>CM060694.1:170859780-171408087 GCA_030686995.1 Artemisia argyi | reverse complement strand
TTGACATGTAAAATGGCCCTAAATAATTACAGTAGTTAATTAGAATCACTTTTGGTGTAGATACTTGTAAACTCCTTATCCTAATAGTGTCCCTTTAATATTCAAATGGTTGGATAATCAAACATTGTTTCACTATATCGAAACAATATAAACTAATTATCTATGCTTTGAAACCATAATTAGATAGTCACTTATGAAACGTAATGCCATAGATATTAGCTTCAAACATTTACTTTGCAAGTAGTACTTTTTTTTATCAAGAGCTTAACATAGATACAGTGTCTCGATGCAAATCAGTTAGGATCATCAACAGCAGGACTCAGGAGTAGATAGATTACTTTAATGTGTGTATTTGTATAATTGGACTTTTCTAAATGTATATATGCCTATGTATATCCATTAATATGTATTGTTATTTAATATGAAAGTGGACTAAAGCTTGTTTTTCGTGTCTAGAGCGGTGTCTCTGGAAAAAGAGGTGTTTGAAGCTGTCATGTTGGTTAAGGTAAGTCTCATGAATAGATTGACATAAGTTTGATATATGGTTTGTCACAATCATAAATAATGTTTTAATTTTCTGCAGAGATTAGGTCGTGATGTGCGAGAGGGGAAGCGAAGGCAGTTCAGCTATATAGGTACGATGAATCATAAGACGTCTGTCTTTGTCAGCAAGATATTGGCATATTTTTGTCTTCAAATGTTGTTAGAGTAGAAAGCATAATTCTGTTTTAACTTATTATTATAGGAAGATTACTCCGTGATGTGGAATCTGAATTAATAGACGGACTGATAAGCGCAACAAAAGATGGCGATATGCAAAAGTTTCAGGAGGTTCTTGGTTCAGATAAATCCGATCTTGCAGAAGTCAGTGAAGTGGAAGAAGAAAGTGAGGATGAAGACGAGGTATCGATATTCTTAATAGATTAATCTTTGATATTTCATTTTGTTGTACTAAAGGTGACAATTTGAACCCAGTTACTTATAACTCAGCAAGTCATTCACTAACTATAGAAAACGAAAAATGCAAAAAATTTATCAACCAACCGACTTGACCAGTACTTTAACTAATCTGTTTCAACCCGAACTAACTGTATGGTTTATATATAAGCTTATAATGCTCTGTTCACATTTTTTGACAGGGGTATGGTCATTCCTATGATATAGCAACCAAATGGTTCAATGGCTTAGTTAATAAAGACGCTGACATCACTAACGAGATATACTCTCTTAGTACTGTTGACTTTGATCGTCAAGTAAGTTTCTCCTTGTTTTGCACATTTACAATTACCGACAATAGTTGCACTTCCCTTGCCTCTCATTGTTTACATATATCGACACTATCTTACTTTTCAGGAGTTACGTAAACTCGTAAGAAATTTCTGCTCCTTACAAGACCGTAATGCCACACCAGTAGAAAGCGAAGGAGAAACAAAAGTAGACAAAAAGCTACTTAGAGCTGAAAAACACCTAAACCGTTTTCTTGTTTCCCTTGCTAAACAACTACCAACCGAAGAAGACTACATAGTTTAGTTATTTGCACTCCCAAACATAGAAATAGAGATAATTTCCAGACTTAAAATATGATGGGAGCTTAGCATTCTCTTTGATTGGTAGCAGTTTTTCTGAAGGAAGTCAGCCTGGTATGAGTCCTAATTTTAGTTTTAATAAAGGGTATACGACTTTATGTTATACTTTTGCCTTTGGTCCGTTTTGATAAATTGTAATTACAAGTTTTCCACCATATATGGTTGTTGCTATTTTTTGTGCTAAATGAGTCGTTCTGAACTACGAGTGTAAACAAATAGATTTGACAATAAATAATTCTTACGTCAAAATGACCCAAGGCGAAAGTATATTTCTGTTTTTTGAACTTTGACCAAAATTTAAGGAATTACAATATAACGGTATCTTTGATATTTCAGTGATGTAGGTTTGAAGGCAACTGGACACCAACTTTTTAGATGAAAGCTTCTTACATAATCTCAGGTTCGGCTTGTTTTTGCTGTTTTAGATATAAAAACTGTCGGAAGTACTTAAAATTCGAGTGTTACATATGTATCAGCGTTTTCTGTATTACAAAGATATGGCACTTTTTCTTTGTTCTAAATTAGTGGTGCAATAGTAGTGTGTACCACAACCAGTAGACATGTTATACTCATTTACAGTGTTTTACACCATCTAGTTGCGAAAAACCAACATTATCTCATTTATGACTTGTTTATCGGACTTGACAAGAAACTGTCTTTACATTTGAAATTTCTTATGTACGATAAACGTCAGTATCTTATGGTACGAAAAACTAATACGAGTAATAAATTGAGGGAAAAGTCACAAGGATCAAAACGGCAAAATGATTTGAATTTTTCCTTTTTACATTTTACATGTCATAAGAGCACCAAAGTAAAAAATGAGAAGAAGTCGAATGATGCAAAGTAGACATTATGTATATGTACACCGTAAGAAAATATAAAATTTTGGTTCTATCTTTATTCGATGTCGTCTTCCTAATTTGTTGAAAGAAAATATTTCTTTTTGACAAACATAATCTGTGATTTCGATCATTACAATATAAGACTTATGAAATAGAAACGTAACAGGTTTTATAAATGTGTCACGTACTCATTAGTAAGACAAAATAACAACATTATAACCATCTAAACATTTGTGCCAAAAATATGTTGGACAGAGCCATAATGGACACTGCACATAGCGACATATGTAGACTATTTAGACAAATGAGTGTTTGGATTTTGGTGTGATAGATATGTAGTTGATATGTGAAATAAAGGGGTGTTTTGATATAAAAGTGGGGTATATTCATCATATTATCAAGGGTAAACCCATATATTAACAATGTACTTTAACATTTTTTTTAAATATAGGTAACAAACTTTTTTATTACTAATTTAGTCATTGAAACCGGCTAATTTTTTACGATATAGTAAATATTGTCACCCGTTGAATATAGAAAACGACTGACACGTCATTTTTTTAACGATTGTTAGTAAATAATTTTCATTGTTAATC
This sequence comes from Artemisia argyi, assembly GCA_030686995.1. NCBI lineage: Eukaryota > Viridiplantae > Streptophyta > Magnoliopsida > Asterales > Asteraceae > Artemisia > Artemisia argyi. Next base: position 171,405,060 of record CM060694.1, on the reverse strand, counting down.
CTTTATACTAACGGTAGTTAGTAAATAACTTAAAATTTGGTTTTCTTACTTATTCGTCCGTTTTTACACTTTTTCGTCCGTATTTGCACGTTTATTATTTTCACCGTTAGTCCTTTATAATAACAGTATGTGCAGCGTTAGTCATTTATACACACGTTTTCGTCCGTTTTTTTTTTCACGTTTTCATACGTTTTTATCACGTTTTCATACGTTTTATAAAAAAAAATTATATAAAAATTTTTAAAAAATAGAAAATAAAAAAAAAAATCAAAAAATTTTTTTTTGAAAAAAAGATTTTCAAAATTGTTTTAAAAAAAATAAAAATACATATATTAGAAAGTAAAATAAATAAAAAAATTCTAAAAATATTTTTTTAAATTAGAAGAATATAGAAAATAAAAATTTTGAAAAAATTAAAAAAAAAATAAAAAATTAAAAAAAATTCAGAATTGTTTTTCAAAAATATTTTTCGAAAAACAAAAATTAGAAAATAAAAAAATTTTGAAAAATATATTTTTTAATTAATTATCGAATAAAAAATTTGGAAAAAAATTTAAAATTTAGAAAAAATTATTTTTAAAAATAGTTATCGAAAAAAAATAATTTTTTCTAAATTTGAAAAAAATTTCCAAATCTTTTTTACGATAATTATTTTTTGAAATTTTTTTAATTTTCTAATTTTTATTTTTTCGAAAAAATATTTTCGAAAAAAATTTTTGAATTGTTTTATTTTCTTATTTTTTTTTTAATTTTTTGGAATTTTTTTATTTTCTATATTTTTTTCAATTATTTTTTTTATTTTCTAATATTTATTTAAATTTAAAAAAAAAAATTGATTTTTTTTTAAAGTTTTTTGGTGGTGATGGACTGTGCATGAAATGATTATACATATTCAAGGGCCAAACATGTAATTTTCTAACGAAGTGGAATAACGGAAACATTTAAAAACGGACAAAAACGTGTAAAAACGGACGAAAGCGGATGAATAAGTAATAAATCCAAATTTTAAGTTATTTACTAACGGCCGTTAGTATAAAGGACTAACGATGCAAATTTATGTGAAGAATACAAGGGTATTTTAGTCAGTTCACTAAATAAGCAGGTCATATTTACTAGATCATCGCAAATTAGCAGGTTTCAATGACTATATTAATAATAAAATAAGTTTGTTACCTATATTTGAAAAGTTGTGAAAGTACATTGCTAATATATGTCTTTTACCCTATTAACAATGTTTATGGTGCCGAGGTTTGCCGACGTTATAACATGGAGACGTCAAGTAGGTTTGGTGTATTTATTTTAAAAAAGAGACTCCATGTGTGATTTTAGTATAGTCATGGATGAACGGTGTAATTTACTCTTCAACTTATTTATAAAAGTTGTCAAAATTTAAGTTCTGCAACTTATTTATAAAAATTTGTCAAAATTTAAGTTAGTTACTCGAATGGTGTAATTTACTCTTTAACTTATTTATAAAAGTTGTCAAATTTTAAGTTAGTTACTTTACCTAAGTAAATAATAATAATAATAATAATAATAATAATAATTTAAGTTAGTTGTCAGAAAACTGCCCCTGGAGAATAGCTATTTATAAAAGTTGTCAATTTAAGTTAGTTACTCTACATTGGTAAAAAATAAATAATAAATAAAAAAATAAAAGTTGTCAAAATGTAAATTAGTTAATTTAGCTAAGTTTAAAAAAAATAATAATAATAAAAAAAAAGTTACTCTATCAAAATAATAATAATAATAATAATAATAATATTAAATAAATAATAAATAAAAAAATAAAAATTGTCAAAATGTAAATTAGTTAATTTAGCTAAGTTTAAAAAGAAAAGAAAAGAAAAGGAGAAAAAAAAAAAAAAAAAAAAAAAAAAAAAAAAAAAAAAACCACGATGTCAGACTACCATCCCTTGAACAAAACTATATATATGTACACGGCATAGCACATTGACATCACACAACATGGTCTAAACCTTACGTATATATTCACTCATTTCTTTATGTTTTTCTCCGATGTGGGACTTATATTCCACCAACGTTCAATATTACAAATTCTAGTATGTTAGATTGTTAGAAATAATTTCACTTGTGTGATTACAATTTGTGATTTTGGTTTTAAAGCATATATGAGTTATTATTTTAATAAACACAAAATAAGTTTATGAAATCAATTTACCTCGTTGCTTGAGATGTACAATATAATCTTTATAAAACATTTATAAATTAATATTCGACCTCAAAAAAATTAATAATTTGTTCGGTACCAACTTGAAACCAGTACAAAATTGGACCCCAATTAATAATATAATAATATAATAATTTTTTTGAAACCCCAATACATACATTGGTCACAACAAAACTATAAATTACTAGATAATTACTAAAAAATTTACATATTAAGGTCATACGTGATTGGAACTTGTACAAATTCAATTAATTAAAATAAGGCCATACATAATTGTAACTTGTCCCAACAAAACTAACATTTTACTTATTCAAAAACAAGAAACTCGACAAATTCAATTAATATTTGAATGTGACTTCATAAAATGTTAATTGAAACTTGTTTTTCAAATTTATTTTTCATCTAACTAATATATTGGATTGGTAAATTTAAAGGTTATATGTAAAACCTTTTTAAATTAATAAATTATTAATTTATCGATATAATAATATCTTGTTAAATAATAACATATTTCGGTCCCAACATTATTAATTTACAGAGGTTTTAGTGTATATGCAGGTACTTATATCATCACTGAATGACCATATCTCTCTTGTTTATCGTGTTTTGCCAAACAAACCAAACCTGTTTCAACCCGTTATCTAATTTGACAGGATATGTGTGTTTAACACGAAATTTTAGGAGTACTAGGCGAACGAGTTGAGATCCATGAAGAACCAATACATGCCATAGAACCTATCAACCAATCATAGTCACCCATTTATATTTTTCACATTTTTTTTCAAAACAACATATCTTGCAAACGGTAAATCTTCAAGCTACAAAAAAAATACCATCGCGACGAGAATTAAATGATCTTTCTATAGATATGCATTGTTATATACTTTCGACGAACTTTTTTTTCGCCCAGAAAGAATCATATATGATTCGTAAAAATCATATATGATTCGTAAAAAATCATATATGATTCGATTATTCGAATCATATATGATTCTTACGAATCATATATGTTTTTCTGGGCGAAAAAAAAGTTCGTCGAAAGTATATAACAATGCATGTCTATAGAAAGATAATTTAATTCTCTTCGCAATGGTATTTTTTTTTGTAGCTTGACGATTTACGGTTTGCGAAATATTTAAGTTTTAAAAAAAGGGTGGAAGTTTATTTTTTTATTTTGATAAAAAAATGAGTGACTAATATTGCTTGATGGGTTTTATGGTAAAAGTTAGATCTATAAAGAACTTTTGCCCTAGGCGAACTTGTTTGGTACTGTTACTCGATCCATTTTTATGTCAATGTAAGGTTCTTGATTGCTTAATGCGAGGGAAAACTTAAGCAATATGATTGCTTAAAGCATTTAGTCGTGTGTGTGTATATATATATATATATATATATATATATATATATATATATATATATATATATATATATATATATATATATATATATATACGCACGCGTGCAGGGGGTGTTTGATTATATGAAATAATATATAAAGTTGTGAAGCCTGGTGAGACGGAGGTTGGCATGTAATGCATTTTCCAAACAAAGGACTAAAAGGGCAAGTTAGTGAACTAATTGACTTGTTCATCGGACTTGACAAGAAACTGTCTTTACATTTGAAATTTCTTAGGTACGATAAAAATCAGTATCTTATGGTACGAAAAACTAATACGAGTAAAAGTTGAGGGAAAAGTCACACGGATCAAAACGGCAAAATGATTTGTATTTTTCCTTTTACATTTTACATGTCGTATGAGCACAAAAGTAAAAAATGAAAAGAAGTCGAATGATTCACAGTAGACATTATATATATGTACACCGTAAGAAAATATAAAATTTTGGTTCTATCTTTATTCGATGTCGTCTACCTAATTTGTTGAAAGAAAATATTTCTTTTTGACAAACTTAATCTGTGATTTCGATCATTAATTATAATATAACAGTTGTTATGAAATAGAAATGTAACAGGTTTTATAAATGTGTCACGTACTCGTTACTAAGACCGATGAGTACAAAAAGAACAACATGATAACCATCTAAACGTTTGTACACTATTTAGACAAATGAGTGTTTAGGGGTTTTTTGATATAAAAGTGAGGGGTAAATTCGTCATATTAACGATGTTTATGGTGCCGAGGATTGCCGATGTTATAACATGGAGACGTCATGGATGTTTAGCGTATTTAATTTACAAAAGGGACTCCACGAGTAATTTTGGTATAGTCAGGGGCGAACGGTATAACTTACTCTTCAACTTATTTAGAAAAGTTGTCAAAATTTAAGTTCTTCAACTTATTTATAAAAGTTGTCAAAATTTAAGTTAGTTACTCAAAAGGTGAGAGTAACTTATTTATAAAACGTATCAAATTTTAAGTTCTTCAGGGACGAACGGTGTAACTTACACTTCAACTTATTGTGAAAAGTTGTCAAAATTTAAGTTCTTTAACTAATTTATAAAAATTGTCAAAATTTAAATTAGTTACTCGAACGGTGTAATTCACTCTTCAACTTATTTATAAAACGTGTCAAATTTTAAGTCAGGGACGAATGGTAGAACGGTGTAATTTACTCTTCAACTTATTTATAAAAGTTGCTAAAATTTAATTTCTTCAACTTATTTATAACACGTGTCAAATTTTAAGTTAGTTAGTCTAGCTAAGTGAAAAAGAAAATGTGTCAAATTTTAAGTTAGGGGTTGGCAACACACCACTCACTCCATCCCCCTTCACTCACAAACAACCAATCCTCTTATGCCACATCACCCTCCCACTTTTTCCTTCACTCACTCATTTTTTGTTGGCATCACATCACTCACACTTCACTCACTTTTTTTTTTCTTTTTCTTTTTTCTTTTTAAAATTCTATTAAAATTTATTAAAAACTAAAATTCATTAAAATTAAAATAAACATTACATAATATTATTAAAAAACATAAAATACCATTACATAATACTAAAAATCTAAACTTCATCGTCCACCTCGAGGTATGCTAATTGTTGAGCGTGAACATGCTCCATAAGATCAAATCTGACACGAAAATGTGTATCCTCATCTCGTATCTCGCCTAAAGCTGCTTCGTCAAACACCGGTTCAATTGGAGGATCCCGAATATGAACTGGCGAGATTGCGTTACCGGCGTTATGTATAATCATGTTATGCAATATGACACACGTATAAACTATTTTTCTAATTCTTTCTATCGTGTGTGGCCGTAAGGGTCGATTCAGTATACTCCATTTACCCTTGAGAACACCAAATGCCCGTTCAACATCCTTTCGAGCCGACTCTTGTAATTTCTTGAACTTTTTTTCCTTCGGGTCGGTTGGATATTTGAACGCTTTAACAAACGTAGACCATGCCGGATATATGCCATCACAAAGATAGTAGCCACGCTTGTACGTATGGCCGTTCACAACAAATGGGCACTTAGGTGCCGTACCATTACGCTCGGTGAGGAATAGCGGAGATTGCATCACAACGTTTATATCGTTGTTTGAACCCGGCGGTCCAAAGAACGCGTGCCATATCCACAAATCTTGAGACGCCACTGCCTCCATCATAATCGTGGGGGATTGATGGTCACCCCTTTTATATTGACCCCTCAATTCCATTGGACAATTCCTCCAAACAAAATGTGTGCAATCTAGGCTACCGATCATACCCGGAATGTGATGTCGGTCTTCGTGCGCTTCGTACAAACATGCAACATCATGACTTGTTGGCCTACGTAGAAAATCTCGAGCATATAACTCAATAATAGCATCACAAAAAAATTGAAGGCATTCACGTGAAGTTCTTTGCTCCATTTCCAAATATTCGTCAAACTCATACGGTGGTGCACCGGTTGCGAGTTGTTTAATGGCAGACGAACATTTTTGTATGGCCGTGAAACTTTTTTTCATTCTAGCATCGTAACCTTCCTGAAAATACTCGAATCTAGCCTCAATAGCTTGCGTTATTTTTAAAAATAAACTTTTAGGCATACGATACCTATCTTTAAAAAATTCATTGTCGAATTTTGGATCTTCACAAAAATAATCACGATGCAATCTTTGTGCAGCAGAGATCCGATTGCGTTTCACTGATTTTCGTGTCGACCCAGCCGTATCTTCTTCATCTTCGTCAATCGCGTCAGCAAAAAATTCGAGACTAGTATCGTTAGACCACTCGAACGGCTCATCTAGAAAAAAAGTCGACCCAATTTTTTTATGCTCCATATACTTGCGGTTGAATCGGATATTTTTTTGGATCGGATGTTTTTTTTTTTTTTTTTTTTTTTTTTTTTTTGGAATCGGATTTTTTTTTGAATGGATCGGTAGTGTTTGTTTTTATTTTATGTTGTGTCTTTGTTTTGCAAAAGTATATATACACAAAAAAAAAAGTATCCGTTGCTCTCTTTTTAATGCCCAACGTTCAAAACCTTTAATGCACAAACGGCTACTTTTGATCGGTAAGCTTTCCCGAAAATCATCTCTACCGCACGGTAAGAAGGGGAGGGCGGCGGTGTTCCCGTGCGGGGATACCGTACCGAGCCTCCCCGCAACCACTGCCAAGGGCCTTAGTTAGTCTAGCTAAGTGAAAAAGAAAAAATATTGTGAAAGAAGCCCTGCCCTTAATCATACCTACATATATTCACGGCAGAGCACCTTAACAACATACATTATAGCCTTAACCTTACGTGTATATATACACTCATTTCTTTATGTTTCCCTCCGATGTGGGACGTATATATTTCCACCAAAATTCGATATTACAAATTCTAGCATGTTAGTATTTCACTTGTGTAATTATAATTTTTGATTTTGATTATTAAATCATATATGAGTTATTATTTAAATAAACACAAAACAGGTTTATGAAATCAATTTACCTCGTTGCTCGAGCTGTATAGCGAAATATTTATAAATTAATATTCGATAAATTAACAACTTTAATAAAATTAATAGTTTGTCCAGTCTCAACTTTGGATAAGTATAAAATTAAACCTCAATCGATAAAATAATAAGATAATAATTTTTTTAAAACCACAGTATATAAAGGCCATACATAATTGAAACTTGTACAAATTCCCACCAATGACTTTTTTAGCTATTGTTCCCAATTTAGTCAAGTGCTAATGTGCAATCGTGCGATTCCCACTTTTTTAATAATAAAGTACAGTGTTTTCCCATATATTCTCCATTTTGTCTTATTATTAAAGGTATTAAAAGACTATAATACCCTCATCTTTAAATAAAATAACTAACAACATCTCTATTAAGTATTTTTCACAACATATCAACACCACATCTTATTTAACCACATCCAATTTTTTTTCCAGTCACCACATATCAACACCACCATCACCACCACAGATCTGCCATCACCACAACAGATCAACACAACCATCACCATAAAAACGAACACCGAAACACGACAACATGCTTCGTGGTTGTTTTGCGCCTCATCGATTCACACAAGGGTGGAAATCGGTGAGTGTATCACTCTACACTCACGGATCTAGCTTACCCACTTACCAAAACTTAAAAACGAGCAAGTGACGGCGGTGGTGGCGCGTTAGGGGTGTTCCGGTGGGAGCTAGGAGCTAAAACGCTCCAGAAATGATGTAAACACACTGATCTATCGATTCGGTGAACAAAATACTTCGCCGGAAAATTTTCCGGTAGGTTGCGCCGGAATCTGCTAGTGCTCGCCGGAAATTATTTTGGGTTGATCTTCAAGATTATGCATGTTCAAGATAGTTAGTTACTTGCACATGCAGTCCAACTTTTTGGGTGGCTATGATCTCAGTCCATTGCCATTTAGAAGTTAAAATATTTTAGTTAAAATATGATCTCAGTCCATGTTCAAGATTCGGTGAACAAGGTTTTGTGTAAGAAAATCTTCAAGTTTAGGTGCAACATAGATACAATGGACAAGGACACATGATGCCATTTAGAAGTTAAAATATTTTAATCTTTTGTGAAGTTTGTTTTTTAGGAACTGATACTTTGTTTCAGATCTGGAAATAAAAGCGAAGTCGCACATTAGCACATTTAAATTTGCACATTTGAATCTGGAAATAAAACGAATTAGCACATTAGCACATTTAATAGGTACAAAGTCGCACATTTATTTGACTTATAGAACTAAGGGTAAATAAGTAATTTTTGTCTGGACACATGGGGGACAAGAGATAGTGGGTGGGACACATGTCAAGAAACTAATGGGATCGCACGATCGCACATTAGCACTTGACTAAATTGGGAACACTAGCTAAAAAAGTCATTGGTGAGAATTTGGAACCACAAAAAGTCCTCATTTCAGAATTTACGCTTCAATTAATTCAGTTAAGGCCATACATAATTGGAACTTGTCCAAACAATATTAACTTTTTACTTATTCAAAAACAATAAATTTGACAAATTCAATTAATATGTGAATGTGTTTTTCTAATTTATTTTTCATCTCTAACTAATATATTCGATTTGGAAATTTAAATTTTATACGTAAAATCTTTTTAAATTAATAAATTATTAATTTATCGATAAAATAATATCTTGTTAAATAATAAAATATTTTGGTACCAATATTATTAATTCACCTAGGTTTTACTGTATATGTAGTTAGTTATATCATCAATGAATGACCATATCTCTCTTGTTTATCGTGTTTTGCCAAACAAACTAAACCTGTTTCAACCCGTTATCTAACTCGACAAGATATGAGTGTTTAACACTGCATTTTAGGAGTCCTAGGCAAACTTGTTTGGCATTGTTACTACATCCACCGTTATGTCAATGTAAGGTTCCTGATTGCTTAATGCGCGGAAAAACTCGAGCAATATGATTGCTTAAAGCCTTTAGTCGTTTTACTGGTTAAAAAGGTGCCAAATGAGAACAAAGTATTAGACGTATGATATATGCATAGAAACAAAAATATAAATGCATGCATCTTTGTTTCTTTTGGGATTAATATTAGACAGATCAAGGGAAAAGACACTGTTTTTCTGGTCGTGGAAGTGAAATAGGCTGTTGATGGGGTTTGATATTTTGTGCTTTGGTGGGGCTAATGAATAGATACATTTGACCTATTAGTAAATATCAACCAAAAGATTGTAGGTTGAGTCTCATGTTCAGACATATGTAAGTTACTATGTACGTATATATCACGAGTATATGATATAATATAAATGGAGAAGGATTCCTGTTAAGGTTACCCGTGCAAATTCTAGCTTTTTTGTCTCTCATGTACGCTGCTTAACCAGTATTTTGCGGTTGTTCTAGGACTTTTCCCTGGCCATCCCAAGATGTTAACCCAACGAGATTTGAACCCTTATATTTTACTAGAATTTGGAGACACCTAACCAGTAACACCTTGACAAATATGAGCAAAAACTTACTTCTATTAAAGAGCAGTTTTGAGTAAGTCAATTGGCTTAAGACCCATAAAAAGAGCTTGAATATTATCTTCGTAAGATATATATCTTTGAATCAATAATACATTGTTCCCACGGGAGAGCTCATGACTGTTTGTCAGTTTGAGTCAGTGAAAGTTATATGTATATTTTATGTTTGGTCGACAAACACCTCATTAGTCCAAATTGGCAAACATAAGGTCAGGACCAATCGTGCATTGATGCGTGGTTCTTGATCCATGAGGTGTTAAACAAAAGCCGGTTTATTCGCATTATTGCTGCTTCTTGATCCGTGAGGTGTTACACAAAAGCCGGGTTATTCGCGTTAGTGGGTTAGTAAGATGTATCAGTTATGTAGGGTTTGGTCCTTATTGTGACAACAATAATAATGCTCTTGTGACCATGTAGCTATGAATTTCACCTCTAAATTGCATGCTTCAATATAAATCATGACATTTGGTACATTATGGTCCCTTTTGTGCGATAGAAGGTCATCATCATGTAGTCATGATTGTGGGCTATGAGTTTCACACCTTTTATTAGCATATCCTTGTTATAGTGCCTTTGAGGATTGTTGATAGGGACTCGATCTATGTACAACTTAAACGTGGTAAAATGAGCGATTCAAAATGGTTGATTAGAAGTCAGAACATAAAGTTCTTTAATGCAACTCCAAAAGGGGAGTATATGAGACCTGCCAATACTAAAGAAACTAACTTCACTCTTCATTTTCATAATGATTTTTTTTAGGATATTTCAAAATAATTGTTCATTTTATATTTACTAGCAGGGTCCCCGCGCGATGCAGCTGTGGGTATCATGTAATTTAATTTTTTCGGTTAATAATTTATTTTATTTGTACATTTTTTTGCAATAACTTTGCTGATTAGTTTTTTATGGCAAAAGTTTGATGAAATTTTGCTTAGTTTGTATTATTTTATTTATTATTATTATTATTTTTTTATTTAGTAGTTTGTTTGGTTTGTACAATATGTGAATATATTTTAGTTTCATATGTTCTTTTTGACAATAAATTTATAGATATCAAAAATTTCGTTTAGCTCGTGTCCGTTCGGGCTCGAGCACGTTTGACCTGTTCCCGTTCGGGCTCGAGCCCATTTGGCCCATTACCCGTTCGTGCTTTAATATTTGTATAATATGCTTTATTATTTGTATTAGTGACATTTAATGCAGGAATTGTATTTAAGTTGGTTGTACAATATTTATACTACCTTATATTGTATTTAGGACATCTATATTTAGAAGTCTTAAAATGTTTAAGACCAAAAACATTTCTTTAATAGGAAAGATGCATGTACACCACTTTAATGCACATAACTTTTAGACTTACAAGACAAATAGCATAGTGTGCACCACTTTAATACACATATTAAAAAAAACACAACATTAATGATATTTAATGTAGTCAATTAATTAATAAGTCAATAAATACAATTAATACAATTATTAAAACACCCTTTACATCACAAATACAAATTATCAAGCATATTTTACAATCAAATTAAGCACAATTTCTACATTAAATGTCACTAATACAAATAATAAAACACATTATACAAATATTCAACCCCGAACGGGCAACGGGCCAAATAGGCTTGAGCCCGAACGGGTGTGGGCAAAACAGGCTCGAGCCCAAACGGGCACATCCTAAACGAAATTCTTGATATCTGTAAATTTATTGTCAAAAAGAATATAATAAATCAAAATATATGATTCACCAGAAAATTTAATTTCAAGGTACCCGCCGCTGCAACGCGCGGGTACCCTGCGAGTGCTTGAGTATTTCTTATGTAAGAGTGTTTTAATAAGTGCATTAATTATATTTATTGACAAGTTAATTAATTGTATTTAATGTACATAATGATTTATTTATTGTATTTAATGTTTGTATTAATTGTATGTTAGAATTAAATATGAGGGGAATTTCTATAAGTAGCATTTGTTGTTGTACTTATAGCTTTAGAAGTTGTATTGATTAATTTTAAGTATTTCTATTAATAGTAGATCTTCATGCTTTATAATATAGTATGATAGGTAAATAATAATAATAATAATAATAAAATTGTCAATTTAAGGTAGTTAAACTAGGTATGTAAAAAAAAGTATTGCCAGACTACTATTCCTTGAACATAGCTATATATGCACACGGCATAGCAACCTGACATCACAGAGTATGGCCTTAACCTTACATATATATACACTCATTTCTTTAAGTTTTCCTTCGATGTGGGACTTATATTCCACCAACATTCAATATTACAAATTCTAGTATGTTAGAAAGAAATAATTTCACTTGTGTAATTATAATTTGTGATTTTGGTTATCAAAGCATATATGAGTTATTATTTTAACAAACACAAAATGGGTTTATGAAATCAATTTACCTCGTTGTTTGAGATGTGCAATATAATTTTTATAAAACACTTATAAATTAATATTCGATAAACTAATAATCTCAAAAAAAATTAATAATTTGTTCGGTTCCAACTTGAAACCAGTACAAAATTGGACCCCAATCAATAATATAATAATATAATAATTTTTTTGAAACCTCAATTTATACACATTGTTCACAACAAAACTATAAATTAATAGTTATTAAAAAATTTATATATTAAGGCCATACGTGATTGGAACTTGTACAAATTCAATTAATTCAATTAAGACCATACATAATTGGAACTTGTCCCAACGAAAGTAACCTTTTACTTATTCAAAAACAATAAACACCTTGCCTCTAGAGACAGAGGTCAAGGGTTCGATCCTCACCCCTTCCAAGGCTGGAGGTCCTTTTCTACCTCTGGTAGAACCGGAAGTTGTAACACCCCCAAAATTTGGTACAGCGGAAGACTCAACAAGCTTTCGGGGTGCTACGGGGATTGGTATCCATTCAAAGTCATGAAAGAACTAGATAAAGTAAACATAAGAAAAACACAACTAAAACGGGTTTTAAAGTTTACATTTATCCCAAGAATTATCCAAAGTAAGGCCCAAAAGAAATAAACGTAGGTCCACAATAATTTATCAGAGTTTTAGAAAATAGATCCATAACCGGGTGCCATAGCCAAGCCTCCAATCCAAGCATCCAAAGGGCATCGCTTAATTACCTGAGAAAACGTGCTAAAAGTCAGCTTTCGCTGGTGAGATCATAGGTTTAACTTCATAATTCAATATAGTGGACATATACGCAAAACGCTTGCTAGCTAGACTAGGCCTCAATCATCCAACCAAAATAATCTAACCAAATCGAATCAACCCTATAGGTGCACACTATAGTCCAATAACCAAATCATATCAAATCAATTTGTATGCGTAAGGATACGACATACCCAACATGCGTAAGGATACGACATGTTCTTACATTCGTAAGGATACGACATGCGCTGCATTCGTAAGGATACGACATGCTCAACTTACCTAGATCTATTCTAGGCCTCGTTGTATAGCTTACCTAGTTCTTGACTAGGCCTCGCTCCATAACCAAATCAAATCAATATGCATTCGCAAGGATGCGATATGCCTAACATTCGTAAGGATACGACATGTTCAACTTACCTAGATCTAGTCTAGGCCTCGTTGTATAGCTTACCTAGCTCTAGGCTAGGCCTCGCTCTACCTAGTTCTATAAGCATAGCAAGTTTTGAAATCAAAAAGCGATAATAGTCCACATAAAACAATTTGCACGTTTCTCACCCCAAGTATTGAAAACAAAGTTCAAGAGTAAAAAAGTGGGGCTATGACTCACCTCAAGTCCAGAAAATCCTCAAAAGAAATCGATAGAAGAAAGACGTAAGCAACTCACATAACGGCAACTACAGACTCGGCACTTCCTAACAATATCAAGCTCGTTCAGAAATCATTTCCTCAAAAATCAAATATTCCTATTCCCGAACGTATTCCATTTTTACTTTCCAAAAATATCCATTTCTCGAATTAACTTCATATTCATTTGAAATTCGCCATTTGGTATCCATATGGGTGAAGGGTCGACACAACTCAAACCAAGAAGTCACAACGAAAATAAACCATCTATAGGTCTAATATTAGCCCAATATATTATTTAAATAAATCATCGAAGTTTATCAAATCCGTCGATTTAGTAATCCCTCATATTTATTTACGTAATATATCGTTCCAAAATTATACCCAACCTAAAGCACATAACACAAAGAATTCTATATGGTATATATCGTAGTCCAATAAATTCCCTATATATATCGTCAAATTGGCCAAATTCCACGAGATATATAGTAATTTATTATCCTAATACATGTACCACAACCTATGGGCGTCGTAGGATACGATGCCCATTAATATACTCATTTTATATAGCCAAATAACTCGATTTAACTCGTCGATTAAATAAGTTACTTAGTTATAGAAAATGTTTATATTAATCGTCATATATCCGTGACAATACAAAAGTCACATAATAAAGCCCACTTGGACTTTAAGTAACCACAACTCGTATAACTCGATAAGTTTTCCAAATTTATAAAAGTCATCATGTTTTTATTTATTACTCACCTGACTTATTAGTTCTCGGCATTGTTTCTAGTTATTTATTTATAATAATACTTCGACATTTATTGCACTATTTGCATAGTATAATAATTATCGTTATATTATTATAACGTTTACTCGTGATCGTTTTATTACTAATATACGCATATATATATATATATATATATATATATATATATATATATATATATATATATATATATATATATATATATATATATATATATATATATATATATATATACGTTTATCACGTCTATATACGTATATAAACGATTATATTATCAATAATATTATTACGAGTATTATTTTTAATGTTTGATTTTAAATATTTATCGAGTCATAAGAATTTGGTCACATGTCCGAGTCATCACTCTCGGCTCATAGTCCAAGTCCAAAAACAATAACCAAGTCAAAATAAATAAATCAACTCCGTCCAAATCAATCCCAAATCCACGTGCTACAACATGAGGGTCCGACTACGGCACCCGACTAATCCTATCTCCGTCATTCTAAGTGACCGTCTCACAATCAGTCCCCAAATACTCTTTTCGTCAACACAACTCCAAAGATAAAACCATGAGTTCATATCAACTCGGCTCCAAAGTAACGACAACAATATCATGGTACCAAAAGCAATATACCCCAATGACAACAATCAACAACAAATAACAACAATAATAACAAGAAGAACATCAGGAAATCAAGACCACCAAGTATACCATACAATCCGGGTCGACTACCAAGTCAAACCACTAGTCCAAGGACTCTCTTGGAGTCACGGCTCAAATATGAACCACAAAAAGTCATACCCGAGACCATCATGGTCTCGGCTAGCTCTCTTGACGTTTTTAACCATTACCCAAAAGAAAACAATAAGGTTCGTGACCCTCAGTCACGAATTTCACCAAAAATACGAGTTTCACTCGCCTCACCTTCGATTCTCACGACCCAAAATGAATAAATCTTCGAAAACAACAAGATGGTGGTGATTTTGTGTGATTAACGAGATGAAAAATAAAATGGTACGGCGCGTGCGGTTGTAGATCGGTTAGATTAGGTGATGGGGATTCGAATGGTGGTGTTGGTGTTGATGGAGGTGCGGTGGTGGTGGCTGTGGTGGCTGATTAAGGGGACGGCGGCTAGGGTAGAGATGGTGGTGTTGATATGTATTAGAGAGAGAGATGTAGGTGAGGTTGTGTTTGTGTGTGTGGTGTTTTGTGCCAGCCAACACAAGGACGATTTTGTAGTTTACAATAAAAAAATGAATTTTATTAATATTAATAATAATAATAAAGATATTATTAAGGGTAGAGTGGGTGAAGTACCCCGGTGTAAAATACACGGACCAAACCCGAAACCTTTAATAACAAATCAACTCTTCTCGAACCGAAATCGTTCCAAATAATCAAAAATCTCGCGATACGTTCCAAAAATATAAATATCCGAACCAATATTAAAATAATTAAAATTGTTAGGTTATCCTAGTGCCGGAGTCAATGTAGTGCCAAGTAATGATCTAAAAAAAAAATCATCACGAATGAACCAAACCAAACCATTAATTAAATAATCAAATTCCATAAATAACGTACGATAAAAATCACATTCCAACGTTCACAAAAATCTCGTCACGATAAACTTTTTAAATATTCCAAAATTATAATTTTTAAAGTAATGCGGGTTTTCAAAACGGCAACCTAATTTGCCAGTTGTCCCAGAAGTAGCCTCTCTATTTTTGGTAGGGGTAAGGCTGTCTACGTCTCAACCTCCCCCATACATCATGGAAGACGATATTGGGACTCATAATCCGTGGAAGACAGTATTGGGAGTTACTTTACTTTACTTTACTTTTTTATTTTTTTATCTTTAACTAATATATTCGATTTGAAATTTTAAAGGTTATACATAAAACTTCATTAAATTAATAAATTATTAATTTATCATAATAATAATATCTCGTTAAATTAATAAAATAACTCGGTCCCAACATTATTAATTTATAGAGGTTATACTATATATGTAGGTCGTTATATCATCACTGAATGACCATATCTCTCTTGTTATGGAATATATGAAGGACTAATTATAACATTCTTGATTATAGGAGGGTAACAAGTGTACGTATCTTGTATTTCTGTTTTCATTGTATATAAAGCGGGCTAAGCGATTGTAATCATTTGAACTATTACTACTTTCATTAATAAAATTCCCATAAGTCTCATAATTGCTTCCGCGTCCATATAGTACCAGTGCACGAGGTCTGCTCGATTCTGATTACTTTTCCGATTGATTTTTAGTTATTCTGTTCATCAGTCGGTTTGATTGATTGTTCTTTTAATCATAAAAATTGGTTAATTGTTTGTTCAATTGAGAAATTAGGATTTCTGAGTGAAATTGATCAATTAGGGTTTTGATTATTGATTCAGTTGATCAAGTTGTTGTAATGGAAGGTGTTAATGCTAATACAATAAATCAAGGTGTTAATGACTCAATCAATGATCCTCCATACATTGCTAATTCTGATCACCCTGGAATGACCTTAACCAATACCCCCTTCAATGGAGTTAATTATCACAGTTGGAGTAGGACCATTAAGATGGCTTTAGGGGCAAAATTGAAGTTAGGGTTTATAGATGGGACATGCATGAAACCACCTGTTATTGATGTTAAACATCAAAGGTGGGTTAGATGTAACTATATGGTTACTTGTTAGATTTTGAATTCTATGATTGCAGAGCTGTCTGATGCATTTTTGTATGCTGATTTTGCATATAAATTGTGGAGAGAGATTTCTGAGAGATATGGTCAAAGTAATGGGCCATTGATTTAACAAATTGAAAGGGAACTCAGTAATGTGACTCAAGGTAATCTCTCTCAGTAGCAGCTTATTTCAATAAGATGAAAAAGTTTTAGGATGAGTTACAAAACTTAAATGGAATGCCAGTTTGTACTTGTGGTCATATGAATGCTTGCACATGTGGAATACTAGATAAATTCCTTGAAATGGAAAGTAGGTCAAGGCTTATGCAGCTTTTAATGAAGTTGAATAATGACTTCGAGTCTGTGAGGAGTCAAATTCTTTCAATGGATCCCTTGCCCAATGTAAACAAAGCATATTATATTGTGCAGCAAGTTGAGAAACAGAAACAAGTTACTACTTCTTTTCGTGAACCAACTGCCTTTTATGCTAAGAACAATCAAGGAATAAGGAAAGAAAATAGGGGAAGTAACAGAAATGATAAAAGGTTTTGCACTAGTTGTCAACATGAATGACATACTAGTGATCTGTGTTTTGAAAAGATAGGCTACTCTGATTGGTATAAAGGGAAGAGGAATAATAAGAAAAATGTTAGAGTGGCTGCTAATGTATCTGCTGAGTTTGACAAGGGGATGCATCAGGATACACCTTTTGATATGGAGTTTGAAAATGGGATTGATCAAAAGGTTGAATTGGATCAAAGGATGGTTGCAGCAGTGTGTCAAGAGGTTATGAAGATGTTTAAGGGCAAAAATGTGGCACAAGAGGCTTCTACTTCTTATCATGCAGGTATTAAATTTTGTGGTTATTCTTATGCTCTGTCATGTAATTATAGCATAACCATGAAATTTATCTGGACTATTGACATTGGTGCCTCGGATTACATGTCACCCCATATCAGTTTATTTTGTTCCATAAGAGTTCTTGTTAAACCAATTAAGGTTGATTTGCCTGATGAAGTAACTATGGTTGGTAATGTCAAGCTCACAACAAACTTGACATTGTACAATGTCTTTTATGTTCCTGATTTTAAGTTCAATCTTTTGTCTGTGGGAAAGTTATTGAACAATCAGAACATGGCTGCTCTCTTCTTTCCTAACTAGTTTCTTTTCCAGGACCTTTCCTCTGATAAAGTTGTGGCTTTTGGAAAGGGAACCAATCATCTCTACACATGCAGTGCTTCTTCATCACCACATGTTTCTCTTAAACTTCCTTGTAAACTTTATGAATTATAAAGGTTTTCTTCTGCTAATAAGTGTACTAGTGGTAGTGACAAAATTACACAGATAGAACTTTCAAAGTTCCATGAGAGAATGGGTCATACTTCTCTGTCTAAGATGACCCATATTAGTGATTGTAAGACATTTGATACTTCTGATTTCTTCTGTGATACTTGTATGATTGCTAAGCATCATAGATTGCCTTTTAATTGAAGTACTACTTTGAGTTCTCAACCTTTTGAATTAATGCATGTTGATTTTTGGGGGCCTTATAAGGCAGTAACTTTAAATGGTGCAAAGTATTTTTATACAATTGTTGATGATAAAACAAGAACAACTTGGACTTATTTGGTACACATAAAGGATCAAGTAACTGGTATTCTTTCATCCTTTCTGAATTATGTTGTTAATCACTTTAGAACCAAACCAAAATATATCAGATCAGACAATGGGACAGAGTTGTCAATAAGGAGTGTTTGGCTTTTCAACAAGCAAATGGTATTGTTCATCAGAGGTCTATGGTCTATACTCCACAACAGAATGGTGTTGTATAAAGGAAGCATAGAAACCTATTGGAAACTGCAAAGGCTTTAAAGCTCCATGCTAATTTACCAAACTATTTTTGGGGTGACTGCATTCTTGCTTCTACCTATCTAATCAACATAATGCCCATGAAGATCTTGTCTTGGAAGTCCCCTTCTGAAGCTTTGTATGGCAAAGTGCCTACTTATGAAACTTTAATAGTCATAGGTTGCTTGTGTTATGCATCTGTTACTACACCTTATAAGGATAAGTTTGGCCCCAAGGGAATTCCTTGTGTCTTCATTGGTTATCCACCAAATCAGAAGGGTTATAGGTTATATGACTTAAACAAGAAAATAGTGTTCTGTAGCAGAGATATTGTTTTTAAAGAAGACATTTTTCCTTTCAAAAAGCAACATGAATTTTCTATGCCTGCTTCAACATTGTTTCCTATACCCAACTTCACTGCTAATGAAGATGTATTTGATGATTTTCAACCAACATCTGAACCAAAAGCCCCTGAACATACCACACCTGAAGAGAACATGCCTGAACCAAATTCACCTCCATTTGATGTCAGTAATAATGATATGCCAACAAACATTCCTTCTCTTGTTCATGATGTTCCAGATCCACCTGCTCCTCAAGTACCTTTAAGAAGATCACAAAGGAACACTTCAAATCCTATTTGGATGAAAGATTTTGTCTTACCCAAACATACAGCTTCTACAGTCTCTGAATCAACCAAACAACCTTTATACCCAATATTCATAGAAAAGTATTTTGCTCATTTATCTGAATCTTAAGTGGCTTTCATAGCAAATGTACTTGCTCATATAGAACCTAGTTCATATCAGCAGGCTTGTCAACATCCTCACTGAATTGCAGCCATGGATAATGAATTAAATGCACTTGAGGAGAATGAAACTTGGGAATCAATTGCTTTGCCAGCTGGTTGTAAAGCCATTACCTCTAAATGGGTTTCCAAAATCAAATACAAACCTGATGGAAGTGTAGACTTTTTCATAGGTTTTGAGGGGGGTTTCCAGGATCGAATGATCTAAACAACATTCATGCCTCATCATACAGAATCCATAATAACAAAACAAAGAAAGATTGGGTGAACCCTTAATGAAATTGATATTAAAAATGAATGGGTTACCTTTGATTACAGACTCCTAGACCTATATATAATAGATGAATCGCTGCTTCATGTCTGTTACAATGATTCACCAAAAGTAAACGACACAACTGTTTCTAAACGTTGTACCCTAGTTTTTAACCGTTTCTTTCTTGGTCCCATCCCAATACAGGTTTACAAACTTCTAAACTTTACATAATACATACTAAACTATTCTAACTTGACAAATAAACACTAATCTTCTAACTTCAACTATTGTTTTTGTCATTATATTTCCAACATATTCCCCCTAATGACAAAACAGATAGTTCTTTTCATCTCCTTGTTCAATCTTTCTTGTTCCTTGATGCCTTCTTGTTCATACTTTCTTCAGATCTTTGAATTCTCCACGACTTTTGGTTTTTGTCATCCTTCTTGCTTTCTTACTTGCTTACTTGTGATCATATATATGATCGGTTCTTACTTGCTTTGAAACACAACAGTTTCTCTTACTTGCTTTGACACAAAAACGCAGCCATGGTTCTTTCTTTTTCTTTCTTCATACTCTTGAAACTGGTGTCTTCATACTTTAAACCTTGTTTTGCAATTCGACACCCATGTTCTTGAAACTTTCTTTTCTACAATTTGACATCTATTTTCTCCTTTCTTTCTGTTCTTCTTTCTTGAATCTATTTTTTTATTCCTTCTTCAAACTTGAATATGAATTGTTATGTTGGTTGATCCCTTCGCTCTGATACCAATGTTTCACAGGTTTTGATGGGGGTTTCTAGGATCGAATGATTTAAACAACATTCATGCCTCATCATATAGAATCTATAATAACGAAACAAAGAAAGATTTGGTGAACCCTTAATGAAACTGATATGAAAAATGAATAGGTTACCTTTGATTATAGACTCCTAGACCTATATATAACGATGAATCGCTGCTTCATGTCTATTACAATGATTCACCAAAAGTAAACGACACAACTATTTCTAAACGTTGTACCATAGTTTTGAATTGTTTCTTTCTTGGACCCAGCCCAATACCGGTTTACAAACTTCTAAACTTTACATAATACATACTAAACTATTCTAACTTGACAAATAAACACTAATATTCTAACTTCAACTATTGTATTTGTCATTATATTTCCAACATAAACAAGTTTAAAGCAAGGTTGGTCATCAGGGGTTTCAATCAAAAGGAGGGGGTTGATTATAAGCACACTTTCTCCCTTGTAGCTAAATTAGTAACTGTAAGGGTTCTAATTACTATTGCTACTGCAAAAAGTTGGCCTTTGCACCAACTTGATGTCAATAATGCCTTCTTACATGGCTTTATTGATGAAGATATCTATATGAAACCACCTGAAGGGTATTCTAAGGCTGGTGATGGTTAGGTTTGCAAACTAAAAAAATTTCTTTATGGCCTTAAACAGGCATTTTGACAATGGAACCATGAATTCTCCAAGTTTCTTTTACAACTTGGATTTGTTCAGTTAAAGCATGACTATTCCATGTTTGTCAAAGTCAATGGGGAAGAGTTTACTGTGGCTTTAGTTTATGTTGATGATGTCTTACTTACTGGCAGTGGAAGACCTGGACACAGTAGGTTGATTCTTGGTTCTCCATGAAACCAATGACTGGTTATTGCATCTTTTTGGGGCACTCATTGGTTTCTAGTAAAGTGAGAATCAATGTCCAAATGCTTAGTCCTATCATGGTAGCAAGGATTGGCTGCAATTTGTTGTGCAGCCTTATTGTCACAAAACAAGGCAATGGGAACTTTGACAGGAATATGCAGATCTTTGACTAGATAAGTAAGCCAAATAAGTTCACAAGTTGTGGTCCTCAACATCCTTCCTTTCTCACAAGTTGGGTCTCTTAGAACCTCCAACTTGAGAGGGGGCTATGGAATATATGAAGAACTAATTATAACATTCTTGATTATAGGAGGGTAACAAGTGTACATATCTTGTATTTCTGTTTTCACCGTGTATAAAGTGGGCTAAGCCCTTGTAATCATTTGAACTATTACTACTTTCATTAATAAAATTCCCCCAATTCTCATAATTGCTTTCGCGTCCATATTTGTTTATCGTGTTTTGCCAAACAAACCAAACCTCTTCAACCTGTTATCTAACTCGACAAGATATGAGTGTTTAATGCAACATTTTAAGAGTACTAGGTGAACTAGTTTGGTATTGTTACTCGATTCATTTTTATGTCAATGTAAGGTTCTTGATTGCCTAATATGAGGGGAAACTCAAGCAATATGATTGCTTAAAGCATTTAGTCTTCTTTTTTTTATGCCCACTTGCAATTGGGGGGGGGGGGGGGGGGGGGTGATTATATGGAATTATATATAAAGTTGTGCAGCATGGTGAGACGGAGGTTGGCCATGCGATGCATTTCCCAAACAAAGGACTAAAAAGGCAAGTTAATTAGTGAACTAATTGACTTAAAAATATTAAGCTTAAGAAATTGTTATGTCCAATCCAACATAAACAACTTATTCACGCCACGGTTTTATACTCAAACATATATAGCCATGCTATATTTTGTAAAAACAATAGATAAAAAGTCGTACGTATATATTTAATTAGAACACAATATTATGTATTGTCTTGACAAGTATGCATATGGATTTGCACAGTTGGAAAGTAATGTTTTATCTGATGTGTAAAAAGTTAAAGTTAAATTTTACTATTTATAAGAGCATGCGTACCATCACCATGGTTAAACTTTTATCCACTCTACTTCAGCGCCACATCAACTTTAATCTTTTCACTTTTAACTAAAATAAAACACACATTATCATAACTAAATTTTAACTAAACAACAATTTATAAAACATCCCTTCATTTAGGAGGCAGAAGTGAAAATTTGAGGGGGTGTAGTATTTTTTTTTTTATTCGCTCAAGGCTTTAACGCAAGGTTAAGCTCTTCACCTCCCTCGTTAACAAGGCTTTCACCAAGGAGGGTGGTATGGTTAACTTTGCTTTAACACCAATTTGGTTAAACTTTAACAATGAATTTGGTTATGGTACCCCATGCTCTAAGTCATATGAGCACAAAAAAATAAGAGCATAATAGCAATTCAAATGTTCGTGTCAAGAAGTGCTAAGCGATTTAAAGTATAGTCATAAAAGCAGAAGGTATCATAACATTGCATCCTGCACCAATGCCTTATGGGGCGTGCGATATAAGTGCCATGACACCCTGGTCCGTGCCAAACAAAGAGCATTGTAACCCAAGCCAATGATTTGCCGTACGCCATGATTTTATTTTTTTATTATTTTTATTTATTTATTTATTTTTTTTTTACAAGTAGCTAATGAGGTTGTGTTAAAAAGTAATTGCCAATGTAGCAACAAAAATTAAGTTTTGACATGTGAGGGTACCATTTGCTCTAGTGATATGTCTAAAAAATTGTTTCTATGTTTATTTCATGTGGGACACCGATTTCACCCAACCTTAAGAGAGTTACATGGGTCACTAAACCATTCGAGCCAACTAAAAGAATTTGAATATTATCTTCGTAAGATATATATCTTTGAATCAATAATACATTGTTCCCATGGGAGAGCTCGTGACTGTTTGTCAGTTTGAGTCAGATGAAACTTCTATTTATATTTTATGTTTAGTCGACAAACACCTCATTAGTCCAAATTGACAAACATAAGGTCAGGACTCAGGAGTCAGGACCAATTGTGCATTGATGCGTGGTTCTTGATCCATGAGGTGTTAAACAAAAGCCGGTTTATTCGCATTATTGCATGCTTCTTGATCCGTGAGGTGTTACACAAAAGCCGGGTTATTCGCGTTAGTGGGTTAGTAAGATGTATCAGTTATGTAGGGTTTGGTCCTTCTTGTGACAACGATAATAATGATCAGCTATGAATTTCACCTCTAAATTGCATGCTTCAATATAAATCATGACATTTGGTACATTCTGATCCGTTTTGTGCGATAGAAGGTCATCATCATGTGGTCATGATTGTGGGCTATGAGTTTCACCTTTAAGTAGCATATCCTTGTTATAGTGCCTTTGTGGATTTTTGATAGGGACTCGATCTATGTACAACTTAGACGTGGTAAAATGAGCGATTCGAAATGGTTGATTAGAAGTCAGAACATAAAGTTCTTTAATGCAACTCCAAAAGGGGAATGATACCTGCAGCCAATGTACGTACTAAAGAAACCAACTTTATTGATTATATTATCTTCGTTTGATAATGATTCTATATTAGAATATCTCAACTAATGAAGTTTAAAAAGATAATGTCTACCACTTATGCCGTATGTATATGCATTCCTATAGGTTAAAATTTGAGTAATGTTGATTGTCTATAATACTTTTTGGGAAAATCTTACTTGCTTTACAAAACAGGTAAGTTACCTCCTTTCCTTTGTAAAAATTTTAAAATTTTTATAATTAAACCCCTGCCCTTTCGTGGTTCTCTTTGTTTAGTCCCTGCTCCCTTCTTTTTTTTTCAAAGGAAAGCAGGTAACTTATCTACTTTGTAAAGCAGGTAAGTTATCCCCATACTTTTTACACAAGTTCAAATGAAAATTTTTTATTATTATAATTAATTCGATTTAAATGACAAGTTTTTAAAATATTATTAATTAAAAATAGTAACAACATTCACTATTATAATTATTTTTTGTTTATAGCACATAGATTTTTTTCGCCCAATGACTACAAATTCAACTCGTAAGTAGTGCATCATGGGTTACACCAAAATATAAGTTTGCAAGTACGATTATTTGCCAGTATACACCGTCTCTTTGCGCAAGTATTTGTCTAGTATGTTTAATAGGGAATTAGGGATAGCCAAGGGCGGAGCCAGAAAGTTTTCCTCGAGGGGGCAAACTTTGATAAATATATTTTAGAAACTACATTATAAATTGATTTTTAAGGGAGGAAATTACAAAAATAACCAAATATTAAAATTTTAACACTAATTTTTTTTGCTAGGGGCTACATGCCGGCTTTGCCCCTCTTTATCTCTGCCACTGCCGGATAGTTAGCAAAACTTTTTCTAAAACTTCTTTTAATAGATCTTAACTCTCAAGGGGAGGGCTTTCTACTAGTATGATCATCTAAAAGGGAAGTGATATTCTTACGGAAACTTCTTATTCATCCTACGGAAAATTTGTGCTTTTTTGTATTTACTAGAGCAAACATAATAATGTTTGTTTGACTAATTCAAAAGCTCACGTGATATATAAAAACAAATAATACAACGAACAAGACACAACGAAACGATTTTCTCTTCATTTTTAAGTATGTCTTCTTGATTGATTTCACATATTCGACAAAGGAATAAAACGATTTTCTCTTCATTTTTAAGTATGTCTTCTTGATTGATTTTACATATTCGACAAAGGAATAAAACTGGAGCTAAAAGTTGCTAGATGCACAAAATTTTATAACAATATGATTTTTAGTTAAAATTATTGAGTTTAGTAAAAATCTTTTTTTTTTCATTCAAAAAATTAGCACTACGAAGCTTGATTTTATTAGTCTCGTGACACCGTAGGACCCCAGTTCCTTCCCTAGTTCGCAATGTATCGCATAGCGATAACTACATTCAAAATAGATACAACAAAAGAGAAATAAGCCACTCGTCTTATTCAAGTATTCAACCAATGTTTGTTTTCGGTTCTAATTTCACAATTCCGTGCATGTGTTATAAAAATTTCAATTTAAAATTACTTAGTTACTCCTAGCAACAAGGCAAAACCGGAACTTTAATACATGTTAGTAATTCTTAGCAAGGACTACGAGAAATTGCAAGTAGCGGAAGTGCATTGTTGATGGTGTAAGCAATCGTGATGGAAAAGTTGCATGTATAGCAAGCGGGATTTCGTTTTGATGGTGAAAATAATGGGTAAATAAAGCAAGAGGGTATAAACGTAATACAACATTAAATTTCTCTTGGACGAATAAAAAAAACCGTGAGAATATCACCTCCTCGTCTAAATTATCATTATCACATTATCATATTATTTCAGGGGTGATTGCATCCTTACGTATCTTATTTGCAACGTTTTCTAACTTTTCTTTAGGTAAAAAGTAGTTACATATGGTAAATTTATTACTTCAAAAAACAGCTAAGTACATAAGATGTGAGTGATCTCACATCTTAGCTCATTATAAATGCCAAAAGAAGGCACCATTTGTGCTTTGAACCAAAGCAATCATAAGAAAAACAAACCAATCTTACGAAAAAAAAACTAATATATATACTACTTACGCCTAGTTGGACCATTAACCCTTATATCATAGGCGTCACAGAAAGCAAATTGCGCTTTCATTAAATCTTTACACTCTTCATCATCATATGGGTTATCATCATAGTCATCTTTTCAACGCTCGTATAAGCTTTTCGTCCGGGTTCCACCTCCGTTTTTTGAAGATTTCGTAGCCTTAGATGCCGATGCCATAAATCTCGCGGTATCATTAGAATCATCTTTCACTTCATTCTTGCTATCGTTATCCCCGTTGTCCTTATTAACAAAGTTAACAACTTTCCTATTACCTACATTCTCATCCTCACTTTTCGCGTTTACTGAATCTCTTGGAATAATCTCATCATCCTTTTTCATCATATTAAGACATCAAAAGGATTTTAAGTCACAATTTTCGTACTACTTGAACTAGCCACATCACCCATAGGTTTCGAAACATATTTAATACTCAACCATATTAGAATTCGAACACTCAATTTAGGCTATTTATTATCCATCTTCTTAGGTATGTAGACTAACCAAGATTTTGGACCAGCAAGAAGACCTCTATCAGAATGTCTTTGCATCTTCATATTCACATCATATCGGATACAATTTTCTTAGGACATTGATCCAACAAATGCCCAAAAACCTTACAGGATAAACAACTAACCGGTTCGTACTCGTACTCAACACGAATAGAATGCATGATATATCATTTACCATCAATATTAGGTACTACCATAATAAGAGTATCTTTTAACTCAACATCAAAATAAATATCAATCATTGCTCTCGCGAAACTAGACCTACCCCATGATTTCATGCACATTGAAGCTTTATAAGTATCTAATATCAATGGTGTACCAATTTTTGTAGCAATAGCACTCAATCCATCTGCCGTGAATGCCGTAATAGGAATATCATGGAGTTTAACCCAAAGAGTTATACTCTTCAAGTCTTCCTTAGACATGTTCGCCACTGGAGACCACTTGCAAAGAATCAATGGCATATTACGTATCTTTTATGGTGCATTATCCACCATTGATTCTACACTAGTGTTAGAATTAAATTTGTACGAGTCAGACCAAATATGTTCCACGCTTTCTTGACATATGTCACACCTTGCCAAGGCGGAAACGCTAGTGTAACTTCATGGATATCATCACAACACATGGTGTCTATATAAAGAATTACTACATGTAAACAAATAGAGCAATGTACAGACACAAAGTGTCGTAACAATACCCCAAATAAAAAAACAAAAAACAATATCTCAAAAAGGTATCTTCAATAAAACGTAAAGTACTAATTGAAAGACATTAAAGTATCCCAATCAAAATCAAACATATTCAAATCCAAACATAAAGATAAATTGTTCTCAAATGCAACTAATTCTCGTCTAGTCGCTTCTCTCAACCTTAGCCTTAGAATGCTCACCTGAAAATGATGCTTAAAAACATCAACATAATGTTGGTGAGATTCATAGGTTTAAGACACACAATATATCACACAAGGCAACCAGTTTGCTGTGATTATAAAATGTAGCAGGACATTAAGTATAGTTATTATACAATCTAGCATGAAGTCTCCATTAATCAACCAACAACGCATCATAAGGCAACAACAGGGACGGAACGCGACCACGATCCACAATAACAATAATGGGTAATCAAACCCTCTGATCAGAGCACACAGAATAATAATAGGTAGGGCTACTACCCTCTAATTAGATTGCTCAAATGAGCAATTGAAGCATAGCTACCCTCGAATTGAACCACACAATAATATCATCGCATGCATACACATATAATAACACTTACAAGTCCATGCATTTATAAGACCACATAATCACAATAAGTTAAAAAGTATTTCAACACAATCATCATTCCCATCCCAAGTTTAAAACAAAGTAAAAATGGGACTATGAACTCACCTCAGTCCTTGCAGCTTCCAAATAAATAATCACAAATCTATACAACAAAATAAACCCACATTACACGTGACCAAGCTAAAAGATATAGTTCATGTAATACACATATGATGGATGTCAAAAGGTCATATAACCCATTATGGTTCACCTAGACTCCATACCAAACACTACCAATCACTTACACTCATTAAATCCCTTGCATAAACTTTTTCAGAAAACGCAGAATTTTGAGGTAGTTTTACCCACATGAAATCATGACAAAAATAGATCCACAACTCACACCAAAAATTCACCATGGTCTCTTATAAGCATACAAGCTATTCTCAGAAGGCCATGCTCTAAAAACATACACAAGTACTCTTAATAAAATCAAACTTGAAAACTATCCAAATTCGGATCTGAACGTACACCAAAATATTTTGACCTAAGAATCATACTTGTACAACTTTTTAACGTCCCTCCTTCGCGTGGAAGTCAAAGGGAATATAGAACTCAACTCTATCAGAAGGGCTAAAATAAATTCCACTTTCTAACCCAATTTTTACCTCAATACTTTTACCCTAAATCTGTCTCGGTTTAACAGCTTTGACACCTTTTCTCGCAAAAATCATTAGACTGTCTTCCGGACCTCGAAATCGATCGTGGCAGGAGTTTTTGGAAAGCTATTTCACTGTACTACAATTTAGACTCAAGATTCATGATCTAACTCATCTCCATCTATTAAATATCTTCGTATCTTTACAGCCTTACAAATCTTTCAAAACCCTAACTCATTAACTAACATGTTTTAAGCCCTAATCCCTTCACCAAACATCATAACATTACTAACCAATGATCCCAACATGTTTCATATTAATAATTTATAGAAAATTCATAAACCCTAGATCCATCATAACTTGTATTACATGAATCAAATCAATAATTAAACAATTAAGGGATTTCTAGGCATACCTTAGGCTTGTTTTCTTCACAAATTTGAAACCCAAACTTTCTCTTCTTTTTTTTTTCTCTTCTTTGGTCGACTGAATGCTAAAAGAAAGGGATATGGGTTATTTTTGGGGTTATATGGGTGGGGTGTTGGGCTTGTTTGGGTTGGACTAGGATTCCTTATTGATAGGAATTGTATTTGGAATAAAATTTTGTTTTCTTTTTCCTTTAAACCCCCCTTAGGCCGATTTCATATATACACACACATATATTTTTATTTTTTTTATTTAACTAAATATTACACTTAAAACCTTGTACTCTTGATATTTTATAAGAACCCATAACGAAACCTAACGTCTTACGCGAAAAATCTTCATTTTTACGACGACTCGAAAAATTATCATTTTAAAAACAAAGTTTCCAAAAATAGAATTTCACACTCTCTATAAACATAACCCATAAAAATAACATCCACGTAACTTACTAATGCTCAAACACTTGAATGAAGACTTGTTACGCTTAACCACAAAACACCAAAACTACACAAGTCCCTTTCACGCCACTAAGGCAATCAAAATGAACTTACCCAAAATCAATATTACTCAACTGACAACGATAAAACCACGCAAAGGGATTTAGTGCCAACACTCATATCATACATATATCACTTCAATCACCTAAGACACACCAAAAAAAGGTCAACTGAGTCAAGACTATCAGTTAAACTGGCCTGCTAAAATCACGGTTGTTACAACATAGTACTCAACCACAGCAAAAGCAACCCTTTTACCTAGAAAGAACCCATAACCAAAGTAATCAAGACAGTCCTTTAATTACCTATAGGACACATTCAGTTGAAACTGCAATATCAGCCCATTACCATCCGGAGCAATTAAGGTCTGAAAGTTAGCAACTTTCTTACTTTGTTCACCATTTAGACGATCAATATTCAATTTATCACCATTAACATAATCTTCTTGCCTTTTAATTGATATAGTCTTGTTAATACCAACAACTGCTTCTGTTGTGGATGAATTCGGAGTTCTAAACGTATCCGACAAGCAAGGAAAAGGTTCCGTAGTAGTCGGTTGATTAGCATTCAGAGGTTTTAACGGAACCCCATCATCACCCACTAACACTAGTTTGCCTTCAAGTATTTTACGTTCCATATCACGGATCTTAGCATCAAGAGAACTCGTATCCTTTACACTAACAACATCATCATTATTAACATTAGAACTTTTTCCATCTGTAGTAGCACCTTCATTACACTCTTGTTTACACCGGTATCCATCGTAGACGTACCCTTTTTATATTTAACACATCTCCCTCCCTAACTCAGAAAACCCTACTTCATCCTAAACTACATGCGAACCAACAACAGTAACCAAGAAGGTCTAAATAAGCCCTAGCTTCGACGACTAAGTAAACCTAGGAAGGTTTTTTGAAGTGAACAACACAATTAATGAACAAAATAATTAATGATGAGTAATAAATGCGAATGATTGAATATGAATTATGTGCCAATTAACCCTAGCGATAATAAAAGAAAAACCTTAATAATGCAAAAAAACGTGTTCGTAGCACAACTCACAAGAATGAGAACAATAATAAATAAACTATAATTGAATCATTAATGCATGTGTGAGAAAACGACAAGACTTGAAGACACGATTTAGCTTTATAGGGAATTGCTATTTCGCCAATATTGCCAAACACGGGAGAAAAAGTTACTCATTATGTTTTTTCTAACTTTGTGTAGTGTATTAAATTTTTTTCTTTTTGGTATATAATAATTTTGAATTTCGTTATCTTGGTGTATCATTGATCAATTATGTGTACTACTTGACCATTATACCCTTGCCATTTACACACTCAAATTGATCGAGATAAGGGTAAAATGGTAAAAAGAATACACACAATTGGTCTGTGATAACTCAAGATGAAAAAAATTCAAAAGTCTAATATACCAAAAAGAAAAAAAAAATTAATACGCCACACAAAGTAATTAGAAAACGAGCAATTAATTGAATAAAAAAAAACCCTAAAACCGACTCTCTCCTATGGCGACTTTTCCCTAACTTTTTTCTTCATCGTACTAGACTAAAGCGACCCTAATTCCTCTGTTTCATGCATCTTCTGGTTTAATTTATTGATCAAGCACTTGTTTATCATTATCTTACTCAAGTTTGGTGTGCGAATCAGACTTGTTTAGGTTCTTTTTTCTCAATCGCTAAGTTAGGGTTTTTAACCGATTTTAATAATCCCTTATCCTTTGTAATCGGTTCTGCCTTTTTATTCTGCATCGATCGAATGTTATAATCCTTATTTTTTATTTGATCGACATCTATTATGGTTGGTGGTTAGATTCTGGTGGTGGTGCTCGTATAAACCCTAATTGTTATTGTTAGGGTTTCTTTGTGGTTGTTTAATTTTGTTTTCTGTACGTGGGTAATTAGAGAGAGATGATTAAGGGTTTATTTAGTAATACTTATAAGGTTAATACTGGTCCGATTCGTGTTGATGCTGGCTCTAACGTGAGCTCTTGTGCTCCTCTTGATACAGATTCATCTGAGACACATGCTACTGATGTGAATCATGAAAAAGTGAAGCCGGTTTCACTTGACACTAATGATTCTAATGGTGTAAATGGGGCTGCTAACGAATTGAATATGGTGAGTGGGGTATGGCCTGCTCAATTTCAATCGTTTCAGGAATATCTTGATGCTAAGAAGAACAATGATAATATTTCTACTAGTAATGGTAATGATCCGAATGGTTCAAATGGGGTTACTAATACGAACTCACATGGTGCTGTTGGGATTGATAGGATTGGTGTGGATACTACTAAGCAAACTTCTAAGTCTTATGCTGGTGCTACTTCTAATGAACAAAAGAAGTACACTTCAAACTTTCGTAGGCTGGAATGTAGCAAGAAATCTAATTGTGTCGATCTTTCTGTCCCTATGAAAGTGGTTGAAGAGGTGAACACAAGGTATGAAAATACTCTTTACGGATATTTCCTTGGCCAACGTCTTGCTTTTCCTGTTGTTGATTACTATGTACGTAATACGTGGGCTAAGTATGGTATACAGAAGGTTATGATGAATGCAAAGGGGTTCTTCTTCTTTAAGTTTAACTTGAAGAAAGGTGTTGAGGATGTCCTTGAAAATGGTCCTTGGTTGATTCGAAATGTTCCAATTATTCTCAAACCATGGAATTTGAACACCAATTTACTCAAAGAGGATTTGACCAACATCCCGATGTGGGTTAAATTCCATGATGTTCCTCTTGCTATGTTCTCTGATGATGGTCTTAGTCTTCTTGCCACATTGATTGGTACGCCCAAAATGTTAGATACTTATACTAGCCAGATGTGCAAGGAATCATGGGGCCGCGGTAGTTTTGCTAGGTGTATGATTGATGTGAAGTTGGATGAGGTGCTTAGGGATAGCCTAACTGTTGAGATACCTTTCCTTGATGGGTCGGGTGTGACTATTGAGAAGATACGGGTTGAATACGAGTGGAAACCACCTCGCTGTGATAAGTGTAAGATATTTGGTCATACTCTGACTAACTGTCCTAAAGTTGTTATACCTCCTGTTCAGCCTACTAAGCCTGTTAATGATGGTTTCAAGAATGTCAATAACAAGAAGAAAGGAAAACAGGGTGTTCCTACAATCCCTGGTCAAGGAGGGTTTACTAAACCAGTTGTGGGTAAGCATTTTTAGTATCAACCCAAAAAGACTCCTCTTGAACCTAAGAAAGTGGATAACACTAAGAAGAAGAATTCTGATGTGGCTAGTTCTAGTGGAACGCAGATCTCTACATCCAACCAGTTTGATGCTCTTAATATGGATGATACGGATGCTTTTGGTATCCCTACTATTAACAACTATAAGGGTGTGGATTCAGGTCATAGAATGGAAGTTAATCTGGATGAGTTATTAAACGTTAATGCATCACAAGTACCGCTTGTGAGTGATTCAATGGGAATAAAGGAAGTTGGTTCTACTCCTATAGTTGAGAAAACTGGGAAGCTTGAAAAGCTGGTTATTGATGGGAAAGCTACTCTTGTGGATGATGATGGTCATCCTATTTCGTGTATCTCTTCCACTAAGAGGGCTAACCCATTTTCTAAGGTGGGTGAGGTTGTGGTTTCTGATAGTGATGAGGATGAGGTTCTTAACACGTTCGATGAATCAGCTAATCTTTTTGGTGGTGGTCATGAGCGTGAAGATGAGTTTGATGACTATGATGATTATTCTAAGCAAATTATGATCTTCTAGGGAATTTGGATGCTCTTAATGCAATTTATGGCTTTAATCTCCAAGGTCGTAGGAAGTAGTTTATATTTTGTCAGAGTTTTATATTATCATGTGGTTAGTGGCTTTGTTTTCTTATTTAGAAAATAGGAAGTATCTTGTTATGTAAGCTTTTCGCCTATGTAACGGGCTGAGATATGAGACTCACCCATATCCGTTGTACTTAAATGTTTTTTAGAGTAATATATTTACCGGGTCGTTTGACCTTTTACCAAAAAAAAAAAAAAAAAAAAAAAAAGCAATTAACCGAGTTTAATATCCCAATTAATTTTCAATAATAATTTTAAAAAGGAATTACTTCCAGAACTAGATAACAAATTAGTTAAAATATGTAAAATATTTATCATGGTTTTAAAACACAAGTATAGAGCAAGCCATGAGATAAGAATGTACATTTGTTAAGAGGGACTAGAACTTGAGCCATATGTCACATCATTAAAATCAACCAGATTCACTACTGTTGTTACTGTTATCATTTTTATCGTGTTATTTGATACTCTTACAAAAAGTCGCTTAGAAGTGAAAGCTATACTGTAACTGAGTTTCGAATTTTCTTGAGTAATACCTTTAACTTGGAGAAAAAAAATTAATCGTCCAACCAAAACAATGTTTTGTTTTTAGACCAACCACGTGTTTTGATGCATTATTATGCTACTCAAGTGCACAATTTCAAGTATGTACGTCAAGGGACTTGCTATTATATATTCATTTCTTCGACTCTAGGTTATTTATAAAGAAGATAGTTTGGATTCATAATGCTACTCAAGTGCGCAATTCATACAAGTATATATATACCTTAGCCGAAGTGGGATATATAATCGCCCTCCTTCCATGGATGGGTCATTAATCCGTTATTAGGCAAATAAATAGAAGTATTACAAGCATATATAAAACCCTATAAATCCCTACTCGGCCGAGCCATAAGCAAGATATTCGGCTCCAAAGCTAGCATGCTCCGTGTATTTATCTCGTTGAGATCCATCTTTGGGTCTTCTTCCAAATTTCCGATCCGTCCCGGCCAATAAATCCATTCTTTACAATTACATGTTAAATGCATTCTATCATCCATAACAAATTAAGCAACCGCAGTGAGTGAATAAATGCAAAAAAAGTTTATGAAGAAATGAAGAAGGGCTAGATTGAGGCATCACCTATTTGTTTAACTTTGAGTGTCAAATATATTAGTATAGTTGTTCCCAAACACGACCTGAAGAATTTGAAGAGAAACATGAACACGTACACAATGGCAGAATAAGGAAGCAAAGGAAACAATCATTGATAATTAATCACATCCTAAACATTCCCATTAACAACGAACAGGATAATCATCTCAAAATGTATCCAACTTGACACTTTTACTTTTACAGTAAGTAAGAAAAGAAGGAAAAAAAATAGTTCATTATAAATAACTATATATACATACACACAACATGATTTATTAACAGTTGTACAGTAAGTAGGACAAGAAATAGTTCATTACACAACAAAGAGCTAAATGGCAAGTTTGATGCATTTCAGATAATTACCCCATTAACAAAAAAATTAAGGGAGGTTTTATAGTTAAAAAAAATTATTAATATATCAATAAAACATATATAGCAACTAAACTGCGGAAATTTGCCAATATCGTTGTAAACTTACACTAGTGAGGAGAGAAGAGCAACGTTTCTTGGACCAAATGAAGTGTACTGCTTGTGTTTCCTCATTCTTGGAGGCTCAAGAACTTTCTTAATTGTAGAATTATCTGTTTGGTGACAAGTGCATCATCCATATCAGTCATACACATACATAACACACACGCACAGGTCTGCACCGCTTGCACATACACACGTATACATAATCACATATATATATAGCTTAGAATGTGCTAAGTACCTCGAGGAGAGAATTCGGGTAAGGCTAGGCTGTGATTAGTCAACAACTTCATGCATTTTCCTCCCATTTCAAACCTCATATGCTTCTGCAAAGTGGTTAATAGGCCAAATTGGAATATTGAAATTAAAATATCCCAAAAACAAAAATAATAAAAGAAAAGAAAAGAAAAAAACCTATAAAAGAAAGACACATTTGGACAAAAAGAAGCATATTCATAGATTTTAACTCGCCTTATGCTCTTCCTCATTCTTCAAATTTCTAAGGGTTTCATTATTAATTCTACGTGTCTCTAACTTCCCCTTTTCAATATCTACTTCTTTTTCCTTGCATGTAGAATAAGCAGATGCTTTTTTCACCATCGTCATTTGGTCATTCGATGGAAGCTGAAATTTAAGTGGTATAAACATCCACTGAATTGTGAATCTTATATATAGAGCCAGCATAGATTGAAGATAATATTTATCTAAATTTAGAATATGAGCTAAAAGGCTCTTCTATATTGAAGTGATAATTGCATAATGCATACAACCAAGCTATGCTAGAAATCTTTGAATTCCAAAATATAACATGCATAAATAGTTTGGTTACTTTGTCGCTATACATTATTTGAAAAAACAGCAACCCCACTGTCGACGTAAGGAAAATAGTATATATGTCTTACTCAATAGTTGCAAATTTTGTGGTTTAAAATCAATAATAGCTATATCATATCTTTTGATGGTCTCTAATAGGCAAAGTGGTAATCCTAATTCAAACTTTGCCACAAAAAAGATGCTTCATTATTATGGGCTTCCCAAAATGGAAAGTTTTTTCATCTATTTTGGGGTGCACACTGATACTACATTTATTTTATAATAACTGGAAATAAGCAGTAAAGACTAAATATTAGGTTTAGAAATATGAAAGAATTTCAAAACTAAGAGAGACTCGTACTACATTTTTTTATTACACCCATTTGTTTTAGCATAGTTATATACGAGGGTGTACGATGTGCATTTGCTTAGGGCCTCAAAATTTTAGGGACCTCCAAACCTATAATTTGTTATATATATACCAGGCCCCCAAAGTCACTTGCACAAAAAAATGTTTAAGATATATGTTTTTTTGTTCTAGATATCGGTTAAATTCTACTTCAAGTGCAAGCAACAATGATTTTTTTTTTTTTTAAAAGGGAAGCTAGATCGTTAGAATATTACGTTTTTTTATATCAATAGTTGGTTTGATATATCTATTATCGTCATGTTTCATTATCTTTTAAAATTCTGCACACGGCCTTTGTTAGCTTAGCTTTTTTTTGAAAGGCAATTTTATTGAACAGTACTATCAAGGAGCTACATAAAAAGTTACAGAGAGATCAAACAAAAGTTATAGGGTTTATGACCCAATCATTCCAATTTGGTTTAAAACATTTGTTTCGATGAAGAATCCAAGAGTGGGATAAAACCTTGATCTCTTCAACAAGAGTGTCTTTCCTTGGAGGTTTTTCTTTAGCTTAGCTTAGCCACTGTGTTTTAGGATAGATGTTATCATTCGTCTACACTTGATAAAATTGAGATTTTTTTTTGGTAAAAGGTCAACGACCCGGTAAATATATTACTCCAAAAAGCATTTAAGTACAACGGATATGGGTGAATCTCATATCTCAGCCCGTTACATAGGCGAAACGTTTACATAACAAGATACTTCCTATTTTTCTAAACAAGAAAACAAACCACTAACCACATGATAATAAAAGACTCTGACAAAAATATAGCTACGACCTTAGAGATTAAAGCCATAAATGACATTAAGAGCATCCAAATTCCCTGAAAAATCATAAATTTGCTTCGAATAATTATCATAGTCGTCAAACTCATCTTCACGCTCATGACCACCACCAAAAAGATTTGCTGATTCGTCGAACGTATTAAGAACCTTATCATCATCACTATTAGAAACCACAACCTCACCCACCTTTGAAAATGGGTTAGCCCTTTTAGTGGAAGAGATAGACGGAACAGGAAGATTTTTATTAGTTTACTTTATTATTATTTTTTTTATTAAAAAAATATAATTTTTAGCCACATTATATTTGCATTCCTCCATTTGAAGTTTCATGACCCTGAAATGGTATACAAATTTGTAACTTGAAAATAATAAGACAGAGAGATTTCATAACATCTTTTCACGGGAGCCAATGTATCTACAGAGATTTTTTGAGGAATATTTAAAAAGAAACAAGCGGGTATTCATCGAAAGTTCACTAGCAAATAATTTTAAGAATGTTTTATTTTGGTCAATAATATTTTGAGAATGTGATGAGTTGGACAAAATTCATTCTTAGTGTAGTTAACAGCTAAACCATGTACTTATATATATTGTTCACATGCTGCAATCAGGCCGGTGTGACCACTTTTAATCGATGATATGAAAGTTCATGCTATAACACAGTCGACATTTAAGGTGGGTAATATTAGGGAATAAATAGGCCCAAGACTGTAAACAGCACAAAGTTTTATTCAAGTCCAAGGTGAACACAATTAGTAACAGGTAATTCTAGTCTTAAGGAAGTTATAGTTCATCACTCAACATCATATACAATTTTATTCTAGCAGAATTAGTATAACTTTTTTCTTTAAAAAAATAATAAAAAAAATAATAATAATCTGAACTCAGTTTGTTGAAGTGGAGTTTAATTTGTTGACGAATTTCTTTGTTCGACATTTTGTATATTTTCAATAGAAACATAGGTACTGTCATAATGACAAACCTTATCAATGAACTAACATCACACTACATGTTATATATATATGTCTCAATCAAATAAAAATTAGTGGCTCCAGTCTACATACTCTGTAGTCACCTTGTCTGTCACTATTTTAACTTATTATAGAGTTCTTCTAGATTGCGAGTAAGCCATGTGCAAGGTATCACTAAAGCTTCAAATGATGTAAAACAGGGTCGAGTTTGCAAGAAGTTGCAACTATCATGAATAAAATGTGAGAGGTCTCAAGTTGGAACCACGTGTAATGCAAGCAACCTTAAAGTAGCCACGCCAATCTCTCCCAAGAAGAACAGGGTGGCTAGTGGGCTCAAGTTATGTGGATTAGTCGGCCGTTATTTACCAAAAACATAATAAAAAAGGATTCCCGCAAAACACAACAAACATTAAAAATAAACGAATAAGCAATTAAAAAGACCACAAGGCCAAAAGTGAACGTGGTTTAGCCAATTTGGCTCAGATTTGCAAGCAGAACCAAAACCGTCATGATTGTTTGTGCGTTTCAGCTCTCAGGTCCTTAATATGATATATGAAACATTTCTTGAGCTGGCTTAATTCCTTATATTGTATTAGTGCATGGGCTAATGATCATATGGACTGATTGCCACTAGTCAAACCACAATCATCAAGATCTTCATCATCATAGGGCTTTGATAATGGGTATTCTCTTTCCATCTCTCATATAAGCTCTTCTTACCAGCTCCACCACCACTCTTAGGACCATCATTAGTCATATAACTAAAAGTTTCATTTTCGGTGGCGGGGCTTTTTGTTTATCATATATGCGTTTTTTATTTGACGAAATTTTATTTTCGTATGACTTATGCATGGCTTGGTAGTTTGTTCTAGATATTCTTTTTAAAAATATATATACTAAACTTTGAAATTTTTTATAAATTCGTACGTATGTCAAAAATATATGAATTTTGGGCTCGTTTCGCTTGTAGTTATATCTCTTATTAAAGAAATCGTTACATATTTGTTACATATTTATAATTCAAAATTTCATAAAATTGTACGATTTTGGCCCTTGTAGTTTAAACAAATTTTAGGATAGTTTTTAATCGTATTTGGTAAATTAAGGGTTCATTTTGAATATTTTTTTTAAAAAAATAAAAATGAAAATATATGCTAACCGTCGACAATTTTTTATAAAATCGTACGTATATCAAAAGTATATCAATATCGGACTCATTTTATTCATTATCCAGAGACCTTCGCAGAAGTATATTTTTTTATTAAACAAATTTGTTAGATATCTGTTAGATATTTAATAAATAAAATTTGTTATATAAAAAAATCGTAATAACAAAAAGTTCAGGACGATTTTCGCTAGTGTTACATAGCTTGGGGTCTCTTTTATAAATTCCTTTTCGAACCCAAAAACCCACTCTTCTTTATCGAACCATGCAACGCCCAAAAACCCACTCAACAAAAAACAAGAAGTATCACGTCTAAGCTTCAAACAAACCGAGAAAACCCTAGCAAACTAATTCGTAATCTTGCATTTAATCAATAAATTTTTGTATCACATTGCATTTAAATGTATGATTTTCGTAATCTTGTTTGATAGATAATCCGCTAATATCGTATATAAGGAAGTATACAATATAAAGGCACATTCATCACCCACATGCATGGCTACATAATTTTTTGCTCATAATAAAATGGACCAAATTGTACATAATCAGACAGCGCACAATGAGAGTATGCTAATGCATATGACATTCATCTATATGATCAAATTAGATAGGTTTCTTTTTTGTTATGCATAAGTACAGTGTGTCATTCTTATGCTAGATTAGGCTTTAGTTTGTTTATCTTTATTTGGCTGAGTTGTGAGACCCACCCTTAACTATTGTATTAAACTATTTTTTTTAGAATAATATATTTTATCGGAAAACCCTTTAAAAAAAAAAAAAAAAAAAAAAAAATCGCCGCAACGCGCTGATGCTATTTTCTCGTTAACAACTTAACTTACGTATTTTAGTCGGTTATATTGCGCACATATTGTAATCCGGTGTGACCACTTTTAATTAGTGATGCGATCGAACATGCATCATGTGCGCCAATCATATGCATCTCGGGATCGGAGCAAGGGATGCATCTCGATCTCGGTATATCACAATGGGAACTTTTAAGTTTTTGCATATCTTATCCTCAACGTTCATAATCATCTTTTTTTTTTTTTTTTTTTTTTTTTTTTTTTGTCTTTTGTCTTAGGAAAAGCTTAGAAATCACTCTAAACCAATAAACTATCCACCATTGTGAAAAGACAAGTTATATTTGTGCTGAATCAACTTCTCGAAACTCAATCAGAGATTGTTCATTATTTTGTATTCTTCTAAAGGAAAACAGTCAGATTTTGTCACACTATGATGATTGCATTTACAGTCTTACAGAATAGTTCAATATGATCGTAATTATTATATATTTGTACCGGCCACCACCATCACCGCGTGCTATAGGTACCTATTACGAGTAATATTTTAAATCACTTTAACTCTTATATTTACCCGATCAAAAAGCATCCGTTCAAACCTTAACGCTATATCATGATATATGCTAAAATCGGCAGTCAAAACTTTTAATGATACATGATAATAGCAAGGTATGCGCATATTTATGTTCATGCAATGTTTCAAGTAATACAAATCATAAAATGTACTCCCTTCATCCAAAAATATAAGTTCATTTTGACTTTTTTAGTTGAACTTTGACGTTAAATATTTTTGTTGTATTATATAATACTTGATGCAAAATACATAAGTGGATAGTATTTTATATGTATGTTCATTTGATATAATTTTCATCAAATGATATATAATATAAACAAAAAATTTTAAGGTCAAAGTTTAATATAAAAAAGTCAAACTAAACTTATATTTTGGGACGGATGTAGTAGTATTTTACAAAATTACTTTGGGTAAAAAAGTATTGTGTGTGCATATTGGAACACAATATGAAAATTTGTAACATAATGTGAAACACTTTTTAATTCACATACTAAAACAGCATATTTGAGAAAATATGTTGCTATTTAATAACCTAAACCTTATTTATAAAAGCAACAAAAGATGATGATCAACCCCAAGTTGTATCTAGAGTTCTCTGGCTAAGATAAAGATGATGATGAAGATCAGGCATCAATATTATTACTACATTCCTTTTTGTGCCGTTTCTGCTCACATATTTTTCTCCTACGATTTTTCATATTGGTGATACCTAAAACTCCTCTTATTCTTGTTGTTTTTATCAAGGGCAAATTATTAAAAAAAAAAAGGTATTATACTTGTTATAGTTTCGTCTTCAGGGTAGTGAACAACTTTTTTTTTTTATTTTTTTTTTTACTTTTGAGGGTAATTTTCTTTCATATTATCCTTTTTAGGGTATTTTGCGAAATTTCTAGACATTTTTACTCCTCTTAGATGATAGAAAATTTTTTTTCTCCGAAGGGCAAAAATGTCACATAATACCCTAAAGAAGATGAATTTGAAAGAAGATTATCCTCAAAAGAAAAAAAATTGTTCACTATCATGAAGACGATATGGCAAGTATGATATATATACACACACACACATATATATATATATATATATATATATATATATATATATATATATATATATATATATTTAAATAATTTGCCCTTTTATTAAATTAAATTAATTACAAAACCTATAATTTTTGTTTGGTAAAGGGTTTTCCCGGTAAATGTATTACACCAAAAAATTTCATATATGCACGAGACTATAAATATGGAAATGAATACGTGAGATTATATTGTACTTAGTGTAACGACTCATTCAAAATATTATCTAGTAATCAGTAGTAAAACACACACACGTTAGTTTATACGAGGTTTATAATAGTTCATAGAGAAAGGAAAATGCATAAAATTACTATTCCTGATACATACAAAAAATAATCTGTTACAACCAAAACCATGTTATGGTCTACATAGCTTACATTGTTTTGCGTACATGTTACGACAAGGGTATGATGATCAGCATAAGGGGGGAGGGAGTGGTCCAAAGTTTACCAAACTTTGCCAAATTGCCACATCATCATCTACCAATCACAACCTTCCAACTCAAACTTTACCAAAGTTTACCAAACTTTACCAAAATGGTGGCGGCGGTGTTACCGAAATTTGCCGAGCATTAAAACCATAAAACATTAAAACCTCTACATTAATTTCTACTTTACAAAGAAGAAGCAGCAAACGTGGGCCCAACTTTTCCTTCGGTAAAAGTCACCGATTCCACCCTTGCCCGAATCTTGCCGAAGGTCCGGCGGCGGTGTTACCGATTTTTGCCGAGCTTCACCGAGACTTTGCCGATCCCACTCCCTCCACTCTATAGCCATTAGATGGTTTGAACTGAGGGTATGGTAAATGTCGATGTCACTCACAAGTTTTGCTCTCTTAGTAATGTAGACTTTGACCGTCAAGTACATTCTTTCTTGCTTTTTCGGATTTACATATACCGACACTAATTTTACACTGATGTGTTTGTTGCTTGCATATAATTTAACTATTATCCTTTTCAGGAGTTACATAAGTTCGCTAAAAATTGATGCTCCACACAAGCTTGTAATGTCACGTCTTATTTTGGTTATATGCATTCCCAAACAGAAGAGAAATTGACAAAAAGCTACTATGAGCCAAAAAGATGTCTACTTAGACTACTTAGCTAGAAAAACTACGATAATAAGAAAACTACATATTTTGGTTATATGCATTCCAAAACATAGAAACGGAAATATACTCTAGAGTTGAAAATAAGTTTAGTTTTGTAACGTGTGTCGTTGCTTGCGGAGTTGCGGTTTAAAAGATACAAACAGGGAAGTCCTTAAAATTCGAGTGCTGCAATAATTTTGCACTGTAATTCACTTCTAAGACATAAGGTTTTTTCAGAATAGATATGAGGTTTTCTTTAATGAAAATGTAGTGCAATAGTAGTATATGGAGTGTGGACCACAACCAACACACATGCATGTGAATATGGGTCATGTGTACAGGATCTAGTTCCAACAACCAACGTAACATTCTGAATATAACACTGGGGGTATGAATCACACAAGTCAATATGTCACGCCATTGTCTGGGACTTGCCGTGAAACTGTCTTTTCATTAGAAACAATGTTTAAGATGAGAGTTCGGAAGGTAATTTTATTTCTTCAATATACTAAAGATAGGATCCTCCCTGTTGACATAAATAATGTGTGAAAACGTTATTCATATCTTTCGATACCTCTATATTTTGACGATCACAAAATGTAAAATCGTAAATCGTATAATTACTACGTAAACAAGTATTAAGCTAGTTTATATCACTATATCCAACTTAATCACTTAAGGTATGGATAAACAAGTGCTTAATACATCTCATGATCAAAAGGGTATTTAATTAACTAACACAAAGTTTATTTAATTATATAAACATATTATATATTTTTGAAAAACACTTTTGGTAATTAAGAAAAAATGTTTTATTCATACTAAATATATGAATTCAAATTTTTAACCAAAATCAGTTAGTTTTTCACCAAATAAACTTTCCCCACTAAAAGACAAGGATTCTGGCCGTTTCAGCTGGGCGGCCCCCTTAATTATAAGGGGCGGTCCCCTTAATTTTAAGGGGACCGGCCTTGATTTAAGGGGAACGACCACGCTCCTCTGTCAGAATCTTTTACCTATAAATACCACCTTAAACCTGGATTTTTGCTCACCTTTTGCACGAAATTTTCAGATCTATAACTCTCTAAACATCCTCTAAAACCCTTTGATCATTTGTATATTAAACCTTGTTTCAAGTGATTCAATCCCTCATCATCCATTCTCATCCAAAGTGCAAAAGAAGAACACTCTTTCTACAACCAAGTTCAAAAAGTGTTGAAGTGTAGTTGTGCATAGTGTATATATACATTCATTTGTGAATATTGTGTTGTGCTTGTTATATATTGTTTAGAAGATATAGAAGTTGTGTAGGAAGTAGAAGTTGATTAGTAGTGAAGTAGGTTAGTTGTGAAGATTGGCGTGAAGTAGAAGATTGGTGTGTAGAAGATTAGTGTGTAGAAGATAGGTGTGAAGAAGATTGGTGTGTAGTATATTGGTGTGAAGAAGTTGTGCAGAAGTTGTGATCAAGTTGTGAAGTTGTTGTGGTGTGTAAATTGGTGTGTAAGGTTTTCTCCGCCAAAAGGGAGTTTGTTGACATAGTGAAGAAAACTCTCGAGTAGGTGACTCGGGGAGTGGAGTAGGAAAAAGGAAGGTGTCCTTGTAGCCGAACCACTATAAATCCTTGTGTTGTGGTTTGATCTTTCTAACTCTTCTCATTACCTATTTACTTACCTTTACTATATTAGCTTTGTTAGTTAGTTACCATACAATTGTTCATATAGTGCAAGTATTAAGTTCACATAAACTAGAATCGAAGTTTTTTAAAACAAACTTGTGTTTTTAAAATTTAAAAGGACGTAAAACTATTC
This sequence comes from Artemisia argyi, assembly GCA_030686995.1. NCBI lineage: Eukaryota > Viridiplantae > Streptophyta > Magnoliopsida > Asterales > Asteraceae > Artemisia > Artemisia argyi. Next base: position 171,360,750 of record CM060694.1, on the reverse strand, counting down.
AACCCCCCCTTCTAGTTTTCCACAATTGGTATCAGAAGCCACGTCTAGCAAGATTTTTAAAATATATTGTATTTTAAAACTTGTAACGATCTATGGAATCTGAAAAATATTTAGAAGGGCAATCTATGCAAAGACCACCACTATTTGAAAGTGATAGATTTTTATATTGGAAAAATCGATTCGAAACTTATGTGAAATCAAAAGATCTAGATCTTTGGCATATTATTACCAATGGTGATTTTTTACCTATTCAAAATAACCCCGAAACTAAAAAAGATGAAATCGTACCTTTTGAAAAACAAAATGATGATTTAAAAAGAAAACTTGCTAAAAATAATGAAGCAAAAATGGTTATTTACAATGCGCTACCACGTAAAGAGTACGAAAGGATCTTTATGTGTGAAACCGCAAAAGAAATTTGGAACTCTTTGTTAATAACCCACCAAGGTAATAATCAAGTCAAAGATAACAAAATAGATCTACTTGTTCAACAATATGAGCAATTCACGATTCCGGAAGAGGAATCAATTGACAATGCTTTTGCTAGATTTAACACTATAATCACAAGTTTAAAAGCACTTGATGAGAATTTCTCTAGTAAGAATTTTGTTAGGAAGTTTCTTAGAGCACTTCACCCAAAATGGCGAGCTAAAGTGACGGCTATTGAAGAATCAAAGAATTTGTCAACGCTACAACTTGATGAATTAATTGGTAATTTAAAAGTCTACGAAGCAATAATAAAGAAGGACTCCGAAATGGTTAAAGGGAAACGAGAGCAAAGCAAGTCAATCGCCTTGAAAGCTAGAAAGGAATCCAACAACGAAGATAGCTCATCTTCCGAAAGCGAAGACGAAGAATATGCCATGGCCGTAAGAGATTTCAAGATATTCTTCTAAAGGTGATTGGCTCTAAACGGTCAACCTAAATTGACCAGGGAATGGTCAACAAGGTCAAAGGCCTAGAGTCAATGCTCCGCGGAATACAGTGCTTCCCCGGGGCGTTATGTCCCGACGAGGTGTGAATTGTTAACAAACGGTTTCGTGATCGGGTGAATTTGGATGGAAAAAGGGTTTGTGATTGATTGAACTACGGAATCTACAATGAGAATAGCTTAAATAAGCTATATAAACAAGACGGGAAAGTTTGAAAACCCAGAAACGTTTAAAACTAAAAACGCGTACGTTACGTTTAAATAAAACGTAAACGTACAAAATAAAAAGTGAAAAGCGAAATCTGGAAACACCCAGGGGGTGAAAATGACTTTTTTACAAACTACAAGATAAAAGAAAATTTTTAGAAAAAGAAAATAAATTTTTACACTATTTAATTATTTAATATTAATTAAATACTATTTATTACTTATTATTAATATTTAAACAACTTAAATATAATATAATACTAATTAAATACTAAAAAGGTGAAAATAAAATTCCTAAAATTATAAAATAACTAAAAATAAGTTTTAAAATTAAAAATAAGTGTTTTTGTCTTTTTGTGATTTTTCTATTAATTAATTACTAATTAAATACTAATTACCTAATTAAACTATTTTAAATTATAAAAAATACTAAATGAACAGTAAAAATTCTAATAAAATTTCTAAAATAATTTTACAACATATAAAAGCTATAAAAAATATAAAAACTAGGTTTTACTTAATAAAAACTAATTATGCTATTTAAAACTAATTATTAATTAATAATTAATAAAACTAAGATTAATTCTAATAAATACTTAATGACAAAATAAAAATCTAAAAAAATTATTATAAATACTTTAATATATGAGTAATTTAATAAAAATATAAAATAGCTAAGTACTTAATAAAAATTTAAAAATGAAAATTAAAATTAAATTACATTAAATAGAAACTATCACTTAATATTAAATTGTTTTTTCTTGATTTTTCTTTTACAAACTTATTTTATAACTAAAAACAAACAACTTTTGTAAAAACAACTTTTTTATAAATCAAAAATAAGCATTGTGGACACAATAAGCCATGACAGTTGACTTTGTTTGACCAAGGTGAGAAATAAGCTAAAATTGCATTAGGTGGGACCCACAATGGATGATTCAGACTCAAATGAGTTATATGAACTAGATTAAGCCAGAATAAGCACAAGAGGATCACAAAATAAGCAAATTAGCCACAAAATAAGCACTTAGAACTTGGAATTCAACTGAAAATGGGACAGAGATTTGTGGTGATTTCAAGTGGGTCCCAGTGGTCTCATGGTCAAATGGTTGGTCAATGTCCCTAGCCTACCAGGAGGGGGGTTAAGGGGAACCAAAATCAAGGGCTGAGGACCACTATGGTGGTCAGAAAACCACCACCAAGTGGTGGTTCTGTGCAGCAGGGGTAATGGCTGCCCCGCAGCCCTCTTTGGAGGGTTGTAGGGCCCACACAAAAAATCTTAAAAATGAAAGGAGGGGGGAAATCAATAGTTGGGGTGGTAGACTATCTAATGAAACAAGATTCAAGGTCTAATTCATCACCTAAAATTCAGAATAAATCATGCTAGTTTGGTGAAAATCTGAAATGGGTAATATTTGACTTTTGTAAAAACTTGAAATGTTGACTTTATCCAACTTTTGATGATCCTAATGGACTTAATCTGATATATTATGCAATGTTAAAGCTAAATTAAGCTACTTTAACAAATTTCAAAGCTGTGGTAAGGAATTGGACACCCACAAGTTCAACAGTGGACTGTCATGGCAATTGGGGTGGGTTTTTTACTTTGGCTCTGTAAAACTTGGATTTAAAGCACTACTTAACCTATTTTGAACTTATGCAATGTACCTATGCTAAAACAACAACAAAACAACAACTACAACTCAGTGAAACTCTCAAATCCAAACACCCCCTATGATGCACTGTTTTGAAGATTTTTAAAGAAAATGAACTAATCAAACCACAAAGCTTCTAAACTAAGTTACACTAGGCTTTAATAAATCTAATTAAGCAAAAATAAACAGTAATTAACAACAAAAACTAAAGATCACAGATTATACCACTAGTTATGAAAATACTTACAATCAAGCCAATGCAAGGAACTGAGAAACAAGGATCAAGGACACAACCTATATCCTCCCCAGAGGTTCTAAACCATGAAATTCTAGAATCCACAACCTTCTCTGCTTCTAACTTCCTTGAACACAGGTTTTTTATTTTTCTTTTATTTTATTCTAATTTTTTGTATTTTTTTTGGTTTTGAAGCTACAGCTGGTTTTAACAGTTAAGAAGCTTGTAAAAGCTTATAAGTGACTAGTTTGAGCTGAAACAACCAACAATCAACAACTTTAACTCACATTAAAGATAAAACAGATTTTTAAGTAAAACTTGCAAATACTGAATTTGTGGAGTAAACTGGAAATTTATATTAAATTAAGTTAACAAAAGGCTTACAAGACTGATTACAATACTTTTTAACTAAAAATTACAACTGGAAAAGGAATTTTTAAATTAAAACAACAATTCTAACCTAAGCTATACTACTACTACTCTAACTGCTACCCTCCTCTTTTCTTCTTTTCTTCTTATCTTTTATAGGCCTTGGGTCACTCCTCTGACTTTCCCACTTCTGTTCTGAGCCTTTGGATGGCTAAAAATGATCCCAACCGTTTGATGATTTTTGGCGGGAAAACTGAGCAGGGCAATTGGGATGGTTTGATGAGGGAATTTAATGGGTTTTGGTATTTAGTAGAAGTGGAGGGGACATGAGATGTGGAGGTTGAGTGTTTGGTGGAAAGGTGAGTGATTGGGGGGGGGGGGGAATATCCCTGGTAATTAGGGGGATAGGGAAGTTAGGGATGAACAGTAATCGAGGGTTGTGGGTTTGACTGGGGTCAACGCCCAGGGAAAGTATTAGAGGTGGGAGTGGGCTGTTTTGATGGGCCTTGGGGGTGGGCTAAGGTTTTGTTGGTTTTGGGTAATAGAAATATTAAGGGTCCGTATGGTAAGTAGTAAACAACAAGGACCATAAATGTAAAATTGCCAAAAGTTTAGGGGCCTGAATTGTAACTTTCCATCATTTATTATAAGGACCAATATTGACAAGTTTGAAAATCATAAGGACCAAATTTATAATTTTCCAAAATTTAAACCCCGAGGACTAAAATTGACATTTTCCAAAAGTTTAGGGGTTAAACTTGTCATTTTGTAAAAACTTTTATCCAAGGGCCAAATTTGAACATTTTTGAACTTCCAAGGACTAAAAATGATTTTTCATCCAAAATTATCCCACCAGGGACCAAATCTGACAATTTCTGAAACTCCAAGGACCAAACTGTAAATTTCCAAAACTTTTCTAATTTTTCACCAAAGGACTAAATATGACAACTTATGATTTCAAAATGACCTTTGGTGATAATTTTCTATATTTTGAATATCCAGGGACTAGTTTTGTCATTTTATGAAAGTTGAGGGACTGAAACTGCCAATTTTGCAAACTTTGTACGTTTTTCATTTGTTTTTGCTCATTTTGCATCTAAAACATATAAAACACAATTTTGAAATATTTTTAGTATTTTGATGCATTTCTGAGTGTTTTTGTATGTTTTGCAGTTCAGATTAGACCAAAAATGATGAGTGTTTGAGCACTCATCAATCCCCCACACTAAACTATTGCTAGTCCCTAGCAATACTGTTTTGAAAACTTGATGGATTTTAAACTCTTTACCAAAAGCCATCACTTCTGGAGTAGCCAGGTGTAAGAACTGTGGCACACCTGATAACCGTGTGATTTTGAGCAAACCACCAGCTGTCAACGGATTTGAGTAGTCTTTACCAAAAGCCGTTTGCTTCTGGACTAGCCAGCTCTTGATGGAATAGTCAACATCTTGGTGAGCTGATTACCAATTATGGATTTTCCACTGCCTTTACCACAAGCCATAATCTTGCGGGCTAGCCAACTCATTTGTTTTTGGGGAGTTGAGGAACCATACAATTTTGGGCAAATTGCAAGCCATAAACGGATTTGAGATGTCTTTACCAAGAGCCGTTTGCTCCTGGACTAGCCAATCCCTTTTGTCGGTTAGACAAGGCGGACTGATTACCACAAAAATTTTGAAGCACCAGTGAAAAATTTTTGAATTTTTGGCTAAAAACGGGGGTATTATATAGTAAAATGTGATAAAATTCGCTAGAATAGCGAATACCCCCCCACACTTAGCATGAATATTGTCCTCAATATTCAGAATCCCGGGGATTATGCCGACATTTTGAACGTAAAAGGGCAACATTACAAGCTAAGCGTGGAAAACACCATTTTGTATTTTCATTTTTGTAATCATAGCATGGGGGACTCCCCCACACTTAGGGTGAAAACCCTATATGCATGCTACTGTTTTTTGTTTACTGAGTCGCTAGCTTGACTCGACCCCGAATTCAATTGTCCTTGGGGAAGCATGATGTGGAAGAAGCAATCTCAATCAGACTTTCATTCAAAATGTTTGGACAAACATATGAAGTACGTGAAAGTTCCACACCGACGAGATAAGTACCCGGCTCAAGATAATGATACATGAAAATGTCGAGATCAAAGATAGTGTCTTCATTCCTGAAGGAATGAAGAAGAGAAGAAGTCACCTTATAGGGGAAGAAAAGGAAGAAAATCATGATGAAAATCTTGAGTTGATCTTCTTCCTCAAGAGGAGGCTCAATAGCCTGAGTTTGGATTGCAAAGGGTAAGCTCAAAAACATCCCGGGAGGGTGGGTGGGAATTTGCAAATTCTCATGATTGAGTGCATCTCCCCCCGGGTAATCAAACTCCGGAGGAGTCATGACATGATGAGTGAGTTCACCGGAGAACTCCTCATGAAGAGAATTATTCACAAGATGTGAATCTGTGAACTCCGGAATAGACTCATCACAATCCTCATTCTGAATATCAAAGAGTGGATTATCAGAAATCAAAGTGAATTCAGAGTCGAATTCAAATAGAGGATTGGTGAGAGTGGTATTGAATATTTCGGGAACAAAGTGAATATTATTCTCTGTTGGACTGCTGGGATCAGAAGTGAGTGACGGATCATGATAAAGGAGACTTTCAATTTCTCCCAGATCGGCTTGGAAATCTAGGAGACTGATTGAGTTTGAAAAACACAATATCAATATTATAGTATAGATATAAGCTCAAGAGATCCGCAAAGAAATACGGATAACCCGAGGTCGTATTCCGTGTGAAGGATGAATGGAATTTTGAATTCCCGATTCGTGAAACGTGTTGTGAAAATGGTAAAAAGTGATTTTTATGAGATTACACTAATGAAATAGTAAATGAAGCACAAATAATCAACTAAACACGTAAATCAAGTAAGGCAACTAGAAACGTAACGTAGAATCGAAAACGTAAGCTAAAACGGAAAATAAACGTTAACGAACGAAATAAAACGCGACTTTTAAGCTACGCTACTCCTACGGACTTGGAAATAATTTTCAAAAATTAAAAATGATAAAAGAAAATTTTGAGAAAAAGAAAAATATTTTTTTTGACTTTTTATTTATTTTTTATGAATTAAAAACTAATTTTACTAATTAAAAGTTAAAAGAAAATGAAAATAAAGTGAGAAAAATAAAAATTAAATTTTGAAAATTATAAAATAACTAAAAAGAAATTTTAAAACTAAAAACTAATTTTTTTGGTTTTTTGTGTAATTTTTGGGAATTAAAAACTATTAAATCTAATTAAAAATTCAAAAGAAATTCAAAATAAATGGGAAAAATGCAAAATAAATTTTTAAAATTCTAAAATAACTAAAAATAATTTTCTAAAATATTTTTGGATTTTTCTGGGATTTTTCAGATTTTTTTTGATTTTTTAGTAATTAAAATGTATTTAAAAATGATTAAAAATGAAAATAAAATAAGAAAAATAGCAAATGGACTTAGAAAAATTTGAAAAAATTACAAAAAATCTAAAATTATAAAATAAACTTGAGAAAAAATTTTGAAAAGAAAATAAGCAAGGAAAGTGATGTTTTAGCTTAAAACTGCTTATTATGAAGTGCTTATTGATAAGCACTTTGACCCAGAGTTGACCAAACTTTAACAAAGTGATTTATAGACTCAAATATTCTCAGATAAACAGAAGTGAGACTAAAATAATCACAGAAATCCAGAAATGAGACCAACTGATGGAAATAAGCACTATGCGAAAAAGCAGTTGATAAGCAGTTAAAAACCAATAAGCATAAAATGTAACAAACAGCTAAAACACACTTCAATAAACTCAAAGAAGCTCAGAAGAATCAAAGAAGCACAAGGAACAAGCAAAAGAGCAATTATACAGGTCTAATTAATTTGGCAGTTATGAAGGTTGAACACCCCTACTTGCAGCTTCTTTTTAAATCTCCAAATAAGCTGTAGGATCCAATCAAAGAGTAAATGCTGAAAGCTGACCTAGTAGTCTACTAAAAAAACTGAAAAGCCCTAATACTAATCACCAATTTGACCACCTGCAAGGCCTGAGATCAGACCTCTTTGAACCTATGGGGGCTGCAGTCCTGAGGTCTTTTGACTATTTATAATGCATCAACGGTTTGACCAAAGTGAATTTCAACGGCTCAAATCTACTTACCTATGTTGTTTTATGATGTTTAAAGACTTAAATCCTAAACCTAAATACTATAGCTATGAAATGATTAGAGCAACAACAACAGATACACTATATTGCAGCAGAATCGGATTAACAATGCAACTTTGACTTTTGCTATGCAACCTACTGTTTTTATAGTAGAAATTACTTGCATAAACCTGATGAGACCTGCCTACACTAATATTACAATTAGGAACCAACTAGACCACAGTAGTTTAGTCTAATCCAAACACCCCTGATGTGACAGTTTCAACTAGAACTCACCACAGATCCAACGAGTATCAATCCAAACCTAACCTCAGTACTCAATACTGATCCAATCACACTTAAATGAACATCTAAACACAGACCTCAGATGCAATTAACTAAAAGCAACAGATCCACAGATCTGACAGATGCAAATAACATGAACCAATGAAACAGATGAAATTCAAATAACAACTCTATCAAATTTAACTAAGCAACTAATATTATCCAAAATTAACTAAACAACAGTACACAAATCAGCTAAACTACCAATAAGCTAAAAATAAGACAGAATTGGAACTGAATGGGACTTACAAAGTCATTACCCCCTCAGCTCAAACAGAGGGGGTTCACTATGCTTGCCTGTCTTTTGACAGGCCAAGTGGACCTCCTTTGGCTGCCTTTACTCCAATATAAGCTTAGCTTATCACAATAAGCTCAAACGTTGACCAGAGTTGACTTTCGTTTATTTGAAAAAATTTTAATGAAACAGTAACTACTCCTTTTAAAAACAGTAGAACAATTATAATAATACTAGATTCAAACTAATTTAAAGTGAATACTGAATATATATATATATATATATATATATATATATATATATATATATATATATATATATATATATATATATATATTTTTTTTTTTTTTAATTTTTTTTTTATTTTTATGAACAAAGACTAAATTGAAAATAACTTTACTAGTATTAAAACTAAAAAGCAGTTGCAATAATAATAAGAGTAAATAGACAATAAGCTGAGAAAACTTGAATTATATTAATCAACAGGAAATCAGTACAATGCTTTAAAAGAAATATTACAATGAAAATTTAAAATTGACAACTAAAATAATAAAAACCTACACTACTTTTCTACTGAAGAGGGGGGTTTATATAGGAGCTGAGGAGGTTGGCCTTGGATCCTTCTAGTATGCACAGCTCAGCTATCCGCGTGAATGTGTGTTTGTTTGAGTGAATATGAACCCTTGATCTCTCTTTGGTCCCCACGTAGTGATATTAGCCGTTAGATTGATTGATGTGACAATCCTTAATCCTGCGTATGTATCCCCATTGGTCCACGTACCCTCTCAGACATTCCCTGACGCTTCTGACCCTTCTAGAAGACCCAATGATTGGGTAATTATTAATAACACGGGGTAATTTTGTGACTTGGAGAATTAGGGTTCTTCGGGAACAGTAAAAATCTGGGTAATATATGAAATTGGGGGGCGGGGTTTATTTTGGGGGAATTTATATTAAAAGTGTTGACCGAGTTTGGGTTTAGGGGTTGACCGGGTAGATTTGGTAGCAGGCCGGGTAAAAAAGGTTTTTGGTGGGCTTTGGTTTTGGGCTTGTGGGGTTAAGGAAATTATATTAAGGGTCCGGTTGTTATTAGTTAAGGAGTAGTAATTTCAAATAAGGGCCAATGTTGTAAATTTACAAATCATAGGGACTGAAATTGTAATTCTCCAAATGTTACTTCCAAGGGTATATTTTGCTATTCTAAGATTTATGAAGGACCAATTTGTCTTTTCTCCGAATAATTCTTCAAGGGACCATTTGTGTAATTCTCTGAAACTGCGGGGACTAAATTTGCCAAATTCTCAAACTTTGACTAGGGACCAAATATGTAACTTTGACGAATCTCCGAGGTTGAATTTGACTTTTTAAGCTTGGACTTTGACCATTTGACTTCCCCGGCTTCGGCTTTTGACACTTTCCATTCTCGTGCTCGTTTTTGTCGGTTTTGCTTTGTTTTCGTTCATTTTTCTCATATCCGTACCTGCACATACACAAATACAAAAACATGCATTCTCTTGGCATTTTTGGTTAGTATTTGGTATATTTGGTCTGAAATAAGGCCTAAAAAGGATGAGTGATTAAGCACTCATCAAAATCCCCCAGACTAAGGTATTGCCGTGCCCTCACGCAATGTCATCACCTCACGCTTAAGAGATAAATAATTTCAAAACCTCTCTTTACTGACGTTGTAAAGTAGCAATGATGTTCAAAAGAGATAGTAAAATCATTTATTCTCAAAAACGCTCCGTTTTCCGATTTTCATGAATAATAACTACAACTACTATTTTTGTACTTTTTTCATTTTTATATATGTGACGGTTTGCTTTGACTTTCATTATCAATTCTTATCTGTTGATAATTTTCAGGTTCTACAAGTAGAAACACTTCTCACAGAGAAGAGACCGTACGGATAAAAAACGTCATCCTTGATTTTTCACAAGCTCCCAAACTAAGCGTAAAATCGAAATCATTGTTTATCAGAAGTTAGATGCTAACACTGCCCACAAAAGTTACTTGTGTATTACCTCTTGTCCCCAGGTCCTAAGTTGTATCTAAAGATTTTAATTGTGAGAAATGAATTGCTTCATATTTTCTCGTTTCGATATTTGTTAGTCCGATAAGAGCACAAAATTTGAACGCTAAGTAGTTTCCAAACTTTCCCTTGAAAATCCCTGCATACAGAAATCGGGTCCACATGAAGGTCTCTGATTTAACACGATTTGTGGAGGCTCCCTTTTTATTTACGACCGAGACATACCATGTTTGATACCCGAAACGGAAGCTTTTTATTAGGGAAACCCCCGGAGTCGAAGCTTGGCATTTTTGCATAATCATAAGCACTTTAATAATACTTTGGTCCTTAGTCCTTTATTCTTTTACAGTCAACGGTTTATGAGCCGCCAAGATGTAAGAGCTTTATTATGACTTTGGATTTCTATCCGCTGCTTTTTGTAGCTTTGGATTCCTCTGCCTTCTTATTTGGCTTTGGACTATTATTATCGATATTCATAACTATATGCCAAACCCCGAGTCCTACGGCCTTTACTAAGATCACAACATCGGCTGCGAACCGGCAAGATGCAATAGTCTATTTCACCGTAACACTGGCAGTACCTCAATGTGTACCAAACCCCCATATGCAGAGATTTTGTTGGGAACGAGAAAAAACTAAGTATTGCCCAAACCGTATACCCTTAATTAATCCTAGACATCTATTATATATTGGTGACATTGCTGAAGGGAACAAGGAGGCCACAAGTACCTCTCGTGGGTTTTTTAAATCCCAGTAATGCGATCCGTGTATAGCACGAAACTTCTAAATAAACTCTATCATTCCTCGATCTCCGCAAATTTAAAATCCCAAATAATGAGATCCGCGGATGCTTAGCCATAATCTTTTGATTATTTTGGTTAAGGGAGACAAGCTAGGGCTCAACACGCCCGGTCAAGTCGGAACATTTATTTCTACTCTCGCCGGTAGGAAAGTCAAAACAAGGTGTCAAAACTTATTATTCATATCATATATATTTTTTTCATTCATTTTTTTTTTCATACTTTTAGATTATAAAGCGGTGACAAAAATTAAAATTTTTGGTGGAAAACGGAGTTGCGTAAGTTAAACAGCTCAGACGATGGTACAGGTCAAATCGAATCGAAGATTCACCCCCCCAGACTAAAGTGAAACATTGTCCTCAATGTTTAAAGGGACGGGTAATCCTACGTAAAATCTAAGGCCGCTTATTAAATATGCCAAGAGATAAACGTTAGTCGAAAAGATTTTGGATATGGTAAATTTCCGAAAGAGCAGCGAAGGATGAGACTCGAGTGGAGAGAACGACAAACCACGAGCACGAGAGTCCTCAAACTTCGGGGAAATTCCTGAACATTCATAAACAACCACGAAAAACACGAGTTTGGAAAGGGTCGCCCCCCTCACGTCACGTTATTTAAGAAAATAGAAAATAAAGAAAATGAAATGGATAAGCCTGGGGTGCCTCCCACGAAGCGCTTGTTTTTGTTCACCGAGTCACATGAGCTTGACTCGATCCCCGAATTAATTCGTCCTTGGGGAGAGCAAATGGAAAATAATCTCCATCGGGCTTTCATTCAAAATATTTTGAAAAACATAAGACTTAATTGAAAGTTCCATCCCGAAGAGATAACCACTGGTATTTTAATGTTGAAAATGTTTAGAAACGATACCGGGATCAAATACAACATCCTCACTCCCCACGGAGTGAAGGATAAGAGAAACCACACCAAACATTACAAATGGCAAGAAAGTCATGATAACAATCTTGTAAAACTCATCCTCATCAAAAGAGAACTTCATAATTGTGAAATTATGACTTTTATTTAAGCTCCTTTTAAAATCCTTTCCGGGCGGGAGGGTTGGGAAAAACTTTTCATTAAAACTTTCATTCTTAAGAACACCACCCGGATCATGATCATCTTCAAGATCAAAACTGAAACTTTCATATTCAGGTTTAGAAAAATTTTCAATTTCAAATTTATCAAAACGAAATGATTCAAACTCCGGAAGAGAGATAAAAGCATGAGAAGTGGTACTGCCACGACTCGTCTCTTCCGAGTGATTGAAATGAAAAGTTTCATACGTTGTATCAGAAAAATCAGAACGATAAGTGGGATTGCCACTCATTTCTTCAGTCGTATCAAAGGAGAAACTCTCAAAGTCTGGTAAAAATTCCTCGAGCTCGGGCTCTAGAGGATCGTCAATTATAAACTCAATCTTCGTCTTAACTTTATCCGGAGGGATTAATGATTCATCGTTCAACAAATTGTTAAGAAAAATAATATCCCCCTCCGAATCAAAGTAAGAATCGTCAATCTCAGAAAACGGAATCGTATCAATAGCAAGGAATCCATCGACCTCTTCCCAAAAAGAATCATGTTCCTCAACCGGAGGAAATGATGGGGAAGAGTCGGAGACGAACGTTTTCACAAAATCATCAAATGAATAATCACAAACATCAATGCTTTTAACGGAATACTTCTTTGATTTCGAAGCATCGGCTTTAAAAATCATTATATCATCATCATGTCGTAAAGTTAGAGTATCCTCAAAATGATCGACTAGGGCTTTTGCGGTTCGTAAAAACGGTCTCCCTAGTATAAGAGGAACTCTCGGATCGGCCTCAAAATTCACAACAACAAAGTCGGCTAGGAAAGTGCACGAATTAACTTGAACAAATACATCTTCAGCAATTCCGACCGGATGCGTAATCGTACGATTAGCGAGCTCCAAAGTCATTCGAGTTGGTTTAAGTTCTCCCATTCCAAGTTGTTTATAGATTGACAAAGGCATAAGGTTAATGCTTGCACCTGAATCGGCCAGTGCATTGCAAACCTCTTGATCTTTTAACGAACAAGGTATGAGAAACTTTCCCGAATCTCCAAGCTTCGCGGGAAGCTTTTTGAGAAGAATAGCGGAGCATTGAGCATTAATCGGTGTTTCAGCTAATTCAAGCAATTTTTCTTTGTTACTTATGAGATTTTTAAACGTTGAGGCGAACTTTGGCATATAAACAAGAGCATCCATGAAGCTTATATCAAAGTGCAATTTTTGAAAAATATCGAGAAACTTTTCCATTTGTTTTTTAGATTTTTCACGAAGCTCTTCATCATTAAATCGTGATGGATATGGCAATTTAGACTTGTATTTCACATTGTTCTCAGAAACGACTCTTTCTTTATCTTTTGACGTTTGGACAACCGGTGGTTGGACGTTTTCGGAACCTCCGTTATTAGTAGGAGGTACCGGGTCCTTTGTCGCCTCGGTCTCACGGTCCACTACCTTAGGGGGAGGAGAAGAAGAGGTAGTCGGAACCGTGGGTTCATATAAAGCACCACTGCGAGTCGTGATCGCCTTAATCTCGCCCCTCGGGTTTGGAATAGTATTGCTTGGAAGAGTGCCAGATGTCGACGGTTGATTCATTTGAATAAAACTACTCATCATTTGCTTAAGCTCATTCGTTTGTCGAGTCATGGTTGTGTCGATCTCCTTCTTAAGTTCAACCCTCATGTTGTTGATTTGATTTTGCATTGCTCGAATGTTAACATCGTTCATTTTCATGTAATTAGCAAGCTCAGGAGAAGGTTGCGGTGGTTGATAAACTTGTTGTGGTGGAGGGACTTGATAATTCGTTCCACGGTTTTGATTGTAACCTTGGTTTTGATAACCTTGGTTAGTTTGAGGATAACGGTTTTGATTAGTTTGCACGGGGTGGAAACCCAGGTGGACTTGTTTGGTTAGCACGAAAGTCTTGGTTTTGATTGTAGTTTACGGCTGCTACGTTAGCATTATAAACTTGGCCATCGGTGGCTTGACAATCATAACACGGATGCGGTCCACCACAAATCACACATTTTTCATTAACGGCTTTAACGGGCTCGGGTTTTTGGTTCTGCGACTTAAACTCTTTCATCATACAACGGATAGCGTCTGTAAGTTCGGCCAATTCCGATGATTGGACCGACGAAGGTGAAGGAGGAGTAAAAGAAGTCACTTTTGAAACATTCGGTTTGTTACGAGAAGTCGGAACCTTAGATTTGTTCTCAATGATCGTCAAAATATCCCTAGGCGTACGATTCAAGATATTGCCACCGGCGGCTGCGTTTAAAGAATCTTGATCGTTTTGCGTCAAAGCATTATAAAACGTGTCGATTTGGTGTAACTCGGAGAAACCATGGTGAGGACATTTTCGAAGAAGATCCTTAAAGCGTTCCCAAGCCTCACCAAAGTTCTCATCAAAACGTTGTTGAAAATTAGTTATATCATTCTTAAGATTAGTCGTTTTGGACGGCGGAAAGAAATGATTAACAAATTTCGAGACGAGTTCTTCCCATGTGTGAATTGATCTAGGGGGTTCTTTTTCGAGCCAAATCCGGGCTGAACCCTCGAGTGAAAATGGGAACAACATCAATTTGATAGCATCGTGAGGGATATCCTTAAATTTCAAAGTCGAAGTTAGCTTATTAAACCATCGGATGTGTGCGTAAGGATCGTCCCTCTCAAAACCGTGAAATTGTTTTGACGTAACAAGTTGAATCAATCCAGTTTTAAGTTCAAAATTATCGGAAAGGATTGGTGGTAAAACAATTGCATCCCCGTATCCCTCAGTGGGACACTGGAGCAATTCTTGCATAGTACGTTGATCGTAAACCGGTTGTGGTCCCATCGGAGGGATCACATTGTTTTGGATACCACCCATCGGCGGGGGTCCCAAGTGTTGTTCGTTCGGGTTCATTTCCTCCGTATTAGGAAATAGAACTCGGTGTGTGTGACGAAACAAACTTTCCGGATTTGAAAGTGGTGAAACAAGTCGTTTTGACGTAGAACGTGTGTTCATACACCACAAAAATCAAATTTTTGAAAAATAAAAGGAAAATCAAATTTGAAAAGGAAAATCTTTTTGTATTTTTGTTTTTATAAAGCAAAATTCAAAAACTTATAATTTTGTTTTTTTTCTTTTTCAAACGTTACGTTAATCGTAAACCGTTTCCCTTAATCTACTCGCGACGGAACGGGAGAGAAGAATGGATCTCTCTTCAGCTTGCAATTTAATGTCAAAGCTTCCGTATTTTCCGCTTATACGGTCGTAGAATCAAAGTAATCCGATTAGCAATTAATTTCATGCGTAGTTATATTGGGATACTTATTTGGTTTACAACGCCCTTCCTTTCGGTCGAGTCGAGGCTGTAACTTTATTATTTTTTTGGTGTTTTTGAAAACACTTTAGGAAAAGTGTTTTTGATTTTTCAATTTTTTTTTGGTTTTTATAGAAAATATATACAAGGAAGGTTTTCAAAACACAATTTCGAAAAACGAAAACGAAAAATTCACTTCAACCTTCC
This sequence comes from Artemisia argyi, assembly GCA_030686995.1. Taxonomy (NCBI): domain Eukaryota; kingdom Viridiplantae; phylum Streptophyta; class Magnoliopsida; order Asterales; family Asteraceae; genus Artemisia; species Artemisia argyi. Next base: position 171,345,228 of record CM060694.1, on the reverse strand, counting down.
CCGGCAGCGGCGCCAAAAATTGATTGAGTTTGAAAAACACAATATCAATATTATAGTATAGATATAAGCTCAAGAGATCCGCAAAGAAATACGGATAACCCGAGGTCGTATCCCGTGTGAAGGATGAATGGAATTTTGAATTCCCGATTCGTGAAACGTGTTGTGAAAATGGTAAAAAGTGATTTTTATGAGATTACACTAATGAAATAGTAAATGAAGCACAAATAATCAACTAAACACGTAAATCAAGTAAGGCAACTAGAAACGTAACGTAGAATCGAAAACGTAAGCTAAAACGGAAAATAAACGTTAACGAACGAAATAAAACGCGACTTTTAAACTACGCTACTCCTACGGACTTGGAAATAATTTTCAAAAATTAAAAATGATAAAAGAAAATTTTGAGAAAAAGAAAAATATTTTTTTTGACTTTTTATTTATTTTTTATGAATTAAAAACTAATTTTACTAATTAAAAGTTAAAAGAAAATGAAAATAAAGTGAGAAAAATAAAAATTAAATTTTGAAAATTATAAAATAACTAAAAAGAAATTTTAAAACTAAAAACTAATTTTTTTGGTTTTTTGTGTAATTTTTGGGAATTAAAAACTATTAAATCTAATTAAAAATTCAAAAGAAATTCAAAATAAATGGGAAAAATGCAAAATAAATTTTTAAAATTCTAAAATAACTAAAAATAATTTTCTAAAATATTTTTGGATTTTTCTGGGATTTTTCAGATTTTTTTTGATTTTTTAGTAATTAAAATGTATTTAAAAATGATTAAAAATGAAAATAAAATAAGAAAAATAGCAACTGGACTTAGAAAAATTTGAAAAAATTACAGAAAATCTAAAATAATAAAATAAACTTGAGAAAAAATTTTGAAAAGAAAATAAGCAAGGAAAGTGATGTTTTAGCTTAAAACTGCTTATTATGAAGTGCTTATTGATAAGCACTTTGACCCAGAGTTGACCAAACTTTAACAAAGTGATTTATAGACTCAAATATTCTCAGATAAACAGAAGTGAGACTAAAATAATCACAGAAATCCAGAAATGAGACCAACTAATGGAAATAAGCACTATGCGAAAAAGCAGTTGATAAGCAGTTAAAAACCAATAAGCATAAAATGTAACAAACAGCTAAAACACACTTCAATAAACTCAAAGAAGCTCAGAAGAATCAAAGAAGCACAAGGAACAAGCAAAAGAGCAATTATACAGGTCTAATTAATTTGGCAGTTATGAAGGTTGAACACCCCTACTTGCAGCTTCTTTTTAAATCTCCAAATAAGCTGTAGGATCCAATCAAAGAGTAAATGCTGAAAGCTGACCTAGTAGTCTACTAAAAAAACTGAAAAGCCCTAATACTAATCACCAATTTGACCACCTGCAAGGCCTGAGATCAGACCTCTTTGAACCTATGGGGGCTGCAGTCCTGAGGTCTTTTGACTATTTATAATGCATCAACGGTTTGACCAAAGTGAATTTCAACGGCTCAAATCTACTTACCTATGTTGTTTTATGATGTTTAAAGACTTAAATCCTAAACCTAAATACTATAGCTATGAAATGATTAGAGCAACAACAACAGATACACTATATTGCAGCAGAATCGGATTAACAATGCAACTTTGACTTTTGCTATGCAACCTACTGTTTTTATAGTAGAAATTACTTGCATAAACCTGATGAGACCTGCCTACACTAATATTACAATTAGGAACCAACTAGACCACAGTAGTTTAGTCTAATCCAAACACCCTTGATGTGACAGTTTCAACTAGAACTCACCACAGATCCAACGAGTATCAATCCAAACCTAACCTCAGTACTCAATACTGATCCAATCACACTTAAATGAACATCTAAACACAGACCTCAGATGCAATTAACTAAAAGCAACAGATCCACAGATCTGACAGATGCAAATAACATGAACCAATGAAACAGATGAAATTCAAATAACAACTCTATCAAATTTAACTAAGCAACTAATATTATCCAAAATTAACTAAACAACAGTACACAAATCAGCTAAACTACCAATAAGCTAAAAATAAGACAGAATTGGAACTGAATGGGACTTACAAAGTCAATACCCCCTCAGCTCAAACAGAGGGGGTTCACTATGCTTGCCTGTCTTTGGACAGGCCAAGTGGACCTCCTTTGGCTGCCTTTACTCCAATATAAGCTTAGCTTATCACAATAAGCTCAAACGTTGACCAGAGTTGACTTTCGTTTATTTGAAAAAATTTTAATGAAACAGTAACTACTCCTTTTAAAAACAGTAGAACAATTATAATAATACTAGATTCAAACTAATTTAAGCACTCATCAGAGACTATCATCACTTTCCAATGAAAGTGGATTGATGTGAGCAAGTTCATCAGCGAACTCCTCAAGAAGATGATCAGCATCAGTTTGTGGAACTGATGCCTCAACATACTCGATGTCTCCATAAGATGTGCAATCATCGCTAAAATCTGAGAAAGTCTCAAATTGATCTTTAGGACACTCAATGGGTGAAGGAATATCACATACATGATCCAAAGTTCCCTGTAACTCTCTCGGGATTGGGCAAAGATCTCAACACTAGACTTTATTAATTCGTCCAATTCCTTATTAGGAACAGTGCTAAGATGCTCATCCCCCATGATCAGAGAGTGAGTGTGAATCTCGGGTGTGATAGCAACAGACTGAGGGAGTTGAGAAGGACTAGCAGACATGGGTTTTATAAATTTCATTTGTTCTTCTGCTAGTAATTCTATCATAGTCTTTTCTCCCTGATTTTCCGTGGGAGGAATCACAAATGATGAATCTGATGAACCCGTACAAAATTTAGAAATATCAAGGGTAACTTCATCATCATCATCATCGTCGAGAAGAGCAGCACGGCGAAATATGGCACGTGTTTTAGCTGCTTGTTCTAAGACTAGCAATTCTTCTTTGCTCAATTCGTTTCTAGCCTCTCGTTCCTCAGCAAGTAATTCTGCAATAGATTTCTCACGAGAGTTTTGAAACGATGAAGTAGCTAACTCCTCCTTAAGTTCTTTCAATATCTTAAGAGCCTCTATTAAAATGTCTTGCTCAGTAACAAGAGGAGTTGCTTGGGTTATTTGGTACTGTGGAGGTGGGTCTGAAAACGAATAGTCGTAATTGTTACAAGGAAACGGATTCCCTGTTTGACAATTAGAGCTAGTGTGTGGACCTCCACAATACTCACAACAGTAAAACTGATGTGGCTGTGAGTCGTATGTGCTTGAGTTATAATTGTAATCAGGAAACTGCTCATAGACAAGCATGTTTCCCGATTGACAATCAGAACTGTAGTGTGAACCACCACAGTACTCACAATAGTAAAACTGTTGAGACTGATGGTGTGGTAACTGATGGAATGAATCAGTCGTATCATGGTAGGAAGAGGGATCTTGGTTATAGACAGACCCGTTTCCTGACTCTACCATGCTACAACTGGGGCAATTGCCACCATTATGAGGATTACCACACCATTGGCAGACCAGAAAGTGTGGATGAGACATAGAAAGAATCAAATGTGTATAGAGGGTGAGGAAATGAGAATCAAAAGGGTAGGAGGGTGAAGAAGGATATTTTTGGTGTTTTTGAAAATCATTTTGTACAAATGATAAAGAAAAATGTTTTTGTGTTTTTTTTTGTGTTCGTTGAAAACTGAGTTTAAAAAATTTTCGGGAACGGTTTTGTTTTGATAAATAGAACATATGAACAAATGATGGATAAATGTACAATGGAACGAATTCCAAAGACTCTAATCAGAAAAACCGTTTAGATACGCACACAACCTCCCCGGCAACGGCGCCAAAATTTGATTGGCTCTAAACGGTCAACCTAAATTGACCAGGGAATGGTCAACAAGGTCAAAGGCCTAGAGTCAATGCTCCGCGGAATACAGTGCTTCCCCGGGTCGTTATGTCCCGACGAGGTGTGAATTGTTAACAAACGGTTTCGTGATCGGGTGAATTTGGATGGAAAAAGGGTTTGTGATTGATTGAACTAAGGAATCTACAATGAGAATAGCTTAAATAAGCTATATAAACAAGACGGGAAAGTTTGAAAACCCAGAAACGTTTAAAACTAAAAACGCGTACGTTACGTTTAAATAAAACGTAAACGTACAAAATAAAAAGTGAAAAGTGAAATCTGGAAACACCCAGGGGTGAAAATGACTTTTTTACAAACTACAAGATAAAAGAAAATTTTTAGAAAAAGAAAATAAATTTTTACACTATTTAATTATTTAATATTAATTAAATACTATTTATTACTTATTATTAATATTTAAACAGCTTAAATATAATATAATACTAATTAAATACTAAAAAGGTGAAAATAAAATTCCTAAAATTATAAAATAACTAAAAATAAGTTTTAAAATTAAAACTAAGTGTTTTTGTCTTTTTGTGATTTTTCTATTAATTAATTACTAATTAAATACTAATTACCTAATTAAACTATTTTAAATTATAAAAAATACTAAATGAACAGTAAAAATTCTAATAAAATTTATAAAATTATTTTACAACATATAAAAGCTATAAAAAATATAAAAACTAGGTTTTACTTAATAAAAACTAATTATGCTATTTAAAACTAATTATTAATTAATAATTAATAAAACTAAGATTAATTCTAATAAATACTTAATGACAAAATAAAAATCTGAAAAAATTATTATAAATACTTTAATATATGAGTAATTTAATAAAAATATAAAATAGCTAAGTACTTAATAAAAATTTAAAAATGAAAATTAAAATTAAATTACATTAAATAGAAACTATCACTTAATATTAAATTGTTTTTTCTTGATTTTTCTTTTACAAACTTATTTTATAACTAAAAACAAACAACTTTTGTAAGAACAACTTTTTTATAAATCAAAAATAAGCATTGTGGACACAATAAGCCATGATAGTTGACTTTGTTTGACCAAGGTGAGAAATAAGCTAAAATTGCATTAGGTGGGACCCACAATGGATGATTCAGACTCAAATGAGTTATATGAACTAGATTAAGCCAGAATAAGCACAAGAGGATCACAAAATAAGCAAATTAGCCACAAAATAAGCACTTAGAACTTGGAATTCAACTGAAAATGGGACAGAGATTTGTGGTGATTTCAAGTGGGTCCCAGTGGTCTCATGGTCAAAAGGTTGGTCAATGTCCTTAGCCTACCAGGAGGGGGTTAAGGGGAACCAAAATCAAGGGCTGGGGACCACTATGGTGGTCAGAAAACCACCACCAAGTGGTGGTTGTGGGTGGTGGTTCTGTGCAGCAGGGGTAATGGCTGCCCTGCAGCCCTCTTTGGAGGGTTGTAGGGCCCACACAAAAAATATTAAAAATGAAAGGAGGGGGGAAATCAATAGTTGGGGTGGTAGACTATCTAATGAAACAAGATTCAAGGTCTAATTCATCACCTAAAATTCAGAATAAATCATGCTAGTTTGGTGAAAATCTGAAATGGGTAATATTTGACTTTTGTAAAAACTTGAAATGTTGACTGTCACACCCCCAAAATCGGGTCCAGCGGAAGCATACAAGTAGCTGGGGTGTAACTCAATTGGTATTACAACACAAGTTCAAAAATGGTTTTCACTTGAATCATTTAGAATAAAAATAGTTAATCAAAAATGTTAAATTTACATTGTTAAAAGTAGTGCGGAAGTAGGCCCTTAAAAGTAGTTTAAAACGGTCCCCATATAAATAATCAGAGTCTTCTATGACCATGCCCTGCCCTGCCAAAACCTCCTGTAGCGTGCCATAGGTTAAAACCTGAAAATACATGCTAAAGTGTCAACACGAGGTTGATGAGTTCATAGAGTTTGTTTAACAAATAAAGTTTATGCATATGTATGAAGGTTTCCCAGCAAAGGCATCGTAAATCCACTCAGTTACAAGTCCCGCCATAAGAGCCTTGTAACCTGTGTGTTTACAACCCACTGCTACAATATATAGTATGAGTAAAACATGTATAAGTTTATCACAACAGTTAAGCAATTAGTTGTGAGTCTACACTTCATCTCCGAAGACCTCACGTTTGTATGTATGTCTCCATGGTTGTGCCCAGCAACTTAATCTGGGGCCATTGGAAGTCTCCATGCTTGTGCCCAGCAACTAAATCTGGGGCCATTGGAAGTATGTATGTATGTCTCCATGGTTGTGCCCAGCAACTTAATCTGGGGCCATTGGAAGTCTCGGTTGTTCAAGAATACACCATCACAGTTTAGTATAACACAGTTAAGTATAGCACAATCACGTATGTATGAAATCAAGTATAAAGCCATCGAGTATAAAACAATCAAGTATAAATGTTTTGAGTATCAAGAAAGTATGTTTTGAGTATTTATACTAGTAAGCAAGTAGTTGAGCATGTATCTCCCCCAAAGAGTTAAAACAAGTATAAAGAGTAAAAGTGGGGCTATGACTCACCTGGTGCGAATAGCTACGATGACAAAAGTGGATACACAGAAATGAGGTTCGATCTCTAACCGCAACCTAATGAATGATAGTGATCTACTTAGATCATGAAAGGATGTAATGAATGCACATGCACATGATACCTATACCACTCGTAACTTGGAAATAATAGTTATTGTCAAAGTAAAGTATTTTCCATACTTAAGAAAAATATGTCCAACTAGAATAATAAAAACTTGTCGTAATATATCGTATATAAAAACGTTAGTGTTATATTCCTCGTTTAGAAAACCTTAAGATATAGTCTAGTAGTCGCATAAATAAACCTTGGGTCGTACGTACTTCGTTAGTTAAAAATAAACTCCTTGAATAAGAAATCTAGAAAATATGTCATTTAGTACGTAGTTATATTATTTCTAGTAGTGACTAAATATATATATAGTTTTGACGATTTTTAAAACATGTATAACTTTGTCGTTTTAAGTTCATTTTACTCGTTCTTTATATCCACGGATTCGTTTTAGTATATACTAATATATTTTCAATAGCTCGGCTCCTCTAGGTTACGTCTAACGCCTCTATTTGTCCGTCTAAAAATGCCAAACAGCATGCAGTTTTCAGAAAATATAGTTTTCGTCGTTAAACTCGTTTTTGGCGTATCTCCTTCGTTATTAACTCGTTTTCATCCCCGTTTTCGGCCATAGTTCCGTCTCGGAATGTATTTTCTAAATATTTGGTCAAAAGTTACCCCAAACCCACTGAGTTGGCCACGTTTTCATTTTAAGGACAGTAGGTTTTTTATATATGTTTAAAATCCATTTTTAATGTTCCAAACTAGTTTCTAATCCAACCAAACCACTTTCAATCACCACAAATCTAGTCTAATCTTACCATACACCTTCTTAGGGTGTCATGGGTTCCTAAACATCATAAACCAAGTGGATCTAACAAGGATCTAACTATAATCCATTTCTAGAGTTCAAAAGTTATATATATATATATATATATATATATATATATATATATATATATATATATATATATATATATATATATATATATATATATATATATATATATATATATAAATGAGTGGTATAACTAACATATGCATGTAGATCTTGAATAAACAACATGAAACTTAGAAAAATGAAAGTATGGAAAGATCAACAAGTGATCATAAAGCTTACTTGATGATTGGATGAGTTTTGAAGATGATGATGCAAAGAAAACTAGAGTTTTATCACAAAACCCTAACTAGAAATACATAAGAGACCTAATTAACACTTGATCTTCAAAAATCCATGGTTTCTCCTTGTTGGTTGTTCTTGGCCGATCACCCCAAAGAAAGAAAGAAGAAGAGAGAATTTTGCTAGTTGTGTTATTTGATGAAATGAGAAAATGGGATGAAAAATGGTTTAATATATAGTTATAGACAATTGTTAGGTTAGCATTAAAGTGGGTTGGTGTGTTTAAGCACATGAGGAGGCTAGGAGGGGGGGGGGGGGGGGGCGGTCATGGTGAGAAAAATGGGGAAGGTTGGGGGCTAATTAAGGATCTTGTCCCCAAAAGTGTATGTATTAGTTAGTTTTATGTATTAGGTGTTACCGAGTACCGAGTTAACTAAAAATAAATGTTAACGGAGTTAACCGGGATAAAATAAAGTTGTAGAAATTATGAAAATATGTTGGGTATAAATATTGGGTGTTCGGGTGATCATTGTTTAGTTTTTACGAAAACCGTCGTAAATAAATTAGGCGTACGATATAAGTTTAAATAAATTTCCAGAATACCGGGCAAATTAATAATATAATTTTTATATTATTATTATGAGTATAAAATGTGTTAGGACCATAGTTGGGAGTGTCGGATCAATATTCAAAATATTAGTTCATAAGATAACGTTTCTTAGGTTAAAAATCGTACGTTTACAAAAATGACGCAACCCACGTATAAATGACAAATTTTCTCCGGAGGTGAATAGTGTTTTATGAATAGTAAAATTTTAAAACGCTTCTCAGAATATCAAACCGACTCCGAAAAAGATGAATAGTAAAATGATGAATAGTGATCGATGAATAGTAACCGATGAATAGTAAATGTTGAAAGTTCGGGAAAAGACCAGAATTTACGAGTTATGACATTGACTTTATCCAACTTTTGATGATCCTAATGGACTTAATCTGATATATTATGCAATGTTAAAGCTAAATTATGCTACTTTAACAAATTTCAAAGCTGTGGTAAGGAATTGGACACCCACAAGTCCAACAGTGGACTGTCATGGCAATTGGGGTGGGTTTTTGACTTTGGCTATGTAAAACTTGGATTTAAAGCGCTACTTAACCTATTTTGAACTTATGCAATGTATCTATGCTAAAACAACAACAAAACAACAACTACAACTCAGTGAAACTCTCAAATCCAAACACCCCCTATGATGCACTGTTTTGAAGATTTTTAAAGAAAATGAACTAATCAAACCACAAAGCTTCTAAACTAAGTTACACTAGGCTTTAATAAATCTAATTAAGCAAAAATAAACAGTAATTAACAACAAAAACTAAAGATCACAGATTATACCACTAGTTATGAAAATACTTACAATCAAGCCAATGCAATGAACTGAGAAACAAGGATCAAGGACACAACCTATATCCTCCCCAGAGGTTCTAAACCATGAAATTCTAGAATCCACAACCTTCTCTGCTTCTAACTTCCTTGAACACAGGTTTTTTATTTTTCTTTTATTTTATTCTAATTTTTTGTATTTTTTTGGTTTTGAAGCTACAACTGGTTTTAACAGTTTAAGAAGCTTGTAAAAGCTTATAAGTGACTAGTTTGAGCTGAAACAACCAACAATCAACAACTTTAACTCACATTAAAGATAAAACAGATTTTTAAGTAAAACTTGCAAATACTGAATTTGTGGAGTAAACTGGAAATTTAAATTAAATTAAGTTAACAAAAGGCTTACAAGACTGATTACAATAATTTTTAACTAAAAATTACAATTGGAAAAGGAATTTTTAAATTAAAACAACAATTCTAACCTTAGCTATACTACTACTACTCTAACTGCTACCCTCCTCTTTTCTTCTTTTCTTCTTATCTTTTATAGGCCTTGGGTCACTCCTCTAACTTTCCCACTTCTGTTCTGAGCCTTTGGATGGCTAAAAATGATCCTAGCCGTTTGATGATTTTTGGCGGGAAAACTGAGCAGGGCAATTGGGATGGTTTGGTGAGGGAATTTAATGGGTTCTGATATTTAGTAGAAGTGGAGGGGACATGAGATGTGGAGGTTGAGTGTTTGGTGGAAAGATGAGTGATTTGGGGGGGGGGGGGGGGGAAATATCCCTGGTAATTAGGGGGATAGGGAGGTTAGGGATGAACAGTAATCGAGGGTTGTGGGTTTGACTGGGGTCAACGCCCAGGGAAAGTATTAGAGGTGGGAGTGGGCTATTTTGATGGGCCTTGGGGGTGGGCTAAGGTTTTGTTGGTTTTGGGTAATAGAAATATTAAGGGTCCGTATGGTAAGTAGTAAACAACAAGGACCATAAATGTAAAATTGCCAAAAGTTTAGGGGCCTGAATTGTAACTTTCCAACATTTATTATAAGGACCAATATTGACAAGTTTGAAAATCATAAGTACCAAATTTATAATTTTCCAAAAGTTGAACCCCGAGGACTAAAATTGACATTTTCCAAAAGTTTAGGGGTTAAACTTGTCATTTTGTAAAAACTTTTATCCAAGGGCCAAATTTGAACATTTTTGAACTTCCAAGGACTAAAAATGATTTTTCATCCAAAATTATCCCACCAGGGACCAAATCTGACAATTTTTGAAACTCCAGGGACCAAACTGTAAATTTCCAAAACTTTTCTAATTTTTCACCAAAGGATTAAATATGACAACTTATGATTTCAAAATGACCTTTGGTGATAATTTTCTATATTTTGAATATCCAGGGACTAGTTTTGTCATTTTATGAAAGTTGAGGGACTGAAACTGCCAATTTTGCAAACTTTGTACGTTTTTCATTTGTTTTTGCTCATTTTGCATCTAAAACATATAAAACACAATTTTGAAATATTTTTAGTATTTTGATGCATTTCTGAGTGTTTTTGTATGTTTTGCAGTTCAGTTTAGACCAAAATGATGAGTGTTTGAGCACTCATCAAAAGGCGAGGAAGATTCGTTAGACAACCACACGATGAAAGAAGAACATCTCAAAAGAATAATGATGACAAGTATAGCAAGAATGAGAGAAAATGTTTCAAGTGTGGTGATCCGAATCACCTTATTGGAAAATGTCCAATGATGACAAGAGATCAAAATCAAAGAGCGTTTGTTGGAGGTGCCTGGAGTGATAGCGATGAAGATGAGAAAGAAACAACAAAGGAAGAAAAGTGTCTCATTGCTAAAACATCAAGTGAGGTACGTTTCGAAACCGAATATTTTAGTGATGAAAATTTATCATTAGATGAAAAAGACTTAGATAGTGAATACAATAGATTATGCAAACTAGGACAACAAGTTATGGCTAAAAACAAATCACTAAAATACATAAATAACCAATTAGAAAATGAAGTACTTGAACTAAAAATTAAAATACATCAACTTGAGAAAGATAAAGAAACTTTTGAAGAATGTAAATCATGTCAAGAGCTTAGAAGTGAAAACAACAAACTTAAGGAAGAAATTTGTAAACTTGATAAATTTAAAAATAGCAGTAACTCACTTAGTAAAATTATAAGTATTCAAAGAATATCCGGAGATAAAACCGGTCTAGGTTTTAACTCAACCGAAGCCTCAACAAGTGAATTTAAAAATATTAAATTTGAAAGCGAACTCAAGGAACTAAAACCTTCAAAATTTAATCCTGAGTATATACTCATAAATGATAAGAAAATACATCTAGCTAGTAATGAAGAAATAAAACCGTTTTATAAACCATCTTTAAAAACCGAAGTAGGATCGTCCAAAACTAAAACAAGATCTAAAACTCCACCACCTAGGAAATCGAATAATTCTTACCCTAGACCTAAAACACCTCAACCAAGAGTAAACCAAAATAGACGAAACTTTAACAATAATCAACAAATGTGGAACTTCAATCCATGGGGAATGTTTCCACCATATATGCACCCAAGTCAAATACAAAACATGTTCGGGACAAACAACTTTGGTCAAATGAGACAATGGGGACCAACGTAAAAACTTTCGCCATTCATACATGGAAATCTTTGATGTCACCCCGTGTTCGGACTTTCCCTTGAAGATTTTAAAGTTAAACGCATTGAAGACGAAAGGTACACATTTCCTTTTATTTCCTTGTAAACAAATGCATGCTTAGTTTAGTTTCTAGCTTTTATGTGATTTTGATTGGTTCATTATTCTCTCTTGTTTTTATTTCTATACATATATATACTTATTTACTTATACTATATATATATATATATATATATATATATATATATATATATATATATATATATATATATATATATATATATATATATATACACACACATATATATACACTTAGCAATATCTAGGATCTTATAACCTAGAAAATTCATTTGTTGATTTTCTAGAACTAGAAATTGTTCGTTTACGAACCTTTTCTTTTCCCCATTTGCCTTATTGAACTTTAATGTTCAACAACACTCATGCTGATGAAGAGAGATGAGTCGAAAAATCTATGGATGAAACAAACTCCCGGCTTCCGTTGCATTCGTCTCCTTCCTTTATTCCCGTCTTATAAGCCCATACTACATATATATATATATATATATATATATATATATATATATATATATATATATATATATATATATATATATATATATATATATATATATATATATATATATACACACACATATACTTATGAACCCTCCACAACGTTTTCGTATACTTGACAACTTGATAAATTTCATCCGAAATGATCAAGAAAATTTAATTGGCAAATTGTCAAGTAAAAGTGTCAAGTAATTCCTTTCGTGCGAATACCCTCCAACGTATTTTTGATTAAATATAAATCTAATACATACATATAAATATTTTCTTGTTCTTTCCAGAAACTAAAATCAAAAATATCAAATTTTGGAGGGCGGCCCCCTTAATGTTTAAGGGGACCGGCAGCCAAATAAAGGGCGGCCCCCTTAATGTTTAAGGGGGCCGGCCATCTGATAGCTCAAACCCGTTTTTCTCCTTTTTCCTTTTTCCAAACACTCCACTTTTTCATACTCCCCTTCCCCTGCTTCTGCTGTGACGAAAACCAAAACCCAAAAACCTCTCAAATCACCTCCAAATCACATAATTCGGGTTAATTCGCAAATGGCAAATTCATCTAACACAATCACCATTACGTATTGTAAATTTTTCATAACACATTTCATCTAATTTTATCTTATTTGGTCATACTCATGATTATGCATGTTTTATAAAATTCTTCAATTTCACAATTTCTTTCGAATTAAGTTCTAAAACTCCGTAACCGAATGCTTCCCCTAGGTTTAGAATGATCAATCAACACTAGAAACTAGTAATTATAAACTATCATGTCGAAAATTTTTGAAAAACTTCATACACTCCTTTTCAAAATTTTTAGTAAACTCATTGTTGAATAATGTTTTGAAAACGTGTTAAAACTAATCACATTATACTTTTGTAACTTGTAAAACTTGAAATTACATTTTTCGACCAAGAAAAATTATATTGGTTCACGATATAGGGGTGTTTGGATTATGTCCAAATAATATCGAAACCTAGACATTATAATTTTTATAAAACCTTGTTACAATTATAAACCTAAAAATTGCTAATCGGACTTGTCAAGATATATAATTCATATATATATTGACATACTAGAGGTATAAGTCAATAGTTTAGGAAGCGTTTGGTTTATTACTAAAAATGACATTTTTAAGTAAAAATACAGACCATCTTTTTCAAAAACAAATCACATGCATAAGAAACTCGCAAGAAATAGCTAGTTTTACAATCTAATGTAAATCTAGTAAATTTCATGATATATTAAGATGTTTAAAGGGGCGTTTGGATTTGTCCATAACTACTTATTAAACATCGTAAAGTATATCTTGAACGAGTTAAAAACAATATTAAGGAACATGGTAATCTACTTCTTAGGATTAGTAACGAAGTATGTTTACGTTCCAACATAAGCCTTAACAATATACATATACTTTTATCTTTCTTTATATTTATTTTGGTCTTTTTGTATTGTTGATGTGTTTAGGTGAAAATGCCAAAAGCAACTACCGAAGATCTCTCTCACACTAAAAACTACATTCCTAAAGTTTCCCAACTCCCTACCACATCTCCTTCCATTGGACTTATATATCGTCAAATTGAAGATAGAAATGTTCAAGAAGGACGTGTAGTAGATCTTGCTTTTGCTCAATCCGACTACATAAATCGCGTGTTTACAAGCATCAACTTCAATTGTCTTTATGAAATAAATGAACCTATCATTCCTCGCTTCATAATGGATTTCTATAGCCAAGTCACCGTCCAAGCCAATGACCTTGGTTTCATCACCGTCTCTTTCATGATTCAAAATGAATTTATCACTCTAACTCTCGAACAATTTGGTCATATCCTCCAAATTCCTTTTAGAGGTCAAGCCGTTTTCACAAACGAGTGGGACCTCGAATCTCTTAATCGCTATCGACCAACCTTCAGTCCCTATTTCGACGAAATTCCTCATCCCGACGAAATTCGTCAAATCCTTGGTGTGGAACGTGCCACCACAAGCCGAAAAATAAAATCAAAAAACGTTCAAATCTCTCCATACCAACTTCTCCTCAAGGAATTAAGCCCCCGCATGAAGCGTTGGGAAGAACTCATTCGTGAGAATGCATTTGGTACCGGAGGTCACCGGGACCATCTCCCGGCGTGCCTTGCTCACATGTTGTATTGTATAGCTGTCGAAAAGCCGTACAATTTGGCCTACTTCTTTATCAAATGGATTGAGTGTGCTAGAAAAACTCCCAAAGCCAACCTTCCATATGGAATGTTCCTCACTCGTCTCTATCGTCATGTTATCGAGTACTACCCCGATCTTGACAATAGTATCTATGAGTCCATCTACCCCACTCTACGTCCTCTCGCTCTAAAACAAGCTCGACGAACTCGAAGTGACAAGGGTAAACCTCGTCGTCATAGCTTTCATGGATCATCCTCAAGGCAAGACGATGACGATGAGGAGGAAAACATCCATGATGCTAGTACCCCTTCGTTTTCTGAGTTCGTTGACAATTTAGAGGATCTTGACTATCCCGAGTATTCTACCCCATCTCCTAGTGATCAAAACGAAGAAGTGCTTCATGAACGAACTACCGAGATGCTTAGAAGACAAAAGAGCTTGCACGAAGAAGTTAGAGGTGGCTTCAAATCTATAGGAAAGACTTTGAAGGGTATCTTCGTGAAGAAAAAGAAATGATATGCTTGGATTATGTTTGTTAAACAATATTTAATTTTTATGTCTTGTGTGCTATTTGTCCGAAATACATTCGGAAGTACTTGAAACTTTCTTGGAATAATTGTTTGGATAAATGATTAGTATGTTAACTTGTTTATTATGTTTAATATATGCTTATGAATGCATGCTTTGACTCTTAAATTATATATATACTTGCATGATTAGCTTATCTATATATATATATATATATATATATATATATATATATATATATATATATATATATATATATATATATATATATATATATATCATGTTTGCTTTATAATAGACCAAAACAAATGTGAAATGTCCAAATGGTGCTTGCTGCAAATACAAAACAGAACACAACATTTTTCCAGAAAATTTTTAAAAAATTTTGGTTTCTGGGTCGTCAGATGGGCGGCCCCCTTAAATCATAAAGGGCGCCCCCCTTAAAATTAAGGGGACCGGCCTCCATTTAAGGGGACCGGCCATCTGAAACAGTTTTTACACTGTTCTCTTTTGCATCTTGTGATCCCTTTTGCTAGTCCCAGCTACCATTTCCCTTAAAAACTAAACTGATTTTGGAATATAACATTACAATTTCAAATTAATTCCACTTCTAAACATGTTTTCCCACTATATAATCTCCATGCATGTTTAATTCACATTCCATCATCCTCAAACATTCATCAAACATCATCATGTCATCACCAAGAACCACCTTTTCAAACAATGCCAAGAAACAAAAACTTGTCATCATTCCACCCAAACAACTCTTCATTGATCTTACAAATGAAGACAACACCACTCCATCTCCACCACCTCAATGTTCATCTCCTAGTGCACCAAATGCACCCTTCAAAACACCTTCAACAAATGGAAACTCCACTTCCTCCATACCATCCACTTCATCTATAAATGACTACATCAACACCCACTTATCTCCTCCAACAATTGATCAACCATCACAACCTACCAATGAAAACACAACTCTTGCACTCACTCTCTCATTATCACCATTAGCACCTCTTGATGCACATTTCTCATCATCTCCTATCAATCCACCAACCTATAACCCCGTCCCATGGAGCTTACTTGAAGCTCATGGAGACACTTGCCTTTGTTGCATTCACAACCGAACAATTGTGTTCGGATTATGAGATGAGATCCAATACATGTTTTCTCATATTCAAAACTTGTTGCATCAACCACAAACAACAAATACAACACCTCCACCACCATCAACAAACACACCTCAACCATCACCATCTCCATGTTCACCATCCATTCCTCCCAATTAAACATGCTTGGTGTTTTACAAATAAAATTGTGTTAAACCTTTTGGATGGCAAGCTCTAGAGAGGACTCTCATGTTTGAGCCTTGGTTTTCTTTTTATTTTAGTGATGATTCTAAGCCTTTAAGGCTTTTGTTAGTTGCATTACTTGTTATGGTTGTTAATGTAATGCTTGATGTATCTTTTTCATATTATTAATGTTATGGTTATGTTTAGTCTCTACTCTTGCATGCTATATACATATATATGTTGCTTGCCACTAAATATTTTTGCAAGATATCCATATCTCGATTCCTTTTGGCCTCAAAACGAGGGGGAGTATACTTCGAGGGGGAGCTTACATTAACATGGGATAACCTTTTTGATGCTAACAAAAAGGGGGAGAAGTGATATAAACTCACAATAATACTTGAATATATACTAATTTTCGATTAATGAGTTTAAATTTTGTAATCATCAAAAAGGGGGAGATTGTTGACATAAATAATGTGTGAAAACGTTATTCATATCTTTCGATATCTCTATATTTTGACGATCACAAAATGTAAAATCGTAAATCGTATAATTACTACGTAAACAAGTATTAAGCTAGTTTATATCACTATATCCAACTTAATCACTTAAGGTATGGATAAACAAGTGCTTAATACATCTCATGATCAAAGGGGTATTTAATTAACTAACACAAAGTTTATTTAATTATATAAACATATTATATATTTTTGAAAAACACTTTTGGTAATTAAGAAAAATGTTTTATTCATACTAAATATATGAATTCAAAATTTTACCCAAAATCAGTTAGTTTTTCACCAAATAAACTTTCCCCACTAAAAGACAAGGATTCTGGCCGTTTCAGCTGGGCGGCCCCCTTAATTATAAGGGGTGGTCCCCTTAATTTTAAGGGGACCGGCCACGCTCCTCTGTCAGAATCTTTTGCCTATAAATACCACCTTAAACCTGGATTTTTGCTCACCTTTTGCACGAAATTTTCAGATCTATAACTCTCTAAACATCCTCTAAAACCCTTTGATCATTTGTATATTAAACCTTGTTTCAAGTGATTCAATCCCTCATCATCCATTCTCATCCAAAGTGCAAAAGAAGAACACTCTTTCTACAACCAAGTTCAAGAAGTGTTGAAGTGTAGTTGTGCATAGTGTATATATACATTCATTTGTGAATATTGTGTTGTGCTTGTTATATATTGTTTAGAAGATATAGAAGTTGTGTAGGAAGTAGAAGTTGATTAGTAGTGAAGTAGGTTAGTTGTGAATATTGGCGTGAAGTAGAAGATTGGTGTGTAGAAGATTCGTGTGTAGAAGATAGGTGTGAAGAAGATTGGTGTGTAGTATATTGGTGTGAAGTTGTGGTGTGTAAATTGGTGTGTAAGGTTTTCTCCGCCAAAAGGGAGTTTGTTGACATAGTGAAGAAAACTCTCGAGTAGGTGACTCGGGGAGTGGAGTAGGAACAAGGAAGGTGTCCTTGTAGCCGAACCACTATAAATCCTTGTGTTGTGGTTTGATCTTTCTAACTCTTCTCATTACCTATTTACTTACCTTTACTATATTAGCTTTGTTAGTTAGTTACCATACAATTGTTCATATAGTGCAAGTATTGAGTTCACATAAACTAGAATCGAAGTTTTTTAAAACAAACTTGTGTTTTTAAAATTTAAAATGACGTAAAACTATTCAACCTCCCCCCCCCCCCCCCCCTTCTAGTTTTCCCCACTCCCCAAGTTGGGTCAAACATGATAATATAATATATCATGTTCACTAATCATAAATAAGTAATTAATAAAACTTTTTCTTTTAACATAAGGTAAATTACAAATATAGGGAATGAACTTTGAAAAATTTCTAATATTAGTTAACGAACTTTGAAAAATATTAATTTAACCAACCTAACTTGTTTAAACCGTCAAGGTTATGCAATATGTGTTACTTTTGCAATTGGTTACCGGTTGCATCGGTCAGCACTTAAAAAAAAAGCCATTTTTTGATTAAAGCATGTTATAACTCTTATTTTCAAACCTTAAACCTAAAACCTAACTCTCTCCCTCTCTCTCTATACTGCCGCCGCCGTCACCATCAATCACCACCATCACCATCACGACACAACCACTTTCACAACCAAAACAACACCACACCTAACCTTAAATCGTCTTTGTGAGCATTATTTTGAAGTCCACACGTGTAAATCATCACCACACGCGCCACCACCACCACCATTTTTGTCTCGTTTTCTTGTCTTGGTAAGAAATGGTTATATTTTGGTAATAAAGACTAGAAACATGTTGAATCATCATCATTTGTCGCGTTTTATTTCCTTGGGTTGCATACCGAGAGCTCAAACTCTCGTACGAATTCTCTTGGTTGGTCTCGAGCTCATTTTGAACTTATTTGGTAACATACGGGCTTATTTGGTTCTTGTTTGGAGTTGGTTTGCGAGCTAATCGTGACCCACGAATGAGGTTTTGTTGATTTTAGGATTAGTTAGGATTTGGGTGTGAGATTTGGTATTTGTGGTTTGGATTTGATCCGATTGGTTACATGGTATTTGTGGTTTGGATGTGATCCGATTGGTTACATGGTATTTGTGGTTTGGATTTGATCTTGGACTCGAGCCGTAGGACTAGTTTTGGTCGAGAGTTAATATCGTGATGTGGCCTTTAGAAAGAAGATTAACAAGGGAATACTACACAATATTGGCATGGATTCTTGTCATCAAGATTGTCACTCATGGAACTTGCTATGCTAAGCTTGTCAATTTTTGGGCATTCATCAACTTCATCAAAACTTGATATTGTTACAAAGTGTCCTGCTCCTTTAGCGATGATGGGTAATTTATGTTTTTAATTAGTATGTTGTTTTGCATTCGTCTTGTACAAGTATGATACCGCATAGTAAATAGGATTAAAAAGAATGGTTGAAGAGAGATATCCAGGTCATTTCACAATATTAAGTTGAGAGTATTCTAGTTATTTCACGTTTTTTAAGTGATTGTCTGACGTCACATGTGAGGCCTATAAACTTAGACGGTCATATTGCATAACATTAAAGGTTTCAACAAGTTTTGTTGGTTGTATTAGTATTTTTGAGAGTTCATTACTTAACATTATAAATTTTTGAAAGTTCGTTATCTATACGTGTAATTAACCCTTCAACATATAATCAACCGTGTTTGACCATACTTGAATTTTAGTACTGTACGTTCTTCATTATATTGTTATTAAATTTTGAAATTTTTTCCACTATCATAATTATGCAAGCATGTCATTACAAAAATCACCAAAATATAATTTGACACGTTAGCTTAAATATGATATAGGAACATTTATCAAATGGAGGTAAAGGGCGACTGTAAATTTGGTAATACAAGAAATTTGTGGTGTAAAAAAAAAAAAAAAAAAAAAAAGCAAAACAAAACAAAAAAAAATAATAATAATAATAAATAAATAAATAAAAAATGGTGGTGCTGAATTTGCTACACTAAAGGTGAAATACAACCTAACTCAACTCATATAGAGAGATGGGTCGAAAACTCGAAATCACCAACTCTAATACAAGCTAACCATTACTCTTCTGAATCTTCCAGCCCAATATAGATATGTCACTATTTGGAGGAAGTAAGATCAGCTCGTAACTAATACTATTCTGTTTGTTCAAAAAAAGTGACACTAGCTATTCTGAAGTTATGTACAACTAACAACAACTGAATATATATGCTTGCACAAATTCAAACACAATCTTGGATGTAAGAAATATTATCCAATGCTTTTATAAAAGTAATATTCACGAATGATGTTAAGAAAAACTCAATCAAACAAGAACACAAGGACTTAATGTGGTTCAACAGATTAGGAATGAACAAACATACGAACAGGGGAAAGCGCAAAAGTCCCTTATATTTTATTACACGAATAATATAAAATGTTACAACCATGAAACCCTAACTAGAATGTCTATAACCCCTATACCCTATGAGTTTTATTTAAACTCGTATGATATTTTTCTTTCGGTAGGAAGCTTGCTTCGTGTACTTATCTTTGTCGATATTAATCCGTAGTCGGCTCATCTTTCAGTTTTCTGGGTCGGGTCCATAAATCTACTCTTCAATTTATTGTTACATTCTAACATCTAAAAATACAAAGCACACAACAATGGATGATAGATAAGTTTATGCACAATGGCTAGAGGCGTCACCAATCTGTTTAACTCTCAGTGTCATATATATGAGTATAATTGTTCCGAAACACGATCTGAAAATGTATTCAATGAAGAACATGAATACATTAGTAGCTGAAAAAGGAAGCAAAGGAAATACACACATCAACAATTATACTCCGTGGTATTTTCCTCCAAACATTTCTATGACAGTTGCACAATTTGACTCGACACTTTAACAAAATATTGTACATTTAACAACTAAACATGGGAGGTTCGTCGATATTATATAATGTTGAAAACTTACAATAATGATAGCAGAAGAGCAACTATTCTCGAATTAATTATTAATCCAGCACGCTTGTATTTCCTCATTCTTGGAGGCTCAAGAACTTTCTCGTCCGCATTTGTTTCTGTTAACAAAGAACAAGTGCCTCATCAATATCAATTATATACTTATATGTATACAAATTACATATACATAATCATATATATGTAGAGCATAGAATGTGCTAAAGAACCTGTAGTAAATTTTTTATGTAAGATGATGCCGGAAGTCATCAACAACCGCATGTATTTGCCTCCCATGTCAAAACAAATCTGTTTCTGCAGCGATTTCGGCTAAATGGTTAATAGGCCAAGTAACAAGAATTATAAAATACAAAGAACAAAACTTCAATAGATGGACCTTAGGTTGGCAAAAAAAGGAATCATAGCTAGATGTCTCCAGCTTCCCCTTTTCAATATCTAGGAGTAATTCTTTTTCATTGCATTCAGAATAAACAAATGCATTTTTTACCATCATCATCATTTGGTCATCCAATGAAAGCTGAATTTTAAAGGGCACATACACGTACATGCATTGGATTTGAATTTGATAGAACTATTGGCAATTGAGACTGATTCTTATAAAACTGCATAGAAGGAAGACAAAATCTAGAAAATCTAATGTGAAGTGATAATTGCATAATACTTACAAACTACAATAGATTGATCACCTTGATTTCCTGAACATGGCATGCATTGCTAGGTATAACTTTGTCACAATACAATTTAATGACAACCCCACTGTCCTTGACTATAGTAGTAGGTTTTACAATTATTCAATGGTACAATGCCCCAATGCCCCTCAACGGTCACAAATTCTGTTGATTAAAAATATATCAATGATCTTATGTATACGAAGTCATGAAGACTGAAAACAATAATGGACATATGAAGATTTAAAACAAAACTAATTAAGAGTGATTGTGAGGTGAAGCCAAAATTCAATGAATTGGATCCAAGATCCAGGTTTTGTGCCAATGATGAGTACTTACGTTGTACACATATCGCAGTCTATGATGACCATTTTTAATTGGTGATGTGGACGTGCATGTAAAAATATAACTATATTACATGCAGTCGACATGTAAAGAAGATAATTCGATCTTAAAGAAGTTGTCGCTCATCATACATAGCATTTTCTTAGCTAGCAGAAGCTAACGCATTACTCTAACAAAGAAACAACTATCGTCGAACACACAACGTACTATGATTGGTTTTAGACAAGCATTAAAATTATTTTGGAAAATTGGTAATATTATTAATATTGTGAATCAGCCTTAGGAAAATCAATAAAAATAACATTATGATAACTATTCTTTTATGCTTAGTTTAATTAATTCACCATCTTTAGATAGCAAACTCTCGAAACTCATTCGAACTAATTTGTTCTGTCATTTGTATTGTCACACTGTAATGAATGCTTTTAGTTACTCTTATCGTTTAGCATCAGGCTGACCTAATATGGAATGATTTTTACACACGTCCTACCAGATAGTGAATGGCTCCAGCCTCCAGCTGACCTAATATGGAGCCACCATCCTAACTTGTTATACGAGTAGTTTTGTAACTTGTGTACATATACCATCTTCGGATGTAAACCGAACTTCCCGTTTTTGCATTTCCAAAACTATTGGTTTTTGTGAGGTTTTTCTTTTTTTTCTTTTTTTTTTTTTTTTCTTCATCCGAGGCCAAGTTTTCTAAAAGTTTGGATTAATAAGTCACCAAACCAAGGAAGAAACTCACAATGAGCTGAGGATGAAGATGAGTTATGCTTTATCGATACCTTTTTGCCACACTGATGGTGACATTTTTCGACCCAATCGTCCTGGGTATGCTATATCCCTAACAAGTCAAATGCACGAATGGCTTATATGGTCAACCAACCCATTTTAAACCGAATTTATTTTAGAATGTTTCTCTACCTGTTTTGTCACCTCGCGGTTATACCATCCTTGGCCACTTTTTTAAGACTAATGAAAACAATAAGAACAAGTATGCGTTCCATTTTTATTCAAATATTATAGGACTAGTAAAGATTCAAGATCTTAGGAGCAGTTGAATGTTAGTATCTCTTTACCAATATCACAAACGACATATACCGTGTTAGTATTGTTTACTTTGATCGCCAAGAAGCATTGTACATAATGCATTCAATGATTGTATTTTGGGTATATTTGAAATTAATGTTGAAAAGAGGGGGAGATATGAAATTATCCCAAAATATTATTACTACAAGAAAAACAATTACACAACAATGGGTGTGGGTGAATCCACACCTCAGCCCAAAAACGCAAACCAAGCACACCTACCGTGCTTAGGACCTAAACTAGCATAAGAAAGACAAACCAATCTTATGATCAACAACTATATAAGGAACATGTCAAAGCATGTAGTGCCTTTAATGCAAACCCAAATGGGTCGACTGAGTCCATTTAGTCTGACCCGCAACACTTGTCATCCCTTTTGTATGATTTTGTAAATACGTAATGTATCAGACAAAACTAATGTACACCTATAGGGAACCATATGTAGAACCCCGGTGGAAGATCAGCTAATTATGTATATGAGTATGACAAAAGGAAGACGCTCCCTAACATTGATACACAACCCCAAGGGATGCAAGTTACATTTTCTAAATATACAATACACCCAAAAGTAGTGGATGAATACAAAATATGTTCATGCAAAATCGGCAGACACGTCACCAATCTGTTTTTCTCTCAGTGTCAGACATATGAGTACTATTGTTCCCAAACTCGACCTGAAGAATTAAGAGAAACGTGAACACAATATGATGGTTGAATAAGAAATCAAAAATATCAGAACAAGGGAAGTTTGTGGACATAAATTTTTTAGTATCAATAGTATTCAACAGCTAAAATGGGGAAGTTTTTCTATAGCATAATACCATGTAGACTTACAAAGCTGAGAATAGAAGAGCAACTTTTTTTGGATTAAATGATCCAATATGCTTGAAGTTGAAGTTCCTCGTCTTGGGAGCCTCAAGAACTTTCCCAGCTTCGGTTTTACCTTCTTTAACAAGAAAATTTTATCAATATCAACCATGTAACATACATATGAATTAGCTATTAACTATACATACACATAATCATGTATACACGTAGCCTAGGATGTGTATATAAGTACCTCCAGTAGAGAACTTGGGTAAGCTGTGATTCATCAACAACTGCATGCATTTGCCTCCCATGTCAAAGCTAATCTGTTTCTACAACGATTTTACAAAACGGTTAATTGACCAAAGTGCAAGAATTATAACAACAACAACAACAACAACAAAAAAAAAAAAAAAAAAAAAAAAAAAAAAAAAAAAACCTTAAACAGAAATACCTTTAATTTGCACAAGAAAGAAGCATATCGAAGTGTCTCTGAGTCCCCCTTCTCAATATCTACATCTTTTTCGATCCATTCAGAATACTCAATTGCATTTCTAACCATGAGCTTGATTTTGAGTGGCACATAAACATCCATTGAATATAGAAGAGCAATTCACGACCCGGCCTGATAGAACGAAGAAAAGATTCTCCTCAAATAATTAATTAGGATAATCCGAGAATATACAAACTAAGTTGAAAGCAAAAATCTATTATGATGACCCCGTTAATACTATGGTAAGTTTGTTGTAACACAATATATAAAAGAATAGCAACCCCACCCTGTAAATTAAATAGTACTGGATGTCTGGATGTTTTGCGATTATTCAGATATTCATAGATACGTAAATAAGTGTCAATAGTCATAAATTTTGTGGACAAAAATCAATGTGTTATATTCTGTGATAGCGAAGAATAAGCAAAGTGGTTTCAAAAGAAAAGATGCTTTATTGCTATGGTCCTCCAAAAATGGCAAGTGTTTTCATCTATTTTTCGATGTCGACCAATACTACTGTTTATAAAAAGGTGAAAAACATACATAGTGGTGAATAGTCATGAGCAAGCATAGAGACTGAGATCAATAATGGAAATATATGAAGAATGGTTAAGGCGTAAACTAGTATTAATCTAATGCCACACAGTTTTTTATTCTTAAAATAAAACATTCTTCTCTATACATTCGCAAAAAAAATAACATTTATGCCAATCTATATACATTTTTTATTAACATTCATTCAGATCGTCGTAAAACACTTATGTTTGGATCTGTTATGGTTCAATATATACCTTCATCACTTTATGTCATGTACAACTTCACCGCTCGATGTCTTCCACTACAAGAATCAGGAGAACAGGCGACGAACATTTTCTCGTCGACGGCATAAGGCAGAAAACGACAAAAAAAACGATTGACCGAGGCCAACTGCGTTGAATTTTTCATAATCGTATTTTCCCGTCGACATGTCGACGGGAACCTTTTAGAATATTTTTTTAGCCTCAATAATTCACCAAAATTGGGCGCGAAATTTACCCGCTAATATATTCCCGTCGACATGTCGACGGGAATATATTAATAACGTTTTATCCCACAATTAACGTGTGATTAAGCATAATAATTATTATGTTTTAAGATTCCCATCGACATGTCGACGGGAGTATATTACTAATTATAAACATTTTTAATAAATGGGTAAAATATTCGGCGGGATATTTTCCCGCTTTATTGTTCCCGTCGACATGTCGACGGGAATATATCTATAAAAATCAGGCTATATATATCCTCACAAATACATTCCCGTCTCATTTTTTTACCAATATATACATTCTCACAAAATTATTTCCGTCTTATTTTACACATCTCACAAATAATTCAATCGTCAATTCTTACAAGACACACATGACTTGGCGTGGTTGCACAGTTGAAGAGGAGTACTCAAAAATCTTGTCACACGAGCTCCTCTTTAATGAAGTTATGTTAACTTTTGGTCATGCAGTTTATGAGGAATATGGTGATTTTAAGGATATTGAACCGTGGATGAGAGACAAGATTATCGAATGGTGTAGGAAAAAGCCGTACTACAAAGAGTACATGGACGAGCTAGATGTTGCTGAAGCTCAAGCTGTTGCTGTTGGAGGTGACGACGAAGCTGAAAGTACGTTGGAAACAAAACTTGATAATCTGGGAAATAGGATCACAAATCTTGAAGCTACGTTTGCACATATCAAGGAAATGAGAGCAAGGAAGGGAAAAGATGGTGCGAGTTCGAGTAAAGCGGGAAGTAGCCGCAAAAAAAAAATAAACGGGTTGTTTCGTTTGATCTGTTGTTTTAGTTGTCGAGTTGTTTAGTTTGAGTTGTTTCGTTTGGTTGTCGAGTTGTTTAGTTTGAGTTGTTTCGTTTGGTTGTCGAGTTGTTTAGTTTGAGTTGTTTCCTTTGGTTGTTGAGTTTTTAGTTTGGTTGTCGAGTTGTTTAGTTTGAGTCTGTATGAAAATGCATGTGGTTAAGAACTCTTGCTTGTTTTAAATAAACAGTTTGCCTTTGTGTTTGATAATTATTGCTCCTTCAGTTCAAATTATTGCTCCACAACAACAAAATTTTATTAAACAACAATAACAACAACATTTTATTAAACATCAAAAACATCAACAACAACAGCAAACAACAGCAACAACAACGATAACAGTACTACATATGAAATTTATCCATGTCACCTACAAGGTCACGGAGTATTGCATCCGACTGACATGCGTGGTCGTGGTTGGGATACGTTGCCATGTCAAGTTTTGCCTCCAGCACCCTTAATTTTGTCTCCAACACCTGTTTTTGTGCCTCCAGCAAGTTTATTCTAAGATTTTTTTTATGACAGTTTGAGCACCTTTTTGGAGCAGATCCAGAACCGCTTGATGTTGAAGCTCTCAGAGAATCGATCATCATTTTGGCGAGT
The DNA here is from genome assembly GCA_030686995.1 of Artemisia argyi. Taxonomy (NCBI): domain Eukaryota; kingdom Viridiplantae; phylum Streptophyta; class Magnoliopsida; order Asterales; family Asteraceae; genus Artemisia; species Artemisia argyi. Next base: position 171,318,671 of record CM060694.1, on the reverse strand, counting down.
CGTTCCTCCTTCCATAAAAAAAATTACATCCATGGTCTTCTGTCCCAGGCTGTTAAAGAGTAAAAACTATTATTTTTAACAACTAACCAAATTATTTAAAGAAAAAATATGTAATTGTTCACCTGCGAGAAAGGACACGCATAGTATAGTTTACCACGGGAGTAAGATTTACACGATTCTCGCAGAATCACGTCTCCTCGTTCACAAGGACAAGGAAAAGCTTCAAATTCTGCCATCTTCTTCACCATGATAACAGTGTATGTTTGTGGTTGTGAGGTTGAGTGGTTGAATCGTGACCAGTGTGGCCCGATCTACAAGTTGAGGTGATAAAAGGTGGTGGCCAGAAAAAGATTCCGGTTGCCGGAAAATGCTGGTGTCGCCAGAAAACAGAAACTGCTAGAGAGAGATATAGAGACAGAGAGAGATATAGTGAGATGAGTATGTGTGTGTGTGTGTTTATATTGTGAGGATAAGGTGTTAGGTAGAGAGAGAGATATATAGTGAGATGAGACATATCATGTATAACCATAGCATCTCGACTCATTCGTTTAACATCTCATGTATAACCATAGCATCTCGACTCGTTCGTTTTACATCTCATGTATAACCATTGCATCTCGACTCGTTCGTTTAACATCTCATGTATAACCATTGCATCTCGACTCGTTCGTTTAACATCTCATGTATAACCATAGCATCTCGACTCGTTCGTTTAACATCTCATGTATAACCATAGCATCTCGACTCGTTCGTTTTACATCTCATGTATAACCATTGCATCTCGACTCGTTCGTTTAACATCTCATGTATAACCATCGCATCTCGACTCGTTCGTTTAACATCTCATGTATAACCATAGGATCTCGACTCGTTCGTTTAACATCTCATGTATAACCATTGCATCTCGACTCGTTCGTTTAACATCTCATGTATAACCATAGCATCTCGACTCGTTTGTTTTACATCTCATGTATAACCATTGCATCTCGACTCGTTTGTGATATTCTAATTATTTTATTTTATATTTTAATAAATAATTTTTTAATTATAATATAAGTAATTAATTTTAAATATATATATTTTTTTAATTTTATAAAAGTATTTATAATAAATAATTTTTTTCAATTATATAAATTTAGTTTATTAATTTTATAAAACTTATTTTTTAATATTTTATAAAAGTATTTATAATAAATAAATTTTTTTAATTATATTAAAGTAATTTTATACAAGTATTTATAATAAAGTATTTATTATAAATAATTTTTTTTAATAAAAGTTATTTTCCCGTCGACAACCGCCAAAAATTTCGTGAAAATTTAATACGTCCCGCCAAACGTAAACGATAAAATATTGTAATATTACCGTCGACATGTCGACGGTATGAGTAATAATATAAAAAAATTCCTTGATATTCCCGTCGACATGTCGACGGGATAATAAAAAGCAGTACCAAAACCAGATCTGGTCAAAATTTTTGCTCATAACTTCGAACCATCAAATTAAACCATCCCCCCCCCTCTCGCCGGCGATTATACCACCACTCCTCCACCACTCCTCCACCACACCTCCACCACACCACCACCACTCCTCCACCCCAACCACATTATACTCCACAGCTCACCACACCACTCCACCACTCCGACACTCGCACCACTGTGCACCTCCTCCTCCTCTACCCCCTCCATTATTTAATTCTCTCCTCTACCCCTCCATTTTTTAATTCTTCTTCTTCCCCACTTCTCTTCTTCTTCACTCCGACACAGCAGCAGCAGCAGGTGAGAGCCTTGTTAATTTTGTTAATAAAATTTGTTATTATTATTGTTGTTATTAAAATTTGTTATTATTATTGTTAATAAAATTGGTATTAAATTTTGTTAATAAAATTGTTATTAAAATCTTGTTAATTTTTGTTACAGTAGCAGCAGGTGAGAGCTGAGGGTAACAGCAGGGTGAGAGCCTCGTTTTATTTTTTTTATTAACTTTTGGTATCCCGACGACATGTCGACGACAACAGTTTTTTTTTTTTTTTTTTTAATTTTGATATAACCATTATATATTGCATCTCTTTTATTATAGCCCGAGCCCAAGACGAGACCACAGCCGAGACCACACCCGAGCCACAGCTGAGCCACAGCCGAGACCACAGCCGAGACCACAGCTGATACGTACGGTATGTATTCCTTTTTTTAATTTTTTTTTTCATATTTATGCTTTGTTGTAGCGTTTGGTTACTAGTTTAGTGATTGCAGCCGTATGTATAGTTTGGTTAGTATATTAGGTTTTGATATAAAAGGGATTGTTGCGGATTGTGAACTAGCCGTAGGATATTGTGTACCCACGGTGCAAATAGCACCTTGGGGGACTTGGTATTGAACTAGCCGTAGGATATTGGGTGGGTTTGGTTAAATGTTAGTTGGCGTTTGGTTAGTATATATTGGTTAGTATATATATGGTATACTACTTTTAATATATTGGTTATGTTTTGTGTTAGAATTTTTGCGGATTGATTATGTTTTGGCTTATATAACGGGCTTATGGTTGGTTTGGTTTTCGGCTTATGTTTCACAAGCTTAATTTTTATGGCTTATTTTGAAACTTTTTAACTTAAATAGTTTCAAAAATAAGTAAAAAAAAAAATAGCTTATGAAACATAAGCCGAAAACCAAATAAGCCATAAGCCCGTAGATATATTGTTTGGTTTTCGGCTTATGTTTCATAATAGTTTCAAAAATAAGTCACAAAAACAAGTTTCAAAATAACAAAATAGTTTTATGAAACATAAACCGAAAACCAAACAATTGTTTATAGTCTAATTGTTTAACTTAAAATATATGCTATTGTTAGACTTTTGTGAATGTTTTAGGATTTTAGTGATTAATTTCGGAAAGTCCCCGTCCGAAGTTAATCATCCTATAGAAAACCCGTCCGAAATTAATTTATTAGAAATTAATTTCGGAAAGTCCCCTGTTTGGGACTGCTTTTTGAATGTTTTGTCTCATTTAGGATATGGATGCGTATAATTGATTTACTATTTGAGATGATTTCGACAGTGTTTCTCCTTTACTCCTACGAATATGTCTTTAATGTACATATTTGGGGAGTTGAGGGGAAATGCTGCCGAAATTTTCTCAGATAGTAAATCAGTTATACGCATTCATATATGAGATGAATCATTCAAAGAGTGGGTTAGGATTGCCTTCCATAGTTGCACAAGGTGAACAAAACAACTTTCCTTTATTTTGAATGTGTAATAACTAAGATTTGAACAAAACAATATGCAGTTATGATACTTGATAAGAGTTGGACCCGTTTAGACACTCGTGTTTCCAAAGAGTTTTTTGATGGTCTTGCCGCATTCGTTGAACATTGCAAGCCGTTATTGAATAGTTACGGCAACATAAAATGTCCATGTCGTCTTTGTTGTAATGTTCCATGGGTATCTCTCGCCTTACTTAAAAGCCACATAAGCGAAAATGGGTGGGACCCAACTTATACACAATGGCGTGAACACGGTGAACCGGATCCTCTTCCTATACAAGATAACACAACACGATGTGAGATGAGTGACATGCGTGCGTGCATTAATGATATTTTTGATAATCCTCCAAATAATGAACAAAATGAGCCAACTCTTCCAAATATTGGCGAGACAAGTAACAAGCCAGCTCAAGCAACGACACCTCCTGTACGTAACGAGTATGAAGAGTTACTTTCCAGTTCCACCCAGCCTCTTTACCCGGGTTGTGACTTTATGACAACCTTGGATTTTATGTCAAAGTTTACGCATCTCAATATGGTGTTTGATTTGCCATTTTTAATTTGTTTCATCTTATACATATGCATGTGTATATACAGTTTCTGAACAACAAGGACAAAAAACACCCGTCCCTCATCCAGTCGTTTTACGACACACACTGCGACAGTGATGGTATGTGGTTGCAGGATGAGGCTCGTGTTCAATATGTAAGTATCTTTTATTTATTTTTTTTAATTTATTATTTATTTTTATTTTTTTTAATTTATATATATATATATATATATATATATATATATATATATACACTTACATATATATATAAATTTTCTCAATTTTTTTCTCAATTAAATAGGAAGAGATGGTCCGGCTGCGAGATCTGGGAGCGAATACGCCGGAAGGGGTGGCGTACACGGAGGAGCAGATACTTGCTAATGTTTTGAAGGGCAAGCAGCGGGGCCACATCGCCGGACGGGGTAGGGTCGTACCCGGGCTCTCCAGGCCACCGTTACCATACACCCCGCCTCCACCTCCAGGTATGTACAGTTTGATAATATATTAATTATAGATTACTCGATCATGACTCAAATTAAGTATTGCAATAGATGTTTTTTAATTTTGATTGTTTCATTTTCAGAATACGCTGAGTTGGAGAAAAAGCTTGCTGAGGCCGAGAAGAAGATTGCTGAGGTCGAGGAGAATCGCCTTCGAGAAGCTGAAGAGCATAAGAAGTTGAAGGCGGAGATTGCTTTGATCACAGGTTTTATCTCCTCCAACCCGCGATGGAACGAGTATGTTAGTCAGGCGGGTTCTCAGCACGTGGATGGCTCAGGCAGTGGCGTTGGAGGTAGTGGCTCAGCTGGAGGGAGCGGAAGTCGCAGAGGCGATGAGGATGGTTCTAGCGATGATGAGGGTCCTACTGATGATCACGAGTGATTTTGGATGTAGAGGTACAAACTTGGGTATTTTGTGTTGTACTTATGCTTGAAACAATATTTTGGCGACCCATATGTTAGTATTGTATAGTTTAACCTTTTGGCGACTTGAACGCCGCGGATATTAAAACATTTGTAGATATGGCAGCTAGGTTTACACATTACCACACCGCCGTTTTGTAGACTTTATACGTTTTTATTCATTTTGAGGGTGTTTAGCGATATTTTGCAAGTGTTATAGCCGATGGCGAGTTATACGTTTAGGACATGTTGATATTGAGTGGTTATAGGTGCTTGTAATGTTACAGGTTTTGGTAGATTTTTTCCGAAAAATCCGGAAAAAATCTGGAAAATTGCAATATTTGCAGCCTGCTGTTAGCAGGGTGTTAATAATGATACCGTCGACATGTCGACGGCATCATTTAAACATAATTATTGGTTATTTAATGATACCGTCGACATGTCGACGGTATCATTAAAACAAAAACAGTGTTTTTAATATTATGCCGTTGACATGTCGACGGCATTATCTTAAAAACAATACGTTTGTTTTAATGATACCGTCGACATGTCGACGGTATCATATAAACCATAATTATAATCAACTAATTAAAACGTTAATTAGTTATATGGTACCGTCGACATGTCGACGCGAAGAGTTTGACGGACACCAAATTTCTTTGACTGGAAAACGACGTGGGACCCACAGTGTCGACGGTGATTGTCGACGGGAACACTGTTCCCGTCGAAGCACAGCCGTCAATGTGATACCGTCGACATGTCGACGGTAACGTATTATTCCGTCGACATGTCGACGGAAAGGGCTTAAAAAAGTCGCCGGGGAAAGCCTCGATTGTACTAGTGTTCATCACTTACCGCCGGGAGGCCTCAAGCGGTTAACCCTAATAACTTTTCCACATAGTGAACTGGACACGACACTATACGTTTACAATAGCCATAACCACCCTTTCTTATCCCCTAAAGAAAATTAGAGTTTATGAAAAGGATCCACACACACGCTCACATTCCTGAATGAGGTTTGTGAATATTAGCATTTGTTCCCCATCTTCATTCCTTGGATCGATATGGCTTATGAGAAGAAAGTTTAATAATGTGGATGATATTATATTGACTGCTTCTTCTGATACATTTTTACAGTGTGTTATCACTGCTTTTCATGTTGAGTTTGCAATGAGAGATCTTGGCTCTTAATTATTTTCTTGGTGTATCTACTACCCGCACAAAATCTAGTATGTTTTTATCACTGTCCAAGTTTGCTGAAGAAATTATTGAGAGAGCTCATATGAAGAAATATAATCTGTGCCGCACTCCTATTGATACAGAGTCCAAACTTGGACCTGATGGTACGCCCTTTGATGATCCCCCTATATCGGAGCTTAGCTTGTGCCCTTCAGTATCTTACCTTTACACGCCCGAATATTTCATACGCGGTTCAGCAGGTTTGTTTGTATATGCATGACCCTCGCGATACACATTTTCATGCTTGGAAGCGTATATTACACTATATTCTTGGTACTCTTGATCATGGTCTTCAGCTGCATGTTTCTTCTACTACTCAACTTATTGCTTACACAGATGCAAATTGGGCAGGTTGTCCAGTTTCGACTTCAGGTTATTGTGTTTTTCTTGGTGGCAATCTGTTATCTTGTTCTGCTAAACGTCAGGTTACGTTGTCTCGGTCGGGTGCTGAAGCTGAGTATCGTGGTGTTGCTAATGTGGTGGCGGAAATTACTTGGATTCGCAATTTGTTGTGTGAGTTGCATGCCTCTTTGCCTACAGCTACTATTGTTTATTCTGTTAATGTTAGCGCAGTGTATTTATCTACTAATTACGTTCAACATCAATTTATGAAACATATTGAGATAGACATTCATTTCGTTCATGATTATGTTGCTTCGGGTCAGGTTCGTGTGCTTCATGTTCCTACTCGTTTTTAGTATGCTGATAGTTTTACTAAGGGACATCCAACTGCTTTGTTTATGGGTTTTCACATAAGTTTGAATGTTTGAATGCCTCCCGCTCATACTGCGGGGGAGTATTAACTACACTTAGCCCAATAGTAGTTATAGTTATTATGTTAGCTTGGATTTTGTTGTACACGACATAATGTATTATATAATGTTTGGTTGTTAATGAAAATAATTAAGTAGATTAAACCTAAATCTATCAAGATCCTGCCTTTCGACTTATGATCGAAATGTCGTTTGAGAAGTCTTACTATTTTCTTACTCATTTGCGTTACTTGTGTAACAATTCGCAATTTCAGGTTAACCTTTATTCCCGAAAATTTCACTATTCATATTTTACTATTCACTTTTTACTATTCACTTTTCACTATTCATCTCAGAAATTTTTATTTCATATTCTCGTAAGTTAAACTATTTTAACGATAATCCGAGAGTTTGACGCTCGTCGGATCATTTCTGCAAAAATCACAAAGCCGTGTCCGAGATTTACTTTTAGGTTTAAACGTCCTTCCAGCATCCCGATATATCCATAAAACATAATAAACAATAGAAATATGATTTTCTATCATTTTATGACAATTCCAAAAGTTTTGGAATTTTACGTTTTCCAGTTCAGCGTTTTACGCGAATTACGCGTTTTAGACCCGTGTTTCTAGTTTTTAGCAGGGTTTTACCACCCAAATGGAACCTACCACTCATTTTATATTTTATTATGGAACATATGGACATGTTTAACAATACTTTCAAATTCCATAATTTTACGACACCCGGTTTTACGTTTTAAGGCTTAACCATTTACGGTTAGCATTTTACGGAGTCAAAACTATCAATATAACTAGGATAATATCATCACAAGCCAACTCATTCCCTCCTTGTCCATGTGAACCGCCACTAGGGGGTGGGGTTTCACACTTGTGGCTTGATCTTGACCCTTGATTCCTTAGATGATCACATGTGTACAACTTTGGCTCCAAGTAAAACTTGGTCACCAAGTGTTGGTAATTTCCTAGTTGTTTCCTAACCTCCTCAACTCACTATAAATACTCCCCTCCTCCCCTCATTTAAACGCCATACCTCACCCTCCCCATCCTCTCATCCTTAGCTCATTCTCTTCCAAGTTTCATGCAAGATTCAAGTGCAAGTTCAAGGTTGAAACCCTAGTTTCTTTTAGATAATCAAAACACTTCCATAACCTCATATACTTGGTGATTTCTCTTGAGTTTGAATCCACTCAAGTCACCTCAACTTTCATTACATCTCTTTCAAGAATACCAAGGGTAGAAAGATTGCATGAAGTGAAGTGGGTTGAAGCAAGTCTATCAAAGTCCTATCCTTACATGTTAACTTACCTTTCTTTGTTGAAAGCCACAAGTTGTAAGCCAAACCCTAACATGCTTCTTGTTAATTAATCATGTTCATATCATTTACATGTTATTCTTGCTATATTATGTCTTGTAGTTATGCCCATAAGAAGTTAGCGAAACCAAAACGGCAAAACTGCCTAAATAGCATTCTGATCAGATTTTGATTTTGAAAGTCACCCTTCAGGTCCGATTCATGAAAAAGTTAAAACACGAAAGTTGTCCGGAACCACGTTTTCATTCAGGAACAAAGAGGCTCGAGCCTTGAAAACGCTTTCTGAGTGAGATATTTCTCAGTTTCTTAACAGCTATTTACATATATATAAGTCACTATATTATGGTTATACTTTAAAAGGAACAAGAGGTCTTATGACCTATAATCAAGACCACCACCATGGCTAGAGCCAAGGTTGTGTCTCATGACCTTGGAACAAGGACCAAAGGTCATGGCTAGGCCATGACGAAATGACCATACCAACTTACATAGGCGTAAACATGAAACAATGAATTAGGCGATAACTTGAACAAGCAATTTGGATCTACTTCACTTAAAAAGGAACCATGAGATATTACCAAGAGAAAATGGTCATACAAGACTTATGAAACTACCCCTAATAACAATCTTCATGTACTAATAAACTTTCCTAAGTTTATTCAAATATCGGACATGTAACTTTTCGGATCAAAACTTATATCTATATATTTTATCAACTACTACAATAGTAGGGAGCCTCATGTGAGGAGTTCATTATGTAAGCCGTCGAGTTGAGTTGTGGATTTACGAATTAAAGTGTCCTGGCTCCTCGAACGCTTACTAACGTGACTTCTGAATCATGTCGGCCCGAACGGTAGTAAACGATATACCAAAACATACATGTTTCATGAATCTTTTCTTTCAAAGACTTATACTATACATCATACCACATCATGGACTAAATGCAAGATATATATATAGGCATTACTTCATATTCTTCACTCCGATCCTAAGTCGCAACATTCTATTATAGGTTGCTCGTAGAAACCTTCGCGATTCGACCATCACATTCACTACTCACTACATAACTTAAGGTGAGTTCGTAGCCCCACTTTCTATTGTTTAACTATTTTACAAACCCATAGGGGGAATACATGCTATTATTTTTCTACTCGAACACAATGCTTTCTACTGTATGCTATCCGACTATGTTTTATTGTCACTAAGTAACGATAATATCATTCATCCAAAACAAGAATAGACAAGTAATCAACACATAATCAACATCTAGGTTTCATTAGATCTAAGCAAACACAAAGGAAATCTAGCCTAGCATAGTAGAATTAAGATAAGAACAAGAGATAAACAACCAACACATAGACATATTGATTGAATTAAGAGTATACTTATCTCAATTATAATGCAAGGTCTCAAGGGTTTGGAACCCTTGAAAAACCTGTAAAAGAGGCACCAAAATCGTCTTTAGGGTTTCACCAAAACTTCTCTCTCTTTAATGAAAAAACTAGAAAACTATATATAGGAAAAACAGTCTGACGGCGTCAAGAGTAACTTCTGACGCCGTCACCTCGCCGCCATATACTTCCTCGGACGCCCTTGGTCCACTTGTGACGGCCTATGTGACGCCGTCACCACCTACGGTGTTTTATTCTTGCCACTTTGACGCCGTCATAAAGCCTTCTGACGCCGTCACCACCTACGGTGTTTAATTCTTCATGTCTGACGCCGTCAAGATGTTGGTCTTGACGCCGTCACCTTGTATCTTCAGCATGGATTTTTGGTACTTTGTCGTTTTCTTCACTTTTATGCTCCAAAAACGTCCAAAATGGCTTCTTTTCCAGAATTCACTCTCCAAACACCTAAAATCACAAAAGGAACGATTTAGGGCAATATTTGATCAAATAAAGTCGGATTCGGGCGTAAATGACCCCCTAAAAACGGATCATTTTTCGCCTCATCATATACCCTTACACTTGAGATTTGCTTGTCCTCAAGCAAATGAGCTTTTATTCTACTCAAAAGACAAGTTAGGGGTCATTTATCACTAATATAAAAGTAATTACAACAAATAATCGTTCCACTAAAAACCAATAGACAAGCACGGAGGTCATACACAAGCACCTTACAAATAGTGTTTAGATACTCACATCTCTCGGGTGTAATAAAGTAATATAACATTATGGAAATGGAAGATATCTCTCACTACCTGTCATAGCAAAATAGATTACCATAGGCTTGGGAAAGGATCAAACCTCCACCACATGGCGTAAGCACCTAGGATAAACTATCAAAGAGGTCTTTTAAAAGGGTTATAACGTTAGGTGTAGGGATATGAATTACATGGTTTTGTTGGATAAAGGAAGTTTTACTGGTGGCGAGTTAACAATCTTGGTTAATTACATGTACAAGATGGCGTTGCTAAGCCAAGACTAGACTCGACTTAAGCTAATAAAAGAAAAATAACAAAAATATAAAATGAACATAGAATGAAACGGGATGGTAGTCCGTATGTTTTTTCTCTTTTTCCTTTTCTATTTTTTTTTATTATTTTTTTTTCATACACTCTTACCCTACCATCCAAAATAATACATCATAGGGGTTGAGAATTCCCCTTACACTTGAATCTTTACATACTTTACATTTAACTATTCTAATGACTCGAATTAAGAAAATCAAAACACTTGGAGCACTTTTAAGATTAACGCACATATGGGGGTAATAATATTATGTTCTTCCCCATTACTCCATAAAATAAGTACTTACCCATGAGTCCCAATCGTCCCAAAACAATATGTACAAGGATATGACTCGACTTAGCAACCATGTAATCAATTAGAAAGTTAACTTAGGGTTTAACAAATAACAATAATGCACTAAAAATGAGCGCATACACGGAAGGCTAAGGCGATTTGGGTGTACATTTAAGTGGGGTGTAACAAATTCTTCCTTTAAGTAAGATGCTTAAAATTAGAAACGAAAAGATAGGCTCGGAGGGGTGTACTAGGGGTTTCGTGTACTAAAAATGAGTACAACGCTAAGGGTGTGGGAAAAATTAGTTGACTTAACTAGTCAAGCAATATGACTTAAAAGGTCAAGTAATTATGATACGGGTTTAACACAAGGGTGATCCTAATGCCTCTTATCATGTAGTAAATCCTACCACACGAATGTAGTCTCACTAGCGGTCTCGGGATGCATCACTAAAGCAAGTTCTAGAATCTAAATGCTACCGGTACACTCATAAGCACTAATAGTAAATGCTTTTCCTATCAAAACTAAAGGCGAACCTCACATTTTTGGGTGGAAAATTTTTCTGAATATACGGTTATGTGCTAGTCATACAATCTCCTATCCATGAGACGCTTGCTATGGCTAAAGTTTCACTCCTAAATGTTGTAAAAAATTTTAAATTTGGCGCTAAAATTACACTAACAAGTATTTCTCATAGTTTTATTACACATCTACTATCAAACAAAACAAACTCAAGCGAAAGTGCATATGTAAGGTATCATCTTTTTACCCTCCCCTTACACTTAGGATGAACATTGTCCCCAATGTTCAAGTAAAGAATGTAAAAGTGAAAAAGTAAAGAGAATGAAATCAAATACTCCCCTGATTCGCTCGGTATGGATTATAGGTTGGCCAGGTTAAATCTTCTTCCAAGAAAACGAACAATCAAAGCTTCCCTTCCAGAATATAAATCATCTTCTTGTCATAAATAACCTGTAAATCCTGACAAAAGTAGACAAGGCAACCTCGCGTAAAATCGGCGGCATCCTATATAAGTTATTAAATCCTAGAAAACAAAGTAAGATATAATGCTTGTGGAATGAAGTTTGCAGATTTCCTGGAGATTATAAAACTTAATAATTCACAAAAACCATAAGACTCCGTTAGAAAAACAAAACCGGTAAAATTTCCAGATTTTTAACTCCTGACGCCGTCAAGAGCAATATCCTGACGCCGTCAGAATGGACCTGCAGAAATTCTTATGTTAAGTTTCCGGAAAATTTCTGGAAAAACTTTGTCCTACTTCCTGGAAAATCCTGCAAAACTTCATTATGACTCAATACAAGCATTTGACTCTAACAAATACGAATATACATGTTCATTAAATATTGTGGAGAATCATGATCGGTTTGTTTCTTAAAAACATATTTGGGGTTTCCCCTTACACTTATCTTTTGCAAAAATACCTTTAGGTTGAAGTTAAGACTAGGCCAAACAACATAATAAAGTATTTCCACATTTTAATTGAGAAACATGATCAACCAACAATAAAAATAAAACATGCATACGGAAGCAAATAACAATCAAACAATTAAAATCACACAAAACATGGATTGCCTCCCAAGAAGCGCTTATTTTTGTTCGAGTCACGAGCCTGACTCTACCCTTATTTAATGGAAATAGGGGAGGTTTTCCCTACACTTAGGATTAAGTGTGGGTGATAGTAGCGATACACACCATTTTGGTAATAGTATGCCTCGTGAGAAAAGAGTAGTGGATGAATTATATGCTCAGACGGGTGTGCTCCTTTCATCATAACCTTACCTAGTTCACTTTGGTCAATGAGTGAGTTGAAGTTTTCTCCTAAGAAGGGATCATTTTCTATCAACTTCGAGAGATTCCTAGTTGGGGATCTATTTTGACCTAATAAACCCGGTTTAAACCCATAATGTTTCTTACGATCAATCATGAATGGGTGATGTAAGTATGTAAGGTCATGGTCCACTCCTATGTTGGCTTCTTCTCTACAAGGCTTGGGGTCTACTACCTTCAACATAAAACTACCCGGACTACATGGTTTGATGGGTGGATCGGGACCTATTTCAATTCCTAAATCTTCATCCAAGGATGGAAGATTAGGTAATGGTTTTGGTTGAGGCTCCGGTTCATCAAAACTAGGAACTTCCCTAGAACTAGGAGTAAGGTTATCACTACAAGTGTTCAAACCTATATCCTCTGGTGGTGCTTGGTCCAAGGGTTCTACCTCAATTGGGGTTCCTATAGTCTCTTCTACTTCTTCCGGGTAAGTCACGGGCGGTGTATGTGCCTCAAATGATGGTAGGACTTGTGGGGTACTTTGTGGGCTTGGATTATCCACCTCATCCTCCATTGTACCTAGATTACCTATATGTTTGTTTTGTACTATGATATTAGGTGCCATCCAACTAGGTATCTCAACATGAGTATATTCATCCCCCAACAAACTTCCTGTTTGCTCCATCAAACTTGTTTTTGATTGATTTGTGATGTTGTTTGTTGGGTTGTCTACTCTATAATAATATTGGGCACAGTTTTCAATGGTATCCCACACTTCTTCATCATTTAATTCCCTAGGGCCCCCATCGGCAAAATCATCGATGCGCATTTGGTCACATTGGCTAACACGATAGTAAAAGGTTTCGGTTAGGGATGATAAAGAGAAACTATGATGAGGGAATTTTCGAAGTAAAATTTTAAAACGAGTCCATGCATCATATATGGGTTCATCTCGATATTGTTTGAAATTCGAGATGTCAACAGGGTAGAATGGCCTTTTTGGTTGGTGGTATGGTGGATTCGCGTACTCCATAATGGTGAACGGAATAGTCAATGGAAATTACGAACAAACACACAAAGAAAAAGATAGACTAAAGAAGACCTAAAAATAAAAATAAAATCTTACTAGAAAGGAATCTAGCAAGTAGACCTAATAAAAAGAAATCCTAACCTAGACAATAATTATTCCCCGGCCTGCGGCGCCAAAAACTTGATGCGTGGGAATCGCACCTTGCTTTACCTCTCGAGGGATCTCGCGAGGCTTACAACCCCCACCAGGCAGTGTACCTGATCGTTGTAGTATAGTATAGTGACAAGTACCGGGGGATTGATCGTTCAGCTTAGGAATAGTGTCGCTAGGATTAGAAAACCTAATTAATAGTTCTAGAGGTGAAAGATGATTATTTTTGTATTTTTATATTTTTATAAAAGCAAGTAAAATCTCGGGTTTTGGAAGATAGGGCGGAATTAGTTGCTATTCAACTAACCCAAAGCTATTATATAATTAATTTAAACTAATGAAAATGAAATTACACTAATATTAAACTAAGGTTGTGAGCAGTATTTGGAGAAATTGTGTTTACTTAGACTTCATTACTCCCTAGATATCTTTTACATGTTAATTACTTGTTACACTTGTATGGATGACGGATTGTATTCCTTAAAACCATTCGTGGGGTGGCATACATAACTCCCCAACTCTATGAGCTCTTATCTCCTCCTACACCATGACCCAGCACAACTATAGGGATTGTAAACAGTGGCTCATGCATTAAATACAACCAATAAAGACCTAGTACGACTCGGTTCATGTTTCTTAAGACGTTCAAGCATGTTACCATTTGGAGATCTGCCAATTTTCTTAAGCCTAACATATAATATCATTCATCCAAAACAAGAATAGACAAGTAATCAACACATAATCAACATCTAGGTTTCATTAGATCTAAGCAAACACAAAGGAAATCTAGCCTAGCATAGTAGAATTAAGATAAGAACAAGAGATAAACAACCAACACATAGACATATTGATTGAATTAAGAGTATACTTATCTCAATTACAATGCAAGGTCTCAAGGGTTTGGAACCCTTGAAAAACCTGTAAAAGAGGCACCAAAATCGTCTTTAGGGTTTCACCAAAACTTCTCTCTCTTTAATGAAAAAACTAGAAAACTATATATAGGAAAAACAATCTGACGGCGTCAAGAGTAACTTCTGACGCCGTCACCTCGCCGCCATATACTTCCTCGGACGCCCTTGATCCACTTGTGACGGCCTATGTGACGTCGTCACCACCTACGGTGTTTTATTCTTGCCACTTTGACGCCGTCATAAAGCCTTCTGACGCCGTCACCACCTACGGAGTTTAATTCTTCATGTCTGACGCCGTCAAGATGTTGGTCTTGACGCCGTCACCTTGTATCTTCAGCATGGATTTTTGGTACTTTGTCGTTTTCTTCACTTTTATGCTCCAAAAACGTCCAAAATGGCTTCTTTTCCAGAATTCACTCTCCAAACACCTAAAATCACAAAAGGAACGATTTAGGGCAATATTTGATCAAATAAAGTCGGATTCGGGCTTAAATGACCCCCTAAAAACGGATCATTTATCGCCTCATCATGAAACTACCCCTAATAACAATCTTCATGTACTAATAAACTTTCCTAAGTTTATTCAAATATCGGACATGTAACTTTTCGGATCAAAACTTATATCTATATATTTTATCAACTACTACAATAGTAGGGAGCCTCATGTGAGGAGTTCATTATGTAAGCCGTCGAGTTGAGTTGTGGATTTACGAATTAAAGTGTCCTGGCTCCTCGAACGCTTACTAACGTGACTTCTGAATCATGTCGGCCCGAACGGTAGTAAACGATATACCAAAACATACATGTTTCATGAATCTTTTCTTTCAAAGACTTATACTATACATCATACCACATCATGGACTAAATGCAAGATATATATATATATATATATATATATATATATATATATATATATATATATATATATATATATATATATATATATATATATATATATATATATATATATATATATATATATATGGCATTACTTCATATTCTTCACTCCGATCCTAAGTCGCAACATTCTATTATAGGTTGCTCGTAGAAACCTTCGCGATTCGACCATCACATTCACTACTCACTACATAACTTAAGGTGAGTTCGTAGCCCCACTTTCTATTGTTTAACTATTTTACAAACCCATAGGGGGAATACATGCTATTATTTTTCTACTCGAACACAATGCTTTCTATTGTATGCTATCCGACTATGTTTTATTGTCACTAAGTAACGATTACCATGTTCGAAGTCCCTATATCATGAACCATTAGTCACTACCTATAGTGAGCACAAATATTGTGAATAGATCTATTGGGATTGACGAATCCCATTTGTGTTGAACAACGATGAGTTCACACAAATGCACTATATTTGAGATTTAGCGGTATAATGGCAAAAGTACCTTGATAGGGCTTCTATAATGCCAATTTTGTTGGTTCGATGTTAATGTTTTGGTTGCATGAGCTTAGTGAAATAAATAACGATTTTGTTTTCTAAACATTGGTGTGAGTCTATAGCTCACACTACGACATATTGTGTTCAAACGATTTAACTAAACTCTATGAATTCCACTCAACCTTTGTGTTGACCTCTCAAGCATGTATTTCAGGTTCATGACGATCAAGGATGGCACGGAAGGACACGGATACTCAAGAGGGCTATAAATTTTATTATCATTCAAAACTCATTTAATGTAAATTGTAAACATGGAACCATCTGGGACCTCATTTTGTAATCTCTGATATTTATACAATTTGAATGATAAATCTTTTAAAACGACTCAATTGGAGTTCGTTTTCTATTATTGTGACTATTGTGCTGTCAAGTAACACCCAGTTCGAATTCCGCTGCAACCATGAATTGGGGGTGTTGCAGATTGGTACCAGAGCCATGGTTATAGAGAAACGGGTCTAATTGAGACCTAAACTATAACTACAATTCCAAGCAAAAACATTTTATAGCCTTCCGATCTTCGTGTCTTCCATCCTCCAGACGATTATGGACTTATTAAGCATTTTATGCTACATGAACATATAAGTATATTTATATATACATACGAGTTATTTTCAATCATTTTATCTAAACATATCTACACATGCCTATTTTATGGCATTTCGACACAACCACATTCTCCCAACCATGTTCCTACTCCAACATTTTATATCCAAGACATTGTAACTAATTACAATGGTCTTTTCTATTTCCCGGACATTGTATGACACAAATGGTCTTAATCATTTCTCAAATGTTTTGAGTCACACAATGGTCTAATCTACTTCCGAGACATTGTGATTTGTGCAATGGTCTCTGGAATTATTCCACCACCTCATCAACATCATTTCATATGATATCAAAAACCCATCACAATCTATCGATTTCCAAACAAGAAACATGAGATTTCTAAAGGATAAACTAATCCATCACCTACAAAAGCTGAACTTTCTCTACATCCATCAAAGTCTTCTTCTGAAACCTTCATTGTTAAAAGTTCGTGATCCTCGCCAAGTATGGACTGTTTTAGAGCTACTTAAAACTTCCTTTCCACACGTATCTACCCTTACTATCTTCTATGCAATGGAATGTGAAAACATACGTTACCAGTCTTGTATGGACGGGACTTGCAACTGAAGGGTTTGACATTGCCTTTGTTTAGTGGACAGTTTCCCGAAAGCAACGGACATATCACAAGTATACCTAATTTAGGTATTTGAAAATTTTATCGAACCTCGGCTAAATATAGACTAGTCACCTATATTTAACCTAGGGACAGTGGAATATAGTCTGACTAACTATATTCGACTTAAAATTTTCAAATACTGAGAGTAGTTGTACTAGGGTTATGTTTAGGTTGATTTCCTACTTGAACTCGATAAACCACCAGAATACATTAAAACGATCTAGAGACACGATAGTGCCTTACCACTCAGCGAAATCTTAACACCTTATTTGTACTACCTAATTTCATTCTTGAAAGTTTTCATTTATGAGATAATCCGAACTACTATCTTAGGATAGTTATCAATTCTTCTCTTCATCCTGTAGAAGTACTATCCTGTTTAGGTCCTAAGGATACCATTCCATCATAAACCTTTAAAATCTCTTAAGATTTTCAAAACAAACTCAACATCTATACCTAAGAGTATTAATGTTAAGCATACACTACACACTTCTGTTTATCAACATATCACATCATTATCTTTACAACCGTTACAAACACAAGCTCAATAACAGATCTAGATGCACTTTTAAAGCTCAAATCATCCTTAGTTACACCACAAGCACCCTCATCAGCTTTACAAATTTGAATATTCATCTTGTACTTTTGGAACACCAGTATCATCTCGTAATACCCTACCTTGTAACTCACCAAGTATGAATGTTGTGTAGGATGATTTGTAATTATTTGAATGGATTGGGATGTCTTTTCATTTAAATAAAGACATTGTAAATCACCAAACCATAAGTTTATATTTCCTTATTTACATTGTTTGGGATACCTCTCTATGTAAATAAAGAATTATAAACAAGTGGACTTATTTGTATCCGAAATAACATAAGTATGAAGTCAATAAACACTAGGTACAACAACCGATTACCTACTAGGCTATGATTGCAACTACTATCTCAATTCCTATTAATATTCGACTGCTATATCAATTTCCTTTGATATTCGACTATTACCATACCTTTCCTACGTAAAAGTAAGCCTCATCCTACACCATACACTGAAATGACAAATCAAACTACATCACCGGTAATCCCAGACTCTAGTCCTCATAAGTAACCACACCTGTTCATCGACACCACTCCAACATATGACACACAAAGAACTTCGGGACGAAGTTCCCCGTAAGGGGTAGAGACTGTAACAATTCGCAATTTCAGGTTAGCCTTTATTCCCGAAAATTTCACTATTCATATTTTACTATTCACTTTTTACTATTCACTTTTCACTATTCATCTCAGAAATTTTTATTTCATATTCTCGTAAGTTAAACTATTTTAACGATAATCCGAGAGTTTGACGCTCGTCGGATCATTTCTGCAAAAATCACAAAGCCGTGTCCGAGATTTACTTTTAGGTTTAAACGTCCTTCCAGCATCCCGATATATCCATAAAACATAATAAACAATAGAAATATGATTTTCTATCATTTTATGACAATTCCAAAAGTTTTGGAATTTCACGTTTTCCAGTTCAGCGTTTTACGCGAATTACGCGTTTTAGACCCGTGTTTCCAGTTTTTAGCAGGGTTTTACCACCCAAATGGAACCTACCACTCATTTTATATTTTATTATGGAACATATGGACATGTTTAACAATACTTTCAAATTCCATAATTTTACGACACCCGGTTTTACGTTTTGAGGCTTAACCATTTACGGTTAGCATTTTACGGAGTCAAAACTATCAATATAACTAGGATAATATCATCACAAGCCAACTCATTCCCTCCTTATCCATGTGAACCGCCACTAGGGGGGGGGGGGGGTTTCACACTTGTGGCTTGATCTTGACCCTTGATTCCTTAGATGATCACATGTGTACAACTTTGGCTCCAAGTAAAACTTGGTCACCAAGTGTTGGTAATTTCCTAGTTGTTTCCTAACCTCCTCAACTCACTATAAATACTCCCCTCCTCCCCTCATTTAAACGCCACACCTCACCCTCCCCATCCTCTCATCCTTAGCTCATTCTCTTCTAAGTTTCATGCAAGATTCAAGTGCAAGTTCAAGGTTGAAACCCTAGTTTCTTTTAGATAATCAAAACACTTCCATAACCTCATATACTTGGTGATTTCTCTTGAGTTTGAATCCACTCAAGTCACCTCAACTTTCATTACATCTCTTTCAAGAATACCAAGGGTAGAAAGATTGCATGAAGTGAAGTGGGTTGAAGCAAGTCTATCAAAGTCCTATCCTTACATGTTAACTTACCTTTCTTTGTTGAAAGCCACAAGTTGTAAGCCAAACCCTAACATGCTTCTTGTTAATTAATCATGTTCATATCATTTACATGTTATTCTTGCTATATTATGTCTTGTAGTTATGTCCATGATGTATAAAAGTGAGCAAAACAAGTTATTGTTATTGATTGTTAAAACAAGTTATTAAAACAAGTAAACTAGTGATTTTCTTGGAAAGACCTGATCAAAATGGTAAAAATATGATATTGGATCATTACAAATTGTAGTAGAGGACCTAACAAGGAAACCGTAGCAATTTGAACCACCTAAAACGAGTATACGAGTCAAAAGTTATGACGATTTGAAGTTACCAAAACTTTGCAGCAAAGCTGCCAAATACCTTCTGTTATAGAAACATTAAACACGCAAAAAGAGGCATTTCTTGTCCGATTCATGAAAAAGTTAAAACACGAAAGTTGTCCGGAATCACGTTTTCATTTAGAAATAATGAGGCTCAAGCCTTGAAAACGCTTTCTGAGTGAGATATTTCTCAGTTTCTTAACAGCTATTTACATATATATAAGTCACTATATTATGGTTATACTTTAAAAGGAACAAGAGGTCTTATGACCTATAATCAAGACCACCACCATGGCTAGAGCCAAGGTTGTGTCTCATGACCTTGGAACAAGGACCAAAGGTCATGGCTAGGCCATGACGAAATGACCATACCAACTTACATAGGCGTAAACATGAAACAATGAATTAGGCGATAACTTGAACAAGCAATTTGGATCTACTTCACTTAAAAAGGAACCATGAGATATTACCAAGAGAAAATGGTCATACAAGACTTATGAAACTACCCCTAATAACAATCTTCATGTACTAATAAACTTTCCTAAGTTTATTCAAATATCGGACATGTAACTTTTCGGATCAAAACTTATATCTATATATTTTATCAACTACTACAATAGTAGGGAGCCTCATGTGAGGAGTTCATTATGTAAGCCGTCGAGTTGAGTTGTGGATTTACGAATTAAAGTGTCCTGGCTCCTCGAACGCTTACTAACGTGACTTCTGAATCATGTCGGCCCGAACGGTAGTAAACGATATACCAAAACATACATGTTTCATGAATCTTTTCTTTCAAAGACTTATACTATACATCATACCACATCATGGACTAAATGCAAGATATATATATAGGCATTACTTCATATTCTTCACTCCGATCCTAAGTCGCAACATTCTATTATAGGTTGCTCGTAGAAACCTTCGCGATTCGACCATCACATTCACTACTCACTACATAACTTAAGGTGAGTTCGTAGCCCCACTTTCTATTGTTTAACTATTTTACAAACCCATAGGGGGAATACATGCTATTATTTTTCTACTCGAACACAATGCTTTCTACTGTATGCTATCCGACTATGTTTTATTGTCACTAAGTAACGATTGCCATGTTCGAAGTCCCTATATCATGAACCATTAGTCACTACCTATAGTGAGCGCGAATATTGTGAATAGATCTATTGGGATTGACGAATCCCATTTGTGTTGAACAACGATGAGTTCACACAAATGCACTATATTTGAGATTTAGCGGTATAATGGCAAAAGTACCTTGATAGGGCTTCTATAATGCCAATTTTGTTGGTTCGATGTTAATGTTTTGGTTGCATGAGCTTAGTGAAATAAATAACGATTTTGTTTTCTAAACATTGGTGTGAGTCTATAGCTCACACTACGACATATTTTGTTCAAACGATTTAACTAAACTCTACGAATTCCACTCAACCTTTGTGTTGACCTCTCAAGCATGTATTTCAGGTTCATGACGATCAAGGATGGCACGGAAGGACACGGATACTCAAGAGGGCTATAAATTTTATTATCATTCAAAACTCATTTAATGTAAATTGTAAACATGGAACCATCTGGGACCTCATTTTGTAATCTCTGATATTTATACAATTTGAATGATAAATCTTTTAAAACGACTCAATTGGAGTTCGTTTTCTATTATTGTGACTATTGTGCTGTCAAGTAACACCCAGTTCGAATTTCGCTGCAACCATGAATTGGGGGTGTTACAACTTGGATCTACATGTTCTGGTTTATCAAAAGATAGTGATCCAAAGATTTTTAAGTCCACTTTAGATTCAATGGTTATTCAAAAATTTCGTGGTGTAGCGTCTATCGATTGGGTGTATAAAAATTCTTAAATCCTATTTCGATTCACTAGTTGGACACAAATTTGAATATATTTTTATTGTTTATGTTTTTATAGGAATGTATCTCTACCAAAACTAATAAATTCTTATCTGATACCCTTCATTATTATTTGTCATTCGTTTTTCAAACTTGCAGGTTCTTTGTTAATATGTGTAATAATTATGGTCGTATAGATATCCATGAAGCGTTGTGGCGGCAAAACTGGCAACTTTCATTATTAGCCACGTTGTTTCATCAAACACCAGGCACTATATAAATTAACAAACCGTCATTCGCGAGAGTGGTCAATTCTGAATCAAGCAAACATGTGGCAAACTTTCATACATTAGATAAGGGTACTAAAACTGGTGATAGTGCTGAAGTGCTTATTTCTTTATCTTCGGTTTTGGAGGCAAATTCTAGGTATAAAAACTCATTTTATGGTTATTTTCTTGGAAAAAGAATTGCATTTCCTATTGTTGAACATTATTTGATGAATGTATGGAAAAAATTTGGTATTGTTAAAGCAATAATGACATCCTTTTTTTTTCTTATTTGTTTTTTTTTTCTTTTTTTTTATTTAATTTGCTTTGGCTTCAGGTAGGGGAGGAGTATTGGAAAACGAACCATGGCTGATACATAATGCCTCAGTTATTCTTAAGAAGTGGACTCCTAAAGACTACTTATTAAAAGAAGAACTAAATTTTTCCCGATTTAGGTAAAATTGCATGATATTCCGGTTACGATATTTACTGGGGATAGGTTGAGTGCCATTGCCACTAGATTGGGTACACCAATCATGCTTGATTTTATATGAGCATTATGTGTATTGACTCTTGGGGTCGATTGGATTTTGCGCATGCATTGATTGAAATAAAGGTTGACCGTCCTCTCAAAGATACTATGGTGATTGCTATTCCTTATGTTGAGGGTCCGGATTCTTATTTGCGTACAATTAAGGTGGAATATGACTGGAAATGACCAAGATGTGATAGTTGTTCGGTGTTTGGTCATGATGATAGTCAATGCCCTAAACGTGTAGTTTTAGAATCTTGTGTGAACTTATGAGCTGCTTTGAGGATGCAAAATAGTCATACGTAGAATGTTGCTGCTCAATATGATGGGTTCCAAGTGGTACAAAACCATAAACCTAAAGGTAAGCGGCATTATAAATCAATGGGTTTTAAACCTAAGCGTACACTTGTGTATCGTCTTGTTCCTACCCCCAGTGGGCCTGGGACGTCAAAGAAGTAAGGAAGTAAGGGAAATAGGGCCACAAATTCGAAAATCGATGCCACTAATATGGCCTCGAGTTTTAATAATAATGGAACAGCGAATTCGGATGATGTAATCTGGTTACTATTAATAATTCGTTTGAAGCATTGAAGGAAAATAAAAAGATATTCGAGAACGTGGATACTTCAATTGCTGGAAACGTTGGTAATACCGCTAAGGATGCGGGAAAGGCTATGGAAGAGAGTGATAGTGATGTTGAGGATGTTTACAATGAAATTAATCAATCCATGGCTAGCGTAGGTGCAGATAATGCAAGTTTATATGAGGACAAAGATTATGATATCTATGATAGTTATAACCTTGAAGGTTTAACAAAAGAACAACTGATATTTTGTGACGCGATGTATATTAATCTTGGAGGTCAATTTAGATGATAGTTTATATTTAGTGTATTTATGAGTCAAATATAAGCTAGTATTTAGTGGTGTTTTCCTATTATAGGAGTAGTTATATTTGTTAATTATGTTTTACCGCATATATAACTGGCTAAGATGTGAGATTCACTCACATCAAAATATACTTAACTATTTTTTAGAGTTATATAGTCACCGGGTTAAAACCCTTTACCAAAAATATACTTAACTATCTAGGCTCCCCACTAATTTTTTGTAAATCCTATGATTTTATAATGAAGTGTTGTTATAAAATAAATAAATAAATAAATAAATAAATAAATAATAATAATAATAATGTCATTTTTAGTTTTAAAGATCATCATCATCACTAAACTATAAAAAAAAAGTTTAAGCATGACGTCCTCGTATTCCAACAATCATTCCAACAAAACCAAACGATCAAGAATATCATATCCCCACTACCATCACCAAAAATTCAATCACCAACAATGGCATCCTCATCATGAACACGAACACCAAATAATTTCTCATGGTATCCCTCAAGATATTTAGGAGAAGTGAAACAAAGGAAAATATGGCACAATTTCAATTTATTAAGCAATATTACTTCTAAATCGAGCAGTTGGAACTACGTACACAACAAAATAGATAAAGATGCTTTATGAGACTTGATAGGCAATAGAGATTCGGAACAAGGAAATTGCAATGTTCCAGGTTCAAATAACAGCACAAACAAAGAAGATTAACAATCCCTACTCGATCGTCTATCATCTTATGCAATCGTGTTGTAATGGAATTTCTTTTGTGTTTTAAATGAACCAAGTCCCTGGCATTTTTTTATGTTATCTTACTTTATATCGCCCACATCGACAATCATCGTCATAATTACCGACACTTGTGTAAAAAACATAAACTAAACCAAAATTTCATGATTTTCCATCAGTACCTTCATATTTACATAAAATAGACAATAAGAAAATTATTAAATCTGGTTGGGATTCTTTATTTTTTGATTCTCCAAAACGCATCGTTTAAGTTAGTTGGTTCTAATTCTTACCCGTTGGTTTAGGCTCGTGTTGCACTTTGGATTAGGTTTGTTTATTTCTTATTTAATGTCTTTGAATTGTACTACGTAATTAGTTAACTTAATATGATAATATAATTTTTGATATTCCCTCTGATTTCTACACTAACTTGGTCCATCTTGTTAACATTAATGCTATTTTTAAGGAAGTATTAGTTCATTATCATGATTTTTTTTCTAGCAGAAACTTATGTAGCACTATAAGAAAGAAACTAGCCACTGTGATGATATCGTTGCCAAACAAACACTATATATATTTGGTTTTAATTTGGACAAGTATTGATGTTTATTTTTAGTATCAGGCGACGAATTACTCTTAGAAAAATCTATATAAATAGGGATTAGGATAACATTTTGTTTTGGATGCTGAATTTAATTTCTTGAAGTGGAATGTATTTTCAGCACCATCAGAGAGCGACCTTTGGAAACTCGATCAAATTTATTTGTTCGTCATTTTGTAAGTCTTCTAGAAAGCATGGTCAGGTATTGTCCTACACTATGATAAATGCATGTACCCTTATCATCAAAATAGCATCCTACTACACTACATGATATATATCTCCAATCTGCATACTATTTAGCCACCTTCTCTGTCTCTTTCCTATTTATTACTGAAGGGAATTATGCCGATTTGTTTCTCAAAGGTATCACTAGAAAATTAAATGATGTAAAAGACTGACTTGATAAGAGTTTGTGTCTACTATCAATAAAACGTAAAAGATATCAAGTTTGAACCATGCAAGTTTGATAAAAACAAACTTGAAAATATCACATTAACCTATTTTGAAATGAAAATTTTACTTTTTTAAGTACACTTGATCTTAGTATTCTAGCTGGGGTGTCGTACTATATAAGAATGAAACCCTAGCTAGATTAGTAAAAACCTATTCCATAGCTATTATCGTCTGGGTACTTATATAATCTAAATTGATCATCTTCAAGGCTCCTTTCAGTTCTCGTCCAATTTTCGTGGTCGGGTCCATAACCCCATTCTTCACAATACCAAATTATATGCTAACATCACAAAATACAAAGCACCGCGCGACCTGTAGCTAGTTCGTGAATGATTATTCTAAAAGTTTATATGCAGAATGACTAGAATCATCACCAATCTTCTTAATTCTTAGTGCCAGACATATGAGTATTATTGTTACCAAACAAAACCTGAAAAAGGAATCCAAGGAAACACATCATCAATAATGGCAATTGACTTTTAAATAAAGCTGCACGCCTAGGCAAAAACTATAATGATCGATCACAACTCTTAATAGAATGAAGATAAAATTCTCCACAGATTAGGATATCATAAAAACTAAGTTAATAGCACTATGCTTACAAACTATGCTAGATTGATCACCTCTGAATTCCAGATTATAACATGCATGCCACTAGTACAAACGAGGCTTTTCCCGGCGACTTTTTTAAGCCCTTTCCGTCAACATGTCGACGGAATAATACCTTCCCGTCGACATGTCGACGGGAACATATAGACGGCTGTACTTCGTCGGGAACAGTGTTCCCGTCGACAATCACCGTCGACACTGTGGGTCCCACATCGTTTTCCAGTCAAAGGAATTTGGTGTCCGTCAAATTCTTCCCGTCGACATGTCGACGGGAACATATAACTAATTAACGTTTTAATTAGTTGATTATAATTATGTTTCATATAATACCGTCGACATGTCGACGGTATAATTAAAACAAAAATAGTGTTTTTAATATTATGCCATTGACATGTCGACGACATAATATTAAAAACAATATTCTTGTTTTAATTATACCGTCGACATATCGACGGTATCATTAAATAACCAATAATTATGTTTCAATGATGCCGTTGACATGTCGACGGTATCATTATTAACATCCTACTAACAGCAAGCTGTAAATATTGCAATTTTCCAGATTTTTTTCCGGATTTTTTCGAAAAAATCTACCAAAACCTGTAACTGTAATAGCACCTATAACCACTCAATATCAACATGTCCTAAACGTATAACTTGCCATCGGGCTATAACACTTGCAAAATATCGCTAAACACCCTCAAAATGCATAAAAACATATAAAGTCTACAAAACGGGGTGTGGTAATATCAAAACCTAGCTGCCATATCCACAAATGTTTTAATATCCGCGACGTTCAAGTCGCCAAAATGTTAAACTATACAATACTAACATATGGGTCGCCAAAATATTGTTTCAAGCATAAGTACAACACAAAATACCCAATTTTGTACCTCTACATCCAAAATCACTCGTGATCATCAGTAGGACCCTCATCATCGCTAGAACCATCCTCATCACCCCTGCGACTCCCGCTCCCTCCAGCTGAGCCACTACCTCCAACGCCACTGCCTGAGCCATCCAAGTGCTGAGAACCCGCCTGACTAACATACTTGTTCCATCGCGGGTTGGAGGACATAAAACCTGTGACCAAGTCAAGTTGCGCCTTCAAGGCCTTACGCTCTTCAGCTTCTCGACGGCGATTCTCCTCGGCCTCAGCAATCTTCTTCTCAGCCTCAGCAAGCTTTTTCTCCATCTCAGCGTATTCTGAAAATGAAACAATCAAAATTAAAAAACATCTATTGCAATACTTAATTTGAGACATGATCGAGTAATCTATAATTAATATATTATCAAACTGTACATACCTGGAGGTGGAGGCGGGGTGTATGGTTGGGGTGGAGGTGGTATAATGTGGAGGAGTGGGGAGGTGTGGTGGAGGAGTGGTGGTATAATCGCCGGCGAGAGGGGGGGGGGGATGGTTTATTTTGATTTTTCTAAGTTATGAGCAATAATTTTGACCAGATCTGGTTTTGGTATTGCTTTTTATTATCCCGTCGATATGTCGACGGGAATAGAAAGGATTTTTTTATATTATTAATTTTCACTATTATTAAAAAACTTTATTTATAATAAATACTTTTATAAATTTACTTTATTATAAATACTTTTATAAAATTACTTTAATATAATTAAAAAAAAATTATTTATTATAAATACTTTTATAAAATATTAAAAAATAAGTTTTATAAAATTACTTTATTATAAATACTTTTATAAAATTAAAAAAAATATATATTTAATTAAAAAATATATATATAAATACTTATATTATAATTAAAAAAAATCATTTATTAAAAAAATATGTATATTTAATTAAAAAAAACATATATGAATACTAAATCCCAACAATTAGATAACCTCGATATCACAACCGGTAAAAATTCAAGTCGAGATGCTATGGTTATACATGAGATGTAATGGTTATACATGAGATGTTAAACGAAACGAGTCGAGATGCAATGGTTATACATGAGATGTTAAACGAACGAGTCGAGATGTTATGGTTATACATGAGATGTAAAACGAACGAGTCGAGATGCAATGGTTATACATGAGATGTTAAATGAACGAGTCGAGATGCAATGGTTATACATGAGATGTTAAACGAAACGAGTCGAGATGCAATGGTTATACATGAGATGTTAAACGAACGAGTCGAGATGCTATGGTTATACATGAGATGTTAAACGAACGAGTCGAGATGCTATGGTTATACATGAGATGTTAAACGAAACGATTCGAGATGCAATGGTTATACATGAGATGTTAAACGAACGAGTCGAGATACTATGGTTATACATGATATGTTAAACGAACGAGTAGAGATGCAATGGTTATACATGAGATGTTAAACGAACGTGTCGAGATGCAATGGTTATACATGAGATGTTAAACGAACGAGTCGAGATGCTATGGTTATACATGAGATGTTAAACGAACGAGTCGAGATGCAATGGTTATACATGAGATGTTAAACGAACGAGTCGAGATGCTATGGTTATACATGAGATGTTAAACGAAACGAGTCGAGATGCAATGGTTATACATGAGATGTTAAACGAACGAGTCGAGATGCAATGGTTATACATGAGATGTTAAACGAACGAGTCAAGATGCTATGGTTATACATGAGATGTAAAACGAACGAGTCGAGATACAATGGTTATACATGAGATGTTAAACGAACGAGTCGAGATGCTATGGTTATACATGAGATGTTAAACGAACGAGTCGAGATGCAATGGTTATACATGAGATGCAATGGTTTTACCTAATAACTTGTTTTCTACCTAACACCTTATCCTCACAATATAAACACACGCACACACATACTCATCTCACTATATATCTCTCTCTCTCTCTATCTCTCTCTAGCAGTTTCTGTTTTCTGGCGACACTAGCATTTTCCGGCCGCCGGAATCTTTTTCTGGCCACCACCTTTTATCACCTCAACTTGTAGATCGGGCCACCCCGGTCACGATTCAACCACTCAACCTCACAACCACAAACATACACTGTTATCATGGTGAAGAAGATGGCATAATTTGAAGCTTTTCCTTGTCCTTGTGAACGAGGAGACGTGATTCTGCGAGAATCGTGTAAATCTTACTCCCGTGGTAAACTATACTATGCGTGTCCTTTCTCGCAGGTGAACAATTACATTTTTTTTCGTGTATTATATAAATAATTTGGTTAGTTGTTAAAAATAATAGTTTTTACTCTTTAACAGCCTGGGACAGAAGACCATGGATGTAATTTTTTTTATGGAAGGAGGAACGACTCGCCAAAATGATGATCGGTTCTCTGGGAGCTTCAACATCAAGCGGTTCTGGATCTGCTCCAAAAAGGTGCTCAAACTGTCATGAAAAAAAATCTTAGAACAAACATGCTGGAGGCACAAAAACATGTGCTGGAGGCACAAAAACAGGTGCTAGAGACAAAATTAGGGGTGCTGGAGGCAAAACTTGACATGGCAACGTATCCCAACCACGACCACGCATGTCAGTCGGATGCAATACTCCGTGACCTTTTCGGGGACATGGATAAATTTCATATGTAGTACTGTTATCGTTGTTGTTGCTGTTGTTTGCTGTTGATGTTATTGATGTTTAATAAAATGTTGTTGTTGTTGTTGTTTAATAAAATATTGTTGTTGTGGTAACTGATGTTGAACGTCCTTTATATTTTAAATTTGTATGCACAAATAATAGAACTGAACGAGCAATAATTATCAAACACAAAGACAAACTGTTTATTTAAAACAAGCAAGAGTTCTTAACCACATGCATTTTCATACAGACTCAAACTAAATAACTCGACAACCAAACTAAACAACTCAACAACCAAAGGAAACAACTCAAACTAAACAACACGACAACCAAACGAAACAACTCAAACTAAACAACTCGACAACCAAACGAAACAACTCAAACTAAACAACTCGACAACTAAAACAACAGATCAAATGAAACAACCCGTTTATTTTTATTTTTTTGCGGCTACTTCCCGCTTTACTTGAACTCGCACCATCTTTCCCTTCCTTGCTCTCATTTCCTTGATATGTGCAAACGTAGCTTCAAGATTTGTGACCCTATTTCCCAGATTATCAAGTTTTGTTTCCAACGTACTTTCAGCTTCGTCGTCACCTCCAACAGCAACAACTTGAGCTTCAGCAGCAGCTTGAGCTTCAGCAGCATCTAGCTCGTCCATGTACTCTTTGTAGTACGGCTTTTTCCTACACCATTAGATAATCTTATCTCTCATCCACGGTTCAGCATCCTCAAAAGAACCATATTCCTCATAAACTGCATGACCAAAAGTTAACATAACTTCATTAAAGAGGAGCTCGTGTGACAAGATTTTTGAGTACTCCTCTTCAACTGTGCAACCACGCCAAGTCATGTGTGTCTTGTAAGAATTGACGATTGAATTATTTGTGAGATGTGTAAAATAAGACGGAAATAATTTTGTGAGTATGTATATATAGGTAAAAAAATGAGACGGGAATGTATTTGTGAGGATATATATAGCCTGATTTTTGAAGATATATTCCCGTCGACATGTCGACGGGAAAAACAAAGCGGGAAAATATCCCGCCCAATATTTTACACATTTATTAAAAATATTTATAATTAGTAATATATTCCCGTCGACATGTCGACGGGACTCTTAAAACATAATAATTATTATGCTTAATCACACGTTAATTGTGGGAAAAAACGTTATTAATATATTCCCGTCGACACGTCGACGGGAATATATTAGCGGGTAAATTTCGCGCCCAACTTTGGTGAATTATTGAGGCAAAAAAAATATGTTAAAATGTTCCCGTCGACATGTCGACGGGAAAATACGATTATGAAAAATTCAACGCAGTGGGGCTCGGTCAAGCGTTTTTTTTATCGTTTTCTGCCTTATGCTGTCGACATATTATCGACGGGAAACAGCTCATCGCCTGTTCTCCTTATCCTTGTAGTGTGCTTGTGTAACTATTTTGCTATGCAATATATAAAAAAATAGCAACCCCACACTGCCCTAAACTTAATAGTAACTTGTTTCTTCCAATTAGTATTCGAATATTTAAAATATTTCCCAATAGTCGCTTACTATTTTGATTTTATGTTCTAGGATGGTCACTACGTACTTGGCAAAGTGGCATTCACAAATTCAAGCTTTGCCACAAAGGAAAAGTGTGTAACTACCAACTAAACTGTGTACTTAATCAGTTATATTGTTCACATTGTTGTTATCAGGTGTGATCACTTTTAATTGGTGGTGTGAACATATATGCATCGTGTGCCTTAATCACAAGATAACGGTATTTTTTAGTTACGATTTATGCCAATCTCTATATAAATTTTTATTAACGTTCTTTTATATCGTCGTAAAACACGTATGTTTGGATCTGTTATGGTTCAATATATACCTTCATCACTTTATGTC
Source organism: Artemisia argyi (assembly GCA_030686995.1). Classification (NCBI taxonomy): domain Eukaryota; kingdom Viridiplantae; phylum Streptophyta; class Magnoliopsida; order Asterales; family Asteraceae; genus Artemisia; species Artemisia argyi. Next base: position 171,287,344 of record CM060694.1, on the reverse strand, counting down.
ATGTCCAACTTCACCGCTTGATGTCTTCATCACTTAGTGGGAAAGGTGTGGCAACGAGCTTCATCTCCTCATTTGGAGTCCACGGGTGCCACATCACCTTACATCCTCTTCCCAACTAACCCCCCTCACCAACAAGTACAAAATTGTCAGATGCAAGCTTCGCCGTGCAGACGAGCAAGAGCTAGTGAGGAGGGATAAGAAGGAGGCGGTGTAGTGGCTAGCCATGAAGAAGTATGAGTAGATTACATGTAGGAGCGGCGAAGGAGGGTGGCGAGCCACACCTCTCCCTCTTACCGCCGGGAGGCCTCAAGCGGTTAACCCTAATAACTTTTCCACGGGTGAAGTGGACAGGACCACTGTTTACAATAGCCATAACCACCCTTTTCTTATCCCGTATGGAAGGGATCCACACGCACGTTCACATTCCTAAATGAGGCTTGTGAATATTAGCATTTGTTGCCTATCTTCATTCCTTCACTAGTACAATCGAGGCTTCTGCCGACGACAATTTTACGCCCTTTCCGTCGACATGTCGACGGAACCATACGTTCCCGTCGACATGTCGACGGGAACATAACAACGGTTGTGTTTCGTCGGGAACAGCGTTCCCGTCGACAATCACTGTCGACAATGTGGGTCCCACATCGTTTTCCAGTCAAACGAAATTGATGTCCGTCAAATTCTTCTCGTCGACATGTCGACGGGAACGTATAATGAAGTTGGATCCCACCCTTCGACTTATGATCGAAATGTCGCTTGAGAATTAAGCCTTAAACAATTTTCTTTCTCATTTGCATTACTTGGATAGGTTCAGGTTTATCAAAAGATAGTGATCCAAAGATTTTTTAGTCCACTTTGGGTGTAGTGTCTATCGATTGGGTGTATTAAAAAAATTTAAGTCCAATTTGGATTCACAGGTTGGACACAAATTTGAATGTATTTTTATTGTTTACGTGTTTAGACGATGAATGTACTATATATCTCTACCAAAATTAATTAATTCTTATCTGATTCCCTTCATTATTATTTGTCATTCGTTTTGCGTACTTGCACGTTCTTTGTTAATGTGTGCAATAATTATGGACGTATTGATATCCATGAAGCGTTGTGGCGGCAAAACTGATCAACTTTCAATATTAGCCACATTGTTTCATCAAACTCCATGCACTATATAAATTAACAAACCGTCATTCGCGAGAGTGGTCAATTATGAATCAAGCAAACAGGTGGCAAACTTTCATACATTAGACACGGGTACTAAAACTGGTGATATCACTGAAGTGCTTATTCCTTTATCTTCGGTTTTGGAGGCCATTGCTAGGTATGAGAACTCGTTAGGGTTTGGGATGTTTATTTCTTATTTAATGTCTTTATATTGTAATTAGTTAATTGAATCTGATAATTTTCGATATTCCTTCTGATTTCTACACTAACTTGGTCCATCTTGTTAACATTAATGCTATTTTTAATCAAGTATAATTAGTTCATTATCATGATTTTTTTCTAGCAGAAGCTTATGCAGCACTATAAGAAAGAAACTAGCCACTGTGATGATATCGTTGCCGAACAAACACTATATATGTTTGGTTTTAATTTGGACAAGTATTGATGTTTATTTTTAGTATCAGGCGACGAATTACTCTTAGAAAAATCTATATAAACAGGGATTAGGATAACATTTTGTTTTGGATGCTGAATATAATTTCTTGAAGTGGAATGTATTTTCGTCACCATCAGAGAGCGACCTTTGGAAACTCGATCAAATTTATTTGTTCGTCATTTTGTAGGTCTTCTAGAAAAGCATAGTCAGGTATTGTCCTACACTATGATAAATGCATGTACCCTTATCATCAAAATAGCATCCCACTACACTACATGATATATATCTCCAATCTGCATACTATTTAGCCACCTTCTCTGTCACTTTCCTATTTATTACTGAAGGGAATTATGCCGATTTGTGTCTCAAAACTCAAAAGGTATAACTAGAAAATTAAATGATGTAAAAGACTGAGTTGATAAGAGTTTGTGTCTACTATCAATAAAATGTAAAAGATATCAAGTTTGAACCATGCAAGTTTGATATAAACAAACTTGAAAAGATCACGTTAACCTATTTAGAACTGAAAAGTTTTACGGAGTACTTTTTTTTAGTACACTTGATTTTAGTATTCTAGGTAGGGTTTCACTTCCTATGTAGGAATGAAACCCAAGCTAGATTAATAATTATATAATAACCTATTCCATAGACCATAGCTATTATCGTCCGGGTACTTATCGAATCTAAATTGATCATCTTCAAAGGTACTTTCAGTTCTAGTCCAATTTTCGTGGTCGGGTCCATAACCCCATTCTTCACAATACCATATTATATGCTAACATCACAAAATACAAAGCACCGGCCTGTAGTTGGTGACTGATTATACAAAAAGTTTATATGCGGAATGACCAGAATCATCACCAATCTTCTTAATTCTTAGTGTCAGACATATGAGTATTATTGTTACCAAACAGGACCTGAAAAAGGAATCCGAGGAACACATTATTGGCCGAATAAGGAAGCCAAGGAAACACATCATCAATAATGGCATTTGACTTTTAAATAAAGCTGCACGCCTAGGCAAAGCAACAGAGAACTATAATGATCGATCACAACTCTTAATAGAATGAAGATAAAATTCTCCACGGATAATTAGGATATTATAAAAACTAAGCTAATAACACTATGCTTTCAAACTATGCTAGATTGATCACCTCTTAATTCCAGATTATGACATTCATCGTTATGTTACTTTTTTGCGATAAAATACATAAAAAAATAGCAACCCCTCTGTGCCCTAATTAAACTTAATAGTAGTAATTTCTTCCAAGTATTTAAATATGTAAAATATCTCCCACTAATCACTTACTATTTGGATTGAAATCAATGCTGCTGTTATGTTCTAGGATGGTCACTACTTGGCAAAGTGGCATTCACAAATTCAAACTTTGCTACAAAGGATAAGTGCGTAGCTATCAACGCTATATAAACTGTGTACTTATTCAGTTATATTGTTCACATTGTTGTTATCAGGTGTGATCACTTTTAATTGGTGATGTGAACATATATGCATCATGTGCCTTAATCATATACTTGAGTGCATATGTCGACATTTGTGAGATACACGAGTTATTATTGGGAATCCTACAGTACATTGTAAACAAAAATTATACGCGATATGATGGAGCATTATTTTAGTACGCTAAAATTAGCCATGAAATGGGTAGACCCAAACCTAAAACAAAACGGATAAGGTTTTCATTGTTCAGGTTTATTAACTAAGGAAGAGTGAGTTTTATTTTACTTAGATGTATGCGGTTTAACTGGGCTATCCTCATGACCGTCTTACGAACCCTGACTATCCTCAAACGTGTACCTAGTGAAGTTTGATCCTTGACCTCTTATAAATAAGTCAAACGTCTTACCGACAAGTCATTTGGTGGTGTTTACTTCTAACGTATAGTAATGTTTTTTTAAATGGATGCGAGGTTTTCTTTAGCGATCGAAATTGCGGTGCAATAACTATATATATATGGACCACAATTTAACACACATGTGAAAATGGGGTCATCCAACGGATTTAATTGCAGCAACCAACATTCTCAAAATGTAATAAAGATTGGGGTATCAATCTCATGCACCAATTGTTTTATGGCATGACAAGAAACTGTCTTTTCATTAGAAATTTATTAGATGCACTGTTTGGTCAGTGTCATATAGAAATAAAAGTAACTAAGAGCGCTGGGTGTAGCAACAAGGCCATAGCTCCCCATTCGGGTCCCACCATGCCACATCACCAAAACACCCCAACTTCAACTAACCACAACAAACCCCCCCTCACCAAACAACAAACCTCCACTTCCCCATTCGGGCCCCACCTCTTACACATTTATTTTTTTATTCATTTCATTAAATAAATTAAATCCATTTCACAAATACTAAAAAATAAAAAAAAACATACTAATTTTATTTCATCAAATAAAAAAAGTTACAATACGGAAAAAAAACATACGATTTGCGAAAAAAAAAAAAAAAAAAAAAAAAAAAAATACGATACGGCACGAAAATAAATAAACCGATAAATACGATATCCAACATCATCAATAATTTATAAAGCCTTATAATTATCGATGAGTGCTGACTTTTCTTCCCAAACTTGCAATACTTGTTCCCTGACCATTCTCAAAGCGACTTGAAGTTCCAAATCTGTTTCATCATTTCTTAAAAGAGTTTGTACACCGACCATGACTATTGGATGGTCTTGAGGTAACTCACGTAACCTTTCGACCTCTGGAGCATGAGACTCCCTCTGTCGAATAATTCGAGCTATCTCACCCAACAAGTTGTTAATCAACTTAAGTTCATTTTCTTGTTCATTGCGTAATCGGGTAAGTATTCTTCTTTGCACCTCAGATGGTTGGTTAGCCATAGTGTATGTGTGGAATTTAGTTTCAGTTGTTTGATAATAAGAAGTTGAGTAAAGCTGGTATTTATACTGAAACTAGCCGTTGATATTTTTATTGGAGAAACTAGCCGTTAAGCATTTTATTCAAACTGAAACGTACACTGACATAACATCACAAACGAAACGGAAATACTTAACATAAACCAACAAACGATACAATAATACAAAGGCGATTAATTGATAAATCGGTTCCAGATGGTGTTGCTCTTCAAAATCAACCAAACTTGAAAATATTTGAAAGCTCTCCCATCATGGTGTTCTTTGTAAACATTCAACGCATCTTCAACACGATCATCTGGCTCACGTGTCGGTTGCAAATTCAAGTAAATTTCATGAAACTTTTGGCAATCTGAGTTCATTCTTGCCCACTTACCCATTAGCTGGCTTTTGCTACGAGTTGGACCGTCAGATTGTTCATTGAACTTTTCTGTTACAACTTGCCAGAAAGGTCCTTCGTTGGCATGGAATTCGTGAACGTTTTGCCACATCTCGGCTAGCCAGCATTCTTCATCAATAGACCAACGAGTTGCCATTGTGAATTTTTTTGAAAGTGAAGTGTGTGCAAAGTTGTATGATAATGTATGGTTTATATAGGAGTCTATAAACATTTAGGATTCAAAACCTGAGCGGGATAATATTCAAATTTCAAAATATTCAAACTTCTTGAATTCAAATTCAAATAAATGGGCGGGTAAACGTTTAACATTTGAATTCAAACGTTTAAAATACATAAGAGAAGTACACATGATACATAAGTAGTTAACATAAAGTACATAAAAGATATCCACCATTACTCATCGAATCTGTCCCATGTGAACGTGTTTCTAAGAGCGAACCACACATGTTGATATTTAATCCCTTTACCATATTGTTCATGATAAATACGGTTTGCATTGCTGAGACGATTAGGGTCTGCACTTGTACGCTCCAACTCTTTGTAAATAGAATTATACCTACGACATTCAAGGTTCATTCTGTTCCATTGAGCCGTAATACTATTTTTATTACGGTCCTGACCTTCTGTCTGATTGTTGAACCTTTGTGTAACTGCATTCCAAAAAGAACGTTCATTCACAAGTTCTTCAGAATCGTGAACTTCAAGCTATACAGTTGCTAGCAAACGTTCTTCTTCCACTGACCAACGATTAGCCATTGTAAAACTTAATGGTAAATATTGAAGTGTGTCTAAAAGTGAATGGTATAATATGGTATTAATAGGGGTTTTTTGAAAGCGGGATAGTTTCAAAATTTGAATTCAAATTGAAAGCGGGATAATTTCAAAATTTGAATTCAAAACCTGAGCGGGATAATTTCTCAAAATTGAATTCAAAACCTGAGCGGGATAATTTCAAAAATTTGAATTCAAAACCTGAGCGGGATAATTTCTCAAATTTGAATTCAAAACCTGAGCGGGATAATTTCAAAAATTTGAATTCAAAACCTGAGCGGGATACCTTCTATAAATACGTATCCAAAATCTGAAAACACACACAATTCCACAATCATCAAACAATTCTCCTTTCTTCTTCCAGAAAAATGTCTCACAACGCATCACCTCAAAACAATTCCCAACAAAACACACAGCCGGAAGATATATTTCCGGTGTTTCAGTACGACAACCCACCACCTCTAACTCCACCAGAAGTTTTGTTTCCACCTCAAAACACACAGCCGGAAGATATATTTCCGGTGTTTCAGTACGACAACCCACCACCTCCAACTCCACCAGAAGTTTTGTTTCCACCGCCAAACATCCAACAACCAAACAATCAACCTGCAAACCAGCCCATCATTCGTCAATTGACTGAACAAGAACAGTATGAGCTGGATATGGAAGTGTTACGGGCATATGAAGCTGAACAAGACCGTCAGCAAAGGGCGCGTGAGGTGTACCTCAAAGGAAAACAAGATCGCAGGAACAGAAGAGCCGAATGGCGTTGGGCTCACGGACTTCCACCTGTCCCATCCAGTGAGGACGACTCAAGTGCCTCATACTCGAGTCAGGAGGGATACGTGTCGGATGATTCATTTTATTGAATCATAGTTTTTATTATCGTATGCTACTTTATGGTTTTTAATTTTCGTTTTTAAGTTTAATCTTGTTATCGTATTTGTAAAATAATTGTACGTTGTTTCAAGTTATTTTAATCCTATGTTTAATATAGTTGTATTATTCAAAAAAAATATACGTATAAAAACCATACATATACATATACATATACATATACATATACATATACATTTTACAAATCAAAACACACATATACATATATACATGTTACAAAAAAACCATACATATATACATACATTTTACATTACTATTAAAAGTGTAAAAAAAAAAAAAAAAAAAAAAAAAAAAAAAGGAAAAAATCAGATTTGTCAGAGAAATAAGCTCGCCGTCCCGACGAGGAGTTTCCCAACGGCGAGCAACGGCGAGCCACCTCCGGTGTGGCGGCGAGCAACGGCTCGCCGTTGGAGGTGCCAGCTCGGACGGCGAACCCCCTTTCGATGTCCGCACCCAGTGCTCTAATAAATATTGACCCAAAAGTCACACTGAGCGAGTTTGGAAGAATACTGTTACAAACATATAAACGTCATAACATAATGCCTAAATTGGTTACCTTTTGTTAGTGAGATTTGATTATTTATGCTTTTGGTTTTTAGGACGTGATTATTAAAACATTCATATTCGTCATACACGATCAAATTTCTTATATTTATTGTATCAGAGAAAATTACAAAACTAAGAAAAAAATAGTCCAAGATTTGGTCATTTTTTTAACCTTCTTCCTATTTTAGTAATGATCAATTATTCGACTTCACCTCTTTTGTAACATGTGTCCCTTGCAAGTACATATGTGTCCCTTGCTCAACTGCTCGACTCCACCTAACTTTTGTATTTGCAAGTGACACACAGGGACGGAACCAGGGGGTGTCCCAGGGGTCTCGGGACACCCCATGAATTTTTGTCACGTAATGTTAATTTTGTTATAAAACCTCTATTTTTCTATAAATGCACTTGGTCTCAAAAAGTTATGAATGTAGTCTTATTTGATTTCTCATAAATGCACCCGGTAACTTTGTCTTCTGGTTCCGTCCCTACCAAGACACATGTATTTTGGTCATGCTTAATTGCTCAATATTAGTGGGTATTGAGGGTTGGAAGTCGATGGGTGTTTGGGTTTTTCCAGAACTCTTGTTCTCGTGATGTTGGGTTGTGGATTTCTTGAGTAATGTCGGCATATGTTACTCAGCTTTGGACGTTAGGGTTTCGTCATAAACCTTATTTTTGGTTCAGATCCATGTTGCATAACCTTGATTATTATTATGCAGTTTTTGCATAACATTATTAGTAAACGCATTGGATTTGAGTATCTTTATGGTTATTTGGTACAAGGTGAAGTAGGTCGTGTTCTTTTGGTCTTTATCTACATGTGACTTGCTTCGACGATGATGGTTTCTACACCACTTCGGTTTGTACCTTTGGTTTTATATGTGTAAGTTTCGAGCTTTGATGTCGATTTCAGAAAGGTGTTTTGTTTATTATTTTCATGCTGGTTACAAACCGGGGTGGAGGATTTCTGAAGGGTATTAAAGCTGGATTGGTATGATTGTGATGGTGTTGGCTTTTGGAAGTTCGTGTGCTTTGGATAGGGCTTCTTCATGTGTTTCAAGCTTCGATGTGGATTTCAGATTATTGTTTTTCTGGATTGCATGGAAGTTGACTGGAAGTACTATAACGACTATGGCTCAGGTTATCCTGAGTAATTCTAGCGTTTAATTCACATTTTATATCTCTTTGTATAGTCGTTGTAGTTGTAAGTTATAAGAATGGTCTGTCATTCTTAAATAGTGGTTACTGTAAGTTGCACATGTTGTGCATTTTTTGTCGCCCTGATCGGGCTGAGGGCATGGGATTCACCCATGTCAGTTGTACTTCAATGTTTTTTGGTGTAATTGAATTTTACCGGGGTGAATTAACCCTTTTACCCAAAAAAAATGAGAAGATGATGAAAAAAAATGATCAAATCTTGGACCAAGGGTGTGTTTTTTTTTTTTTTTTTTTTAGTAATTTCCTCTTATTATTATTACCTTCACCCATTTACCTCTTTTTATTTAAAAGGGAGGGTGTACAACCAGTATTACAAGAAATTTGTGGTGGACAAAAGAGTTGTAAACATCATTTTTTTTTCTGACTCTATTGTATGCGGTATTTGTATTTTGTTGAACCAAAAGTGCAAAATGCTAAATTTGGTCTTCAATGTTACTACTAAACCATGCACTATTTTAGTGCGGTGAATACTAAATGAGAAAATAATACAATATTTTGTGTTATATTATTCATCACGCTTAAACACTATTTATACCAAAACTCATATTTTTTCCACCATAACTTTGGTATCCTCATTAAAAACTAAAATAGATTTATGTTAAATATGTTCTTATAAACTTTTCATTGATACTTTCAAAATAAGTTCAATATTCATATATATGTTGCACGAGATATTTCAGATTTATAGCATTATATTATTTTAACTTTTGCTCTGTTCTCAAGTCAAATTTTTAAAGAATGGAAGGGGATGGGATGGGAAGGGGAAAGTAGAGAATGGTATTGTGAAGAAAGTGATTATTTTTATTTGTGTTCTTGAGTTTTTGTTTTAAGTTGCAAAGAAAGGAAAGAAAGCTACACAAAATACAAATATACCCTTTCAATTAAAAGAACAGATTTTGATAGTTTTACGTCACATATGAAATAAAATCAAAAGGATCAGAATTTTTTTAGTTTTATATTGTTAATGGATTAACCAAAATCGATGGAAAAACATTATTTTACTGAAACTTTTATGCGATGCGTGCTATTGAATAAGTGTATAAATTAATTGTTTTTAAGTTCACCGGGTACCAATTGGTATAAACAGTATAAAGCATTAGTTTACTATTCATTTTACAATTAATTGATCTGAGTACATGCACCATTCATTCTTTATCAATTGTTTTTAAATTCAAAATGTATTGGACTTATTGGTTGTCGTGAAGAGCAAAAGGGTGCGTCAGTTTGTTGCAGATTTGGTTAGAAAAAGTGATGACAAGGTTAAAGTTGTAATTTTACAAAATTATTAGACTTTGCTAAATGCTTTCCACACCAATCCTCCCGATTTTGGGCGGATCCTTTTTGTTAACAAAATACATTATGCATCCCTTCCCTTCCCCTTCCACTGCTCTTTCCTTCCCTTCCAAAAAAACTCAAGAACACCATTTTTTTCTATTTCCCTTTCTGTTCCTTTCCTTTCTTTAAAATATAAAACTCGAGAACAGATATAAATTTTAATAGTTATTTAGTGCAAATGTTAATGCATACATCGGAGTAAAAAAAAAAAAATGCAACGATACGCCACAAAGATTTTTAGTTTGCACTATTATAGTGTAAAATTTTAGTTTGCACCAATTTACAAATTCAGTTCGATTTTACTTCAGTTCGGTTTCGATATTTGATGGGAATTACCTGAGTATCCCCTAGTTATTACCACACTGATAATAATGGGCCTTTAAAGTACTGACTTAATCCTATAACTGAACAAAAGCCCAAACCTAATACTTTTTGGTGTCAAATTTACAAAATAAGTTTTTACATCCAATTCTCAGGACAACCAATCTAGATGTTTTTAATTTCTAAAAAGTAGAAATAACATTTTATCAGGATAAAGTGTAATGATTGCAACTTCTTAAACGTAAACATGTTATTTTTACGATTAGGATAGGTTTGACCCTCAAATACTTCTTGTCCATTTGAAAAACCTATGTAATTACAATGATACCTTAACTAAGGATGTATATTCTTCACATTATGAAAAAGCAGCCGATAGTGTGCTAGTTTCGGGTTATCAACTATTAACCTTTTGCTACCTAACTTAACTTTTACAAAGGAACAATAAAAGAGTTTTACAAAATAAATTAATTTAGTAGGCTGAATGTAGACATGTAGTACTCATTTGTCTCACATGACATGTTTAGGGACATATCATAGCCCAAGCGACCCATTCTATTTTTAACTTTAGTCATCACTAAATGGAGGGGTGTTAACAAATAGAGTAATACCCACAAAAATCAAAAATCGAGTTATAATACCCACAAAAATCAAAAATCGAGTTAAGTACATTTATGGTACTTGTGGTTTGTCGAGTATAACACTTTTAGTCCAATAGTTTTAAAAGTCCCGGTTCTTGTCCTGATTTGGACGACTTGTAAAGGGTTTGGTCCAGTTTTACTAACACCGTTAGTTTGACTGTTAAATGAGAGGGTAAATTTGTCATTTTATGCAACCACTCACTCATATCATTCTCTTCACACAAACAGACAAAAACATCACACTCCTCTTCACTTCTCTCTCTCTCTCTCTCTCTCTCTCTCTCTCTCTCTCTCTCTCTCTCTCTCTCTCTCTCTCTCTCTCTCTCTCTCTCCACCCACTCATCTATATCTCTCTCAGTTATTCTCTTTTTTGAACACCACAACAATCATCCACCACCAACACCATCACATCACCGGATCTCAACGGCGACACCACCACCATCATCAAGTGAACCAATCTCAGCGGCAACACACACATCTATGTGTGTATGTGCATGTGTTTGAATCTGCGACGCGAACACCACCATTAACAACATCATCCAACGTGTGTGTGTGTGTGTGATTTAATGGTGTGATGTGGGTGAAGAAGATGAATATATTTTACTAGATGGGTTTTTCTCTTCTACATTTATGAATAAAAAATCGAATGTGTTTTTGTTATAATGGATCTAATCGATGAGTGGTTGGTTTTGATTATACAAACGGGTAAAGATGATCAGGGGTGTTTGCATTTGTTTGGTTCTGGTTAAATATGTCTTTTATTTTATTTGTTTATTTTATTTTATTTATTTATTTATTATTATTATTATTATTATTATTATTATTATTATTATTATTATTATTATTATTATTATTATGTAGTTTTACTTTTATTTTGGTTTATAAATTGTACAATTGTACTTGTAGTGTTTTTTATGGTGATAAAAAGGTCACTGGATGGATTGTTATGTGTGATGTGAACTGTAACTGTATACATCAAATGAACAAGTTTGTGTGTTGATCAAATGAGATGAAACCCTCATTTTATTTTTTTTGGGTGGTGTTTCTTTTTTGTGGTGAGAAGCGGTCTTTATTTTGAGTAATCTTGATGTTAAATGTTCAAAATGAAGGATGATGTTTCTGGATGTTAAATTTGGTTTTAGGTTTCTTGATTTTGTCCACATATCAGATTTGTCAATGTGTGTGTTGTTTAGACTTTAATTTAATGATGTTAATGATGAACAAATTTGTGTGTTGATCATTTTGAAGATCTGATTTGAAAATCTGCTTGTGATGAAGATTGTGATGTGTGTCTTGTTAATGAACAAGGTTAGATCTTCAAATGAACAAGGTCAGATACGTCAATGTGTGTCTTGTTGATTAATTTTTGGATTTGAAGACCTTGTGCGTTGATCATTTGAAGAGCTGCTTGTGTTAGATCTTGTTGATGAAGATTTAGAAAATGAATGAGTTCTTTCTATAATAATAATAATAATAATAATAATAATAATAATAATAGATAGAGGGTATTTTAGTTATTTTCATTATTAAGATGGGGGTATTTTAGTCATTTTATGTTTTTTTAACGAGTCAAATTAACAGTCAATGAAAAATGGACCAAACACGTTATGGGTCGTCCAAATCTAGACAGGATCCGAGACTTTTGAAAGTATTTGACTAAAAGTGTTATACCCGACAAACCATAAGGACCAAAAAAATGTACTTAACTCTAAATAATTTATACATCATATACGGCATGACAATCTAATTTTTGTTGATAACCAGTTTCCGTTTCTTTTTTTCAAGCCGCTTATTAATACATACACAAGGTGTTCGTGCAGTGGCTCTTGATATAATTCAAGTCAAAAGTTTTGATTTGCGACAACAAATATAGCACACTAAACTTGGTCTCCTCTCAACATATGGTGCATTAATATCATTCATACGTGTCTTCGGGTTTATATGTGATACGTAAGAAGCCATGTAGAATTGAAGTTCCATAGTGCGACATGGCATGTTTAACAACTTTAACTTTGAGTTTGAAGTTGATAGAGTTGAAAGAGACACCTTTTATCAAATAATCTCTAACAACTTAAGCTGAATGGTTTTGTTTTGAAACCGAAACAAAAATAATAAAACTAACGTATAGGTATTATGTATATTAAAGTTGCACTAAAGATTCATATCAAAATGGTGTACGTGTTGAGATAGTGTGCCACTATCTCACACTTAATCTCTTACGTACATATAGAATATACAAATTGGACAAATGAATTTGCGATTTACTAACGAAAATGTTCAATTTTGAAATCGAGCTTCCGGATTGTCTAAATTAAGACAAAATTGACTCAATTTCGTCAAATATATCTATATTTATATTTCATACAAAAATATAAATATGTATAAAAACATATGTCCCGATTTTATCAAAAAATAAATAAATAAAATGAGAAACTTTAGTTGTTAAATTGTTAATAAACTATAAAGATTTAAGTAAAACTTATCGTTTCTATGTTTTTTTAATAACTTTATAAATTTAATAAATACACCTTAGAGTTTGATTTTTTATTTTTTCTATAAAAAAAACATATATGTTGCTTTTGTGAATAGACATTATTATCATTATATGTTAAATCAATGTGTATGCACAAAATTATAAATATCAAAATGAAAGCACAAATTATATTGATATGTAAATGAATACACAAGATTGCACATATATGAACCCCCGTGTTACTCCTATTTATGAGATCACGTAAGAAGATCCACATTTTTTTTTTTTTTTTTTTTTTTTGCTAATGATGTTCAATAATAGCTCATGTTATTTCTCTTTATAAGTTTAACATGCGCGTGCACGGATTTAAAAATTAAATACGATTAAAATAATTATTAGCAGGGATATAAATATCAAAATGAAGCCATGACTCACGAGTTATTTTGGGATGAAAAAAATACACGATATCGTACATATATTAGCAATGTATGTAATTACTCTTTAAAGTTTAAATACACCTATCCAGAAAGGTTTTTTCTTTTCAAAATTAAATATGCATGATGTCTAAAACATGATATTAATGGTCAAAATTTAAAATATATCAACCTCAACACACCACGCAAATTAAAAAGAAAGTTAAATACTTCGTCCAACAAAAATTGTATATACAAAATATTAACTGATTAATATATAATAAAAACCTTATGTAAAAATCCGTGTGTACACTGATGTTATAACTATATAAGTATAAATATTTTACGTAATGTAATAGGAAAAATCTTATTTAACAACTTCATGTATGCACCCGCACATGTATTACTACACTAAGATAGACATTTACATTCATAGCTAATTGTATTATTTAATATTTAGATAATATACAATCTGCATGCACAAATAATTAAATTTAAATATATTGTGACTTATATCAAAACGAATTAAGTAAAGTTTATTTCAAACACATACGCGGCGTATATAAGTAGTAAATGTTATGAACTTATATCATAATGAGAAAGTTCAAATGCATACTCTTAATTTGGTGCATATCAAAGGACAAATCACCACCATTCATCTAGTTTTTGTGGAGATTAACCTAAGATTAAATATGAAAACCTAAGTCCATGTTTTTTTTTTCTTCACTTTTTTCTTTCTTTCTTTCTTTCTTTTTTTTTTATTTGTCTTTTTTTTTTTCTAATTAACGCTTATTTTTTTCTTTTTTCTTTTTTTTTTTCTTCTCTTTTTCTTTCTAATTCATGATTTTTTAAATTCACGTTTTTTTCCCTTCTTCTTCGCTTTCATACATTTTCGTCCATTTTCATACGTTTTCGTCTCTTTTCAAACGTTTTCGTATGTTTTTGTCCGTTTTTATACGTTTTCATCCGTTTCAAACGTTTTCGTCCGTTTTTATACGTTTTCGTCCGTTTACATACGTTTTTGTTGTTTTCATATGTTTTCATATGTTTACATACGTTTTCGTCCGTTTTCAAACGTTTTTTTACCGTTTTTTACGTTTTCGCCCATCTTTAGACGTTTTCGTCTATTTTCAGACGCTTTCATCCGTTTTTATACATTTTCGTCCGTTTTCTTACATGTTCATCTGTTTTCTTATGTTTCCATTCGTTTTCATACGTTTTTTCGCCCGTTTTAATACGATTTCGTCCGTTTTCATCTGTTTTTCTCTCGTTTTCATCCATTTTCATACGTTTTCATCCGTTTTCAGACGTGTTTTTACGCTTTCATACATTTTCATCTGTTTTCTTACGTTTCTGTCCATTTTCATCCGTTTTCTTACGTTTTCGTCCGTTTTCATATGTTTTCGTCCAATTTTTTACGTTTTTGTTCGTCTTAATACGTTTTTTTTCCGTTTTCATTCGTTTTCTTTCGTTTTCATACATTTTTGTCCGTTTTCATACGTGTTTTTATGCTTTCAGACGTTTTTGTTTGTTTTCATATGTATTCGTCCGTTTTCTTACGTTTTCGTCCATTTTCTTACGTTTCTGAATATCACAAGTGATATTCAGAATATCACTTGTGATATTCTGAATATCACTTATGATTTTCTTATTGTTTCGTCCGTTTTTATACGTATTCGTCCGTTTTCATACGTATTAGTCTGTTTATTTACGTTTTCGTTCGTTTTCTTACGTTTTGTCTGTTTTTAAACGTTTCTAAATATCACAATTGATATTTAGAATATCACTTGTGATTTTCTGAATATAATGGTGATATTCTAAATATCACTTGTGATTTTCTGAATATCTATCACTTGTGATTTTTCTGATTATTGATTTTCATGTTACAACACATTTGTCGAAAATCGCTTGTTATATTCAGAAAATCACTTATGATATTCAGAATATCAATTGTGATATTATAAATATCACGGAATATTACTTAAGATATCCATAATATCATTTGTGGTACTCATAATATCACTTGTGATATTCTGCATATCACATAAAATCACTTGTGATATTCAGAATATAACTTGTGATATTCAGAAATCACTTGTGATATTCTGAATGTCACATAATATCACTTGTGATATTCAGAATATAACTAGTGATATTTAGAATATCAATTGAGATATTCAGAATATCACTTGTGATATTTAGAAATATATAAAAACGTCTGAAAATGGCCAAAAACTTTTAAAAATGGACGAAAACGAATGAAAAACGTACAAAAACGTAAGAAAACGGACGAAAATGTATGAAAACGAAAGAAAACTTATGAAAGTGTAAAAACATGTATGAAAAGGACAAAAACGTTTGAAAAATGGACGGAACGAAAGAAAACGGACGAAAACGTACGAAAACGTAAGAAAACGGACGAATATGTATGAAAGCAGACAAAAACGTATGAAAGCGTAAAAACACGTTTGAAAACGGATGAAGACGTGTGAAAAATGGACGAAAACGAAAGAAAACGTACGAAAACGTATGAAAACAGACGAAAACATATGAAAACGAACGAAAATGTAAGAAAACGTATGAAAACAAACGTTAACGGGCGAAAACGTAAGAAAGCAGACGAAAACATATGAAAACGTATGAAAACGGGTGAAAACGAGCAAAAAAATATGAAAACGAGCGAAAACGTACGAAAACAAACAAAAACGTATGAAAACGAACGAAAACGTATGAAAACAGACGAAAATGTATGAAAGCGAAAAAACGTGTATTATGAAAAAAATATTTATTAGAAAAAAAAAAAAGACAAAAAAAGGGGGGGGAAAGAAAAAAAAAACGTGAATTAGAAAAAAAAATACCAAAAAAATATCGAATAATAAAAAGGACAAAAAGACAAAGAAAAAAATTGGACTTAGGTTTCCATATTTAATTTTAGGTTAATCTCACAATTAGATCAAAATAGATTGATGATGTAAATTTGTCCCTGATATAAACCAGAATAAGAGTATACATAATGCATGCTTAATAAATATCACGCTAGTTAGAAAAATCCTACTATAAGTTAGGACACTCATGGAGAAAGTGGCATTATATATAACTAGTCAATGTAATAATACATTCTTAATAAATATCACTAGTTGGAAAATTCCTACTATAAGTTAGGACAGCGACGGAGAAAATGGCATTATGCTATGTCGACTCGATCCATTTGTTTTTCTATATGATTGAGACAAATATACATCTTGTAGTGTAGCATGATGCTGTTTAATTGATGATATGGGTAAATGTATCGATCATAGTGTGACAAAACCTGCCTATGTTTTTATAGAAAAAGTACAAAATCACGATTAAATGAGTTTGATTGAGTTTCTACAGGCTGTGCAATTGTCCATAGCCAAATTTTTTGAAGGGGTCCAGTTCTAAGATGAGTATAATTGTGTGAAAAACATTGATTATACTAATCAATTATTAAAAGGGCTCAATAACATATTTTATGCTTGTGTTTATGCTAAAATTTCAGGGTTTGTCTCTTTCCGCTAATAAATTCATTCACTCGTTTTTAAACGGTCACATCATCCCAATTCGTCTCATACCTTCGTTAGTGTCAGCCACACGGCAGAAATATTCGATGTTGGTTGGTATCGGAAGGTAATTATGCAACGGAGATGAAAAACAACTATAGCCGGAGGCCCGGAGATGGTATGAGATAGTGGCCGGAGTATGGGTTTGAAGATGAGAAAAATGAATAACATAATAGTATTTTTGTCAAATCACTTGCAAAGTTAATGATAATAGTGCAAAAATCCGAGTATGTTACCGACAATGGGTCTTTATAAGTCTGTTATGCAAGATGAGATTTTCAAAAGTACATTACATTTTTTCAGCCTTTTCTTTGATTTGTATTTGTAAGTTGTTGATGCGTCTATAGTTGTTTTTATTTATTTTTTTTATTTTGTATAAGTTAAAAGTAAATACAGTTTTTGAGAAAAATAAAGGTTGAAGATGAAAGGTTAACTGGCAAAATTGACCACATGCGAGGCACATGTGTGCGACTTAACGTCAGTTGATGATGCAACCATTTTAAGGACTTAACGTCAGTTGATGATGCAACCATTTTAAGGACAGTCGGCGAAATTGTATTGTTGATAGGTGTTGAACAAAACCGCAACAAACCTGAAGATGTCGAACACGGAACCTAGAACCTTAACGTCGATCATGACTTGCAACACTGAACGCGAAACCTATGTTGGACAAACGAACAAAGAAAAACACAAAATTACAAAGTTATCGACAAGAATATTCACACGTCATACCCTCGAACATCCCTTTACTAACACCAATAAAGCTTACAATTAAAGTCAATAATAATGTTAGGGTTAGACTTAAACTATGATTGCTTTGTGTGCAAGTCAAGCAAAGATACTATGAACTTTTAATTCTATAGGGATTGTACCCCCTCATCTCTATTAAAGGAGGTGAGGTGGATGCTAGTTTGTACATTCTTCCTTGCTCATTTGTTAATGAATACAATGTAACATTTAGGGTAACGTGTGTGCTTACTTTGAATCAATATTCTATGCTAGCTTACAAGGTTAGTTGGTATTTTTCCAACAAGTGGTATTAGAGCCAAGGTGGCATTGGTTTCTTGTAGCTAGGTCGACTCAAATGTGTACAATCATAACAAGTAGTCTCTTCTCTTTCTGATTCGTCGATTTTTGCGCAATGGTGGGAGGTTTGACGTTGCGGGTTCGTAACCGTTGAATCTTTGGAAATTTGAATCGTAGGTCTAAGACGCATAGATCTAGACTCTTATCGAAGGGGTCTTCAATTTTAGGTATGTAAAGAGATACATGTGGTAGAAGTTGCTGGTCCAGAATCTGCACATTCTATTTAAATTAGATTTTGATCAAGGATTTGAAGGCTTAAGATTGTTGAGATTTTTGCAAGAGTCTTGGAGTTTATCAAGGTTGGTATTGCAAAAGGTTTAATTTGACAAGGTTCAAACTTCAAAAGGGTTTGTAGAAGGTTAAATCTTTAAGCTTCAAGGTGTTCTTTTTAAGGTTCTGGAAGTGATCAAGTTTGAAGGGTAAAAAAGCTTCAAGGTTTAGTTGATTATCTAGCATCTTGAACAGTTAAAGTTTGAAGGTATCCGCGGTTTCTTGGAATCCAAGGCTTGGTAGTTCTTTGAAGACAAATAATGTTTAGCTTTGTCTTGAGATTTAAGAAAAGCGATTACTTGGAATACAAGGTATATCAAGGTTGTAGACTTGAGGTGAAAAGATCGAAGCTTTAAGGTTTTCTAAAGGTTAATAGAACAATTTTTACGAGAAAACGGGTTTAACATACACTTGTGAGGCTTGTTGAAAAAGTTGAGTCTTTAGGGTTTCCAAAGGGTTAAATCATCTTGACAAGGATAAAGCAAGGTTTGAAGAAGAATAACTAGTACGAGTACAAGGTTTAACATTGAAAAGCTTGATGGATTTTGTGTACAAAAGCATAGAGGTTCTAAACAAGTTGAGTTCAAGCAACTTTGTCCTAGTGTTAAAACAGGAGTCCATGGAATACATGTTCAAAAACGTGTTTGGTTTGATGTGAAACTGAAGGGAGCTCAGTAAAATCATGAAACTGTGGTAATATGGGATAGGAACGATGATGTTGCAATGGATCAAACAAAGTTGGAGGTTAAACAACTTGAAGAAAGACAAACACATACTGCTTTGTAAATGAGCAGATACACCTTGGTGCAAAGGTGGGGATAGACATTGTAGAAACTGGAATACTTGATCAAGAGGGTGCAGATGGTAATGCTACTGAAAGGAAGAAGGTGAATGTGGTCTAAGGAAGCTAACTTGGATATTAACTAACCTATAAGCCTACTTAACAAGGTGGTCCATGATTCGAGGTTCGATTTTGAGTATCGGTATAGACTAAGAATCACTAATAAGGTGAAAATTGTTATGTTATAGTAGCAATTCTTAGTGAGCTAAACTTTATAGGGATTTAATTGTTCTTATTTAAATAATGTCATAGTTAGACTTAAATTTGTGCAATATAAGCAAAGAGACTACGAAATTCTAATTCCATAAGGATTGTACCACCCCACACACACACACATCTCCCTAAAGGAGGTGAGGGGAATGCTAGTTTATACATTCTTCCTTGCTCATTCGTTAATTAATACAATGTAATGTTTGGGATCACTTTTGTGGTTACTTTGAGTCAATATTTCATGCTTACTTACAAGGTTTGTTGGTCTTTTTCCAACAATAGTTTAAAAAGTTTCTAGGTTATTTAATTGTTTTTTATCTTACACTTATAGTGGTTATTTGGAAGGTAAATATTTCATTTAAATTTGAGATTTTAGTTTTGGGTTTCGTTAAACAAACACTCAATCTTATTTTAAGTTTGTATTTAGGTTAATTTTGTTTCCAACTATCCCTTCTTTTTATCGACAATTTTTAATGTTCTTAAACGGTTTTATTTGGCTTCGGGTCTCAAGATCAACCTCCATAAAAGTAAGCTCATAAGAATTGGTATTCCTCATGATGTCGTGGTTTCAGTTGTTAGGTCTATTGGTTGCTCAACGTTTCACACGCCTTTTAATTACCTTGGGGTTAAGGTTGGTGGTAATATGTCAAGATTTAGCTCTTGGGAGGATATCGTTACCAAGTTAACTTTTAGACTTTCAAAATGGAAGCTTAAAGCCCTTTCGATTGGGGGTCGCCTTGTAACAATTCACACTTTCAGGTTAACTTCTATTTCTGAAAAATTTCACTATTTATTTTTACTATTCACTTTTCCGAAATTTGATTTTTATTTCATATTCTCGTATGATAAATCATTTCTATGGCAAAATAAAAGTTCGACACTCATCAGATCATTTTCGTGAAAGTTATTAAGGAAATACACGTTTAGGTTAAAACGTCATTCAAAAATTCTACGCACAACGAAACTCAACAACGTTAATTTTCCCCGCATCAGATAAATGTTTGATACACTCATGATTTATTTGAGAATTAATCATGACTAAGAAAAATGTGACCAAATAAACCCTCGGCCGTGAGAAACAGAAATTTTCGTTTTTAAGCGCTTTTACTTAGCCGTAACCTTAGCCTATACCTGCACCGCGTTTCTAAGACGATTTGAGTTTTCATATTTTTGGAAAAAGTCAACATATTTTTCCCTCATCCTTTGACCAAAAATCATTCCTTGATTTTATAAATCATACCTTGATTTTTAGGCTTACGGTTTTATGTCTTAAAGACATTAAATACCAACAGACACTAGACTGAGCCCAGTCTAGACATTATAAGTCATTTTAAATCATTATTAACATATTAGAAAAGTAACATTTTACTTTTCTCAATTTTACACAATATTCGTACGTTTTACGTATTACGCGTTTTAGACACGTGTTTCCAGTTTTAGCAGGGTTTTAGAACCCCCAATGGAACCTACCACTCATTTTATATTTTATTATGGAGTATTTTGACAAGTTTAGTCATTCTTCCAAGTTTCATATTTTTACGATACCCGGTTTTACGTTTCGTGGCTTAACAACTTATGGTTAGCAATTTACGGAGTCAAAACTAGTCACATAAGTAGGATAATACCATCAAAAGCCAACTCATCCCCTCCTTATCCATATGAACCGCCTCTAGGGGGGATCACCCATGTGGCTTGATCTCATGCCATAAGCCTTAAGATGATTACATATGTCCAAGCTTGCTCTCCAAGCTTTGACTAGTCTTCATTAGTAACCTCCTCAAGCTCATATATATACTCCCCTCCTCCTCTCTTGTCGTCCCATATCTCACACACAAACACTCTTTCATTAGCTAGTTTACTTCAAGTTATAATCAAGAGATCAAGTGCAATATCAACACATAAACCCTAGTTTGGTTTTGATTCATCAAACTACTTCAAATCCTTTGAAACTCTTGGTGATTCTCTTGAGTTTAGATCCACTCAAGTCACCTCAATCTTCATCACAAATCCTTCAAGAATACAAGAGTAGAAGAATTGCTAAAGTGAAGAGAAGCTTGTCAATCAAAGTCCTATCCTTACTAGTTACTTCCTTTCTTTTAGAAAGCCTAAAGTTGTAAGGAAATCCTAACATACTTTCTTGCTAAATATCATTTTCATGCTATTTATATTTCATTCATACTATATATTGTCTTGTAATTATGTTCATGATGTATAAAAATTGGTAAAACAAGTTATGGTAAACATATGTTAACTTATGTTAAACAAACAAGAAAACTAGTGACTTTTATGGAGAATCACAACCAAAATAGTATAACTATAATATTGGACACTTACCTACTGTTAAAAAGGACTTAACAAGGAAAACATAGCAATTTGAATCACCCAAAACGAGTATACGAGTCAAAAGTTATGGCCAAAAGAAGTTAGCGAAACCAAAATGCTGAATCTGCCAAAATAGCATTCTGATCAAAATCCGTATTTTTTCGAGGCCCTTCTGTTCCGATTCATCAAAAAGTTAAAACACGAAATTTGTCCGGAACGACGTTTTCGTTCAGGAGGTAAGATGCTCGAGCCCTGAAAACGCTTTTCGAGTGATATTTTTCTTCAAATTCTTAACAGCCCATTTTTATACCAAATGACCATGTAATAGTTATGGTTAAATGAAACCAAGATGTCTAATGACCTAAAGCTAAGACCACAACCATGGCTAAGGCCAAGGTTGAGTCTCAAGATCATGGAACAATGACCAAGGTCACGGCGAAGCCATGACTAAAGACCATATAAACTTACCTAGGCGAAAACATGAGCTAAAGAGTTAGCGATAACTTAAACATGCAATTTGGATCTACTCCATCTAAAGAACCATGAGATCTTACAAGTAATTGTCATACAAGATTTAAGAAACTCATTCTAATAACAATCTTCATGTAAAAGTAAACTTTCCTAAGTTTATTCAAATATTGGACATGTAACTTTTCGGATTAAAACTTATATATATATATATATATATATATATATATATATATATATATATATATATATATATATATATATATATATATATATATATATATATATATATATATATATATATATATATATATATATCAAATACTACAATAGTAGGGAGCCTCATGTGAGGGGTTCATTTAGTAAGCCGTCGAGATGAGTTGTGGATTTAGGAATTAAAGTGTCCTGGCTCCTCGAACGTTTACTACATGACCTCTGAATTATGTCGGCCCGAACGGTAGTAAGCGATATATAAACTATACATGTTTCATAAACCATTTTTGTTCAAAGACTTACACTATACTAAGTACTACATCATGGACTAAATGCAAGATATATATCGGCAATTCTTCGTATTCTTAGACATTATTCCAAACCTAAGTTGCAACAATTATTCTAGGTTGCTCGTAGAAGTTCTCACGGCATATCCATCATTCTCATTATACATCATCCAACTCACGGTGAGTTCATAGCCCCACTTTCTATTACTTAATTGTTTTACAAACCCTTGGGGGAATACATGCTATTATTTTTTAACCGAACACAATGTTTTTCAATTATATGCTTGCCTGATTGTTTTATTATCACTAAGTACCATCCTTGCCAATCCAAGATCCCTTATTATGAACCATTTAATCACTTGCGAGGGTTACTTGCGAGTGAGCACGAATATTGTGAATAGGCCTATTGGGATTGACGAATCCCATTTGTGTTGACTAAGTTCAAACAAATGCATTAATATTTGAAACATACGTATGACGGCAAAGTACTTACCGGGATAATTCCGCCGATTGATATTGGTACACGTTAACGTTTTGGTGTCATAAGCTTAGTGTAATAATAATAATTGTTTTGTTTTCCAACCATTGGTGTGAGTCTATAGCTCACACTACCAACATATTGTCTTCAACCATTAAACAAACTCTATGAATATCACTCAACCTTTGTGTTGATCTCTTAAGCATGTATTTCAGGTCCATGATGATCAAGGATGGCACGGAAGGGCACATATATTCAAGAGGGCTATAAATTTTATTATCATTCGAAAAATCATTTAATGTAATTTGTAAACATGGAACCATCTGGGACCTCATTTTGTAATCTCTGATATTTATATAATTTGAATGATAAATCTTTTAAAATGACTCAATTAGAGTTCATTTTCTATTATTATGACTATTGTACCGTCGAGTAACACCCAGTTTGAATTCCGCTGCATCAATGAATTAGGGGTGTTACACGCCTCACTCTTATTAAATCAGTTTTGAGTTCTTTGCTGTTATACTATATGTTGATGCGTGGGGTTTGCACCAGGCTTTGCCTCTCGAGGGATCTCGAGAAGCTTACAACCCCCACCTGTGACAAACGGCAGTTTAGGGAGCTATTTTAAAAACCCGCATTACGATTTAAGTTCGTTTATAATTTTTATTTGAAATTTTCATTTCACAACGAACTTGTAAGACCTATTTTATGGATATTTTTAATTAATGTCGTTATGGAATTCGTGAATTATGTTCATAATTCATTATTGATTTAATGCTCGGTGCTGTATATTTGAATTCTCACTTGGTACTACGTTGACTCTGGCACTAGGATTACCTAACAAAAGTTTTATGATTCGTCTTAACGAGTCCGGCTATATTTTAATTATTTACGAGACGTCTTTCGAGAGATATCGAAGTTTGAAATGAGTTCGGGTTCGGGCCACATGTTTT
Source organism: Artemisia argyi (assembly GCA_030686995.1). NCBI lineage: Eukaryota > Viridiplantae > Streptophyta > Magnoliopsida > Asterales > Asteraceae > Artemisia > Artemisia argyi. The sequence goes on along the minus strand of CM060694.1, from coordinate 171,263,115 downwards.
TACATTTACCCACGTTACCCGCTCCACACCATAGTAATATTATTATTACTATTATTATTATTATTATTATTATTATTATTATTATTATTATTATTATTATTATTATTAATAATAACTTTTAAAAAAAATATAATAATAAAAGAAGAGTAAATTACAAAATCCGGTCCTTGTGGTTATTTCGGTTCACACACAACACAACCCACCCTCACCACTTTACTCTCATCTCTCTCATCTCCCTTTTCTAACCCTAGCCGCCGCACACCATATCCGGCCACCACCGCCGCTACACCGACCACCCTACAAAATAAACACCACCATCTTCTTCCTCTCCAAATTCTCTTTCATTTGAACTATAACACGCGCCCTAAAACACCTTTTAACATCACGAAATCTTATTAAATCCGAACGGAGTATCATTATTTTCACTAGATCCGCGTGTCTCGTGGTTCAAGAAGGTGAGTATCGATGGTTAGGCACCTTGGGTGCCTCGATATGGTCCTAAGTCCGTGGAAACATGGCTTAAATTAATGGGGTTTGATGAAATACGAATTAAACATGTTGGGAAATTAATGGTTTTGACATATATACTCGTTTGGTATCCAGGTTTGGTTTATTCTTGTTGGGTCGAGGCGTACCCGAGGGTGATACCCTCGGTTTGTGCTTGTTTTTCCGATTATTTGATCTTTGTTGATTCTTGGTGTTCGATTGAGGATGTTTGGATCCTCATTTTTGTTGTTTGACCGATTCATGTTGGTCATGGTTGACCATGGTTGTCGCTTGGACTTTTGGCCGACAACCCAAGTGGGTCGTGTGGTTAGTTTGGCTGGTTTAGAGCTAGCCGAGACCATAAAGGTCTCGGGTGGGACCCACACGAGTTGTGGTGAAGTTTTGACTCGGGTTGACTTGATATTTGACCCGAATACGGTTATTTTTGAAAACCGTGGTTGATGTCAAAATATATATATTTCGGCTAACTTTTATTTGTTATGATTATTTTTGGATATGTTGATTTGTTACTATTATTTTTGCGGCTTATTGGATTTTGATACGGTTGACGAGTTATTTTTGAACTCCTGGTATTATTTGAAGATGTGTTGACGAATTGTGGTATTGGGGACCGATTGTGAGACGGTCACTTAGATTGACGGAGATAGGTTAGTCGGGTGCCGTAGTCGGACCCTATTGTTGTAGCACGTGGATTGAGATTGTGTTGGACGGAGATGTATTATTTTATGACTTTTACTTATTATATTGGACTTGGACAATGAGCCGAGAGTCATGACTCGGACATGTGACCATTTCGTATGACTCGATAACTATTAAAAATTGAAATGTAAATAATAAAACTCGTAATAACAATTATTGATAATATGAACGTTTATATGAATATATAGACGTGAATAACGTATATATAATTATATAGACGCGTATATTAATAATAATAATAATCACGAGTCGTATTATAAATAATACAATTAGATATATATTAGGCTACGAAAGTGGCGTAATATTATTGAACGTATTATTACTATAAAAGTGTGTTATAAAACGGGAAACTCCCGACAATTATTAAACGGTTAATAAAATGTCCTTTCGGATATATAACGGATAAACTTAGAGTCATGCGAAATCGTTGTCACTCGGGTCCAGGTAAGTTATTATTTGTGACGTTCATGTTGTCACGGATATATGACGATTAATATACACGTTTTCTATAACTAAATAACCACTTAACCGTAAGGTTGAACCGGGTTATTTGATTATACGAAATGAATATATTAATGGGCATCGTATCCTACGACGCCCATAGGTTGTAGTATATGTAAAGTGTAATAGATTGCGAGTGTATATATCGGGAAATCTGGCCAATTTGACGATATATATGAGGAATTTATTAAACTATGATATATACTATATAGTAATTATGTGCTATGTGCTTTAGGTTGGTGTAATCTTGGAACGGTATGTTACGTAAATAAATATGAGGATTATCAAATCGACGGATTTGATAAACTTCGGCGATTTATTTAAATGATATATTGGGCTACTATTAGATCCATAGTTTATTTATTATGCTTTGTGTGATCTTTTGGTTTGTTTTGAGTCGACCCACTACCCGTATGGATACCAAACGCAAATACACCAAACTAATACGAAATAGATTTTCGGAAATAAAACGGATTCTCGTCCGGGTTTGGGAATATTATAAATTTGAGGAAATGATTTCTGAAAGAGTTAATATTGTTAGGTCGTGCCAAGTCCGTAGTTGCTGTTTCGTGAGTTATCATACATCTTATTTCTACCTACCTCGTCTTGCTATTTTCTGGACTTGAGGTGAGTCATAGCCCCACTTTTTACTCTTGAACTATGTTTTCAATGATTGGGGTGAGAAACGTGCAAATCATTTTACGTGGACTATTATCGCTTTTATATTCTTTCTAAACTTGCTATACGTATGGACTAGGATCTATTGTCAGCTTTAGTCACACATGTCGTGTGTACTATTCAAGGTTGGCTTATTTGGTTATTAGTGGATTGTCAGCTTTAGTCACATATAGGTTGTGTGTACTATTCAAGGTTGACATATTTGGTTATTTGGAATTGTCAGCTTTAGTCGCATATATGTTGTGTGTACTATTCAAGGTTGACTTATTTAGATACTATAGTGTGCACCTATAGGTTATTAATATTCCGGAGTTATCCGAGTTATTATTGGTATTGCGGGGGCTACCCAAATATCTATGTTAGTACGGAAGGGTATCCGTGTGTTTTGTTGGAGCGGAGGGTATCCGCAGGCTTTTAGCAAATCCTTAGTCTAGCTAGCAAGCGTTTTGCGTATATGTCCACTATATTGTTAGTTGAATTTAAACCTATGATCTCACCAGCGAAAGCTGACTTTTAGCACGTTTTCTCAGGTAATTAAGTGTTGAGATGCATGCTTGGAATGGAAGGCTCGGCCAAGGCACCCGGTTCATGGATCTATTTTTCTAAACTCTGATAATTAAATTTGGACCTACTGTTATTTTATTTTGGGCCTGACTCTGAATGATGTTGGGATAATTGTAAACCTTAAAACCCCGTTTTGGTTGTGTTTTTATTATGTTTACTTTATCTCGTTCTATATTGTCTTGTGTTGGATACCAATCCCCGTAGCACCCCGAAAGCTTGTTGAGTCTTCCGCTGTATCAAATTTTGGGGGTGTTACAGATTGGTATCAGAGCCAAGGTTATAGAGAACTAGGTAAATAAACGCCTAAACTATAACCGTATTTTTATAGAAAATGATCCTTGACCACCGCCCGCCAGCCCGCCAAGCCGAAGCATCTTCTATTATTTGAGGTATTATGAGATATTTGAGATGATTGTTAGATTTGGAACTTATTGAGATGATTTGAGGTTTATGGATTTTAGTAATAAGATGGCGTTCTCGAGGATTTATATGGTCTATATGTTTTATAAACATTTTAGTAATGCGGTGTTTGAAATTCTTTTATTGAGATTATATATTGAACTATTTGATGAGTATTTTTGGTATGGTATTATGAGTTGCGATTTAGTTGTTTTGAAACACTTACACCTACCCTACGCCGTTGTCACAGACTATGGCCTCCCATATGCCCGATGTCGTCGAGGATATTCTTACTGCACCGGTTTTACCTGCACAGTTCACTATGGCATCTGATGACCCTTACCAGATGGCCATGTCTTCAGCTACTGTATCACAGGCAGCTTCTACTTCAGCACTACCTGCTGCATCTACGCAGGGACCCTCATCTTCTCTAGGGCTCCCTGGTACATCGAGGCAGCTTACTCTTCATCAGGCTTTGGCTCGTGTGGCACCACGCTTTGCCCACAGAGCTACGGCACGCATGTCGGTACGCCCTACTCCATCACCTTTACAGATTGATGCTCATTCTCTTCTGTCTGAGGCGCCACCCACATCATTGCGTCGTCGTCCTAGATCACCTACTACATCTCCACATGGTTCACCTAGTAGGAGACGACGAGTGATGAGGTACTCTTCCGATGAGGAGGAGGAGGAGTACGTGGGTGAGGATGAGGCTGATGACCTTGAGCGGGAGGATGACCCTCAGGAGGCTGAGCAGGGTGATGATGATGACCCTGAGGAGGAGGATGACCCTCAGGAGGATGAGATGCCTGATGATGATGATGATGAGTTAGTACCACCAGCTCAGGCTGAGGAGCCTGATTCACCTGTACATCCGATTGAGCCTGATTCACCTGATCATCCGTTCTTGTTTGAGTTGCCACCTGGTAGTCCCGTTGAGTCGGATGCATCTTCTGAGGTTTCTGCTGAGCATGCAGAGTTGGGTGAGATTGGCAGGTTGTGGGCTCGGATTACTGAGCTTAGTGAGAGAGTTGCACGTGTATCTGATCGACTTGAGAGAGTTATTGGAGAGTTTTTAGCAGATTTGAGAGTTGACTTGACTGTCGTTGTGGGCAGGACTACTGAGCTGAGGAGAGTTTTGATGGATGTCCACGAGCATATCGATAGTTTGCAGCGAGGATTTGTTACTGCTCGTGAGGCCGACCGCAAGCTTTGGCAAAGGAATGCCGAGCTAGAGAAGGAGGTGGCTGACCTCAAGAGAGACCGAGACACCCATAGCGTGGAGTTAGGATCGTTATGGAGGGATCTTGATAGCTTGAGGCAGGAGTTGAGGAGCCTCCGCCAGCCACGTGGATAGTTGCTTGGGTTATGTTGTCTTTTTGCTTTCTTAACCGAGGAGTGTTCGGTTAGAAAAGCCATTTATCATATTCTGATGTATTTTGCTCAGTATTCGTCTCTTTTGGAACGATTAGTATGTTTTGTGTTATCCGTTAGTTGGAACGATGTTAGATCGCTATTGTATGGTTGATGATTATTAGTATATGGTATTATGTAATTTTGGGTGTTATGGAAATTGAGTCCTTATTCGCTTATTTGTTGTTACGTGGTGTATTGTTGCTATTATTTCCATGACTTAATTTCGTTGAGATGTTTTGTTGAGCATATCGATAAGTTCTATTGGAGACTCATGAACTTGTATGATGTTACAGATCAATGGCACCACGTCGAAACCCTGTTAGGTCTACCAGAACTGGTCCTGCTGTGACTACTCCTGGTCGCCGAGGTCGTCGACCTACTCGAAATGTTGAAACCCCTACTCCTGACAACCTGGACACCACTAACCGCAACAACAGGAATCAAAATGTTGATGTTCAGGGAGACAATGATCATGTTCCACTTAATGCACCTACTGTAGATCAAGCAATGATCAACCAACTCGTGGAGCAAAGAGTTGCTGAACTACTAGCTGAGTCAAATCATTCCAACAATTCTGCTGGAACTTTTCCACCTGTTCGTGCTAATGGATGTCAATACAAGGAATTCAAGATTTGTGGACCCATTGAGTTTGGTGGAACTGAAGGAGTGGTTTACTTAGTCAGATGGATTGAGAAGACTGAGTCTGTGTTTAATGTCAGTGGTTGTGCGGAGAATGCGAAGGTAAAGTTTGCTTCTTTTACTTTCAAGGACGAAGCTTTGACTTGGTGGAACAACTACCAAAATGCAGTTGGGAGTGATGTAGCTTATGCTATGACTTGGGAGCAATTTAAGTCCTTGCTGATTCAGACTTATTGCCCAAGGAATGAGGTCAAGAAGCTAGAGATTGAGTTTTGGAACCACAAGGTGAAAGGTACTGACATGGCGACTTACAATCGTCGTTACCAGGAATTAGCCTTGTTGTGCCCAGATATGGTGAAAACTGAGACTCAAAAGATCGAGAGGTATACCGATGGGTTGCCTGTTGCTACGAGGAATGATGTGATTTCCGCTCGGCCTGCAAACATCCATGAGGCAATCACAATTGCTCAACAACTTATGGATTCGTTGGAATTAGAAGAAGCTGATAAGGAGAAGAATGGAAAGAGAAAGAGGGACCGTCACTCTAAGAGTAATGATCACCGAAGCAAGAGACAAGCTAAGGCTTATGCTATTGGGAATGGAGATAAGAAGAATCAGAACGGTGATGCACCCAAGTGTGATCGTTGCCACCAGCATCATACTGGATGGTGTAGTGTGAAATGCCAGAATTGCTCAAAGAAAGGACACACAGCTAGGGACTGTAGAGCTCGACCTCTTGCTATGGTTCAAGCTGCTCCTGAGATGAGAAATAAGGCAGATGTTACTTGTTATGGGTGTGGAAAGAAGGGACACTATAGGAATGAGTGTAGAGAATCACGGAACTGTGGAAATCAAGGCTCGGGTGGTAATGGGTACAATTATGGAAACCGTGGAGCTGGAGGAAACCGTGGACGACAAGATAATGGGGACCAACGTGTGGAAGCTGGAGCTGCTCAGGGAAGAGTGTATGCACTCGGGAACAAGAGAGGAGAAGATCCGAACGTCGTTACTGGTACGTTCCTTCTCAATAATCGTTATGCTTCCATACTATTTGATACTGGTGTCGATAGAAGTTTTGTGTCCACTACGTTTGCACCCTTACTAGAGAAACCCCCGATGGCCTTAGGAATTGGATATGATATTGAGTTAGCAAATGGAAATATAGAAAGGATTAATACCATCATTCGCGGTTGTACGTTAAATTTCTTGAACCACCCTTTCAACATAGATCTTCTACCCGTCACGTTAGGAAGTTTTGACGTTATCATTGATATGGATTGGTTGTCGAAGTATCGTGCTCACATACTTTGCGACGAGAAGATCGTGCGTGTACCATACGGAAAGGAAGTCCTGAATATATTAGGAGACCGAAAGGATTCTAGGAGCCCATCCCGATTAGCAGTCATATCTTGCACAAAGTTACCGAAGCTAATGGAGAAGGGATGTTACCTTTTCTTAGCTCAAATTTCTGAGAAGGGAGAGACGAAGAAAAAGGAAAGGTGCATTGGAGATGTGCCTATAGTTCGTGATTTTCCTGATGTGTTTCCCGATGATTTGCCGGGAATCCCGCCGACTAGACAAGTGGAGTTTCAGATTGAGTTGATACCTGGTGCTACACCTGTAGCACGAGCACCTTATCGTCTTGCACATACCGAACTGGAAGAGTTGTCGAAACAATTGGCGGAGTTAGCCGAAAAAGGATTCATAAGACCAAGTTCTTCACCTTAGGGAGCCCCAGTCTTATTTGTGAAGAAGAAGGATGGATCGTTTTGTATGTGTATTGATTATAGAGAGTTGAATAAGTTAACGGTGAAGAATCGATACCCGTTACCTAGGATCGACGACTTGTTCGATCAACTTCAAGGATCGAGTGTGTATTCGAAGATCGATTTGAGATCGGGATATCATCAACTACGAGTTCGCGAGGAAGATATTCCGAAAACGGCTTTCAGAACCCGTTACGGGCATTACGAGTTTCAGGTGATGCCGTTTGGGTTGACTAACGCACCGGCAATATTCATGGATCTCATGAATCGGGTGTGTAAGCCTTACTTGGATAAGTTCGTGATTGTATTCATCGATGACATTCTGATTTATTCAAAGAGTGAGAAGGAGCATGAGGAGCATCTAAGACTCATTTTAGAATTGCTCAGGAAGGAGAAACTCTATGCCAAGTTTTCGAAATGCGAATTTTGGATTCCGACGGTACAATTTTTGGGTCATGTTATTGATAGACAAGGAGTCCATGTGGATCCTTCTAAGATTGAGGCGATAAAAGATTGGGCTGCACCTACAACCCCAACCGAAGTTCGTCAATTTTTGGGTTTAGCTGGTTATTACCGAAGATTCATTGAGGGATTTTCGAAGATAGCTAAGCCATTGACCAAATTGACTCAAAAGAGTGTTACGTATGAATGGGGAGATAAAGAAGAGGAAGCGTTCCAATTGCTTAAGAAAATGTTGTGTAGTGCTCCTATCTTAGCGTTACCGGAAGGTAACGAGGATTTCGTCATCTATTGTGACGCCTCACATAAAGGATTGGGAGCCGTGTTAATGCAACGAGAGAAGGTGATAGCTTATGCTTCCCGACAGCTCAAAAAGCATGAGAAAAACTACACTACCCATGATTTGGAGCTAGGTGCTGTGGTTTTTGCTTTAAGAATATGGAGACATTACTTGTACGGAACAAAGTGTGTTGTGTTTACCGACCATAAAAGTTTACAACACATCTTAAATCAAAAAGAGCTCAACATGAGACAGCGATGTTGGATTGAGTTGCTAAGCGATTATGATTGTGAAATTCGCTACCACCCTGGTAAAGCAAACGTTGTTGCTGATGCTCTTAGTCGAAAGGAAAGAGTACCACCATTACGAGTTAGGTCATTGGGAATGACTATCGTATCGCCATTACCGTCTCAAATACTTGAAGCTCAAACGGAAGCGTTGAAAGCAGAAAATAGATCTGCTGAGAAAATATTTGGGATGGCTGAGAATGAGAAAGGATTTATTAAGCGTTCTGATGGATTGTTATGCTTTGGAGATCGGATTTGGGTACCTTTGCATGGAGGAATTCGGGAGTTGATTATGCATGTGTCGCATAAGTCAAGGTACTCCATTCATCCTGGGTCCGATAAAATGTACCAGGATCTTAAGAAGTTCTATTGGTGGCCAAATATGAAGGCAGATATAGCATCGTACGTTAGTAAGTGCCTGACATGTGCTAAGGTTAAAGCTGAACACCAGAGACCGTCAGGATTACTAACGCAACCAGAACTTCCAGTCTAGAAATGGGAGCGGATTACTATGGACTTCATTACCAAATTACCGAGGACAGCTAGCGGTTGTGACGCTATCTGGGTAATTGTGGATCGTCTAACAAAGTCTGCTCATTTATTAGCTATTAGTGAAGATGATAGTGTGGATAAGCTTGCGAGGTTATATGTGAAGGAAATTATTTCGCGTCATGGAGTCCCGATATCTATTATTTCGGATCGCGATAGTCGTTTTACGTCAGCTTTGTGGGGATCACTTCAAACGGCTTTGGGGACGAGGCTTGATATGAGTACTGCATATCATCCCCAAACCGATGGTCAAAGTGAGAGGACCATTCAGACATTAGAGGATATGCTTCGTGCATGCATTATAGACTTTGGTAAAGGCTGGGAGAAGTATTTACCCCTTGCGGAATTCTCCTATAATAATAGCTACCACACCAGTCTTAAGGCTGCACCATTCGAAGCTTTGTATGGCAGAAAGTGTCGTTCGCCTATTGGTTGGGCAGAAGTTGGAGATAGTCAACTTACAGGCCCTGAGCTTATTTTAGAAACTACAGAGAAAGTAGCTCAGATTCGTGATCGGTTGCAAGCGGCCAGAGATAGGCAGAAGAGCTACGCCGATCAGAGACGTAAACCTTTAGAGTTCCAGGTTGGAGACAAAGTAATGCTGAAAGTCTCGCCTTGGAAAGGTGTAATACGTTTCGGGAAACGTGGTAAACTCAACCCACGCTACATTGGACCATTCTTGATCTTAGAAAGAATTGGACCCGTGGCTTATAGGTTGGAATTACCATCCGAACTGAGTAAAGTTCACGACGTGTTCCACGTGAGTAATTTGAAGAAATGCCTTTCAGATGAGATGCCCGTCATTCCAATGAGGGATATTCGTGTTGACGAGAAACTGAATTTCGTGGAAGAACCTATTGAGATTTTAGATCGTGAAGTTAAACGACTCAAGAGAAGCCGCATTCCGCTCGTCAAGGTTCGCTGGAATTCCCGACATGGGCCAGAATTTACGTGGGAACGTGAGGACGAGTTCAAGAAGAGATATCCGAAGCTTTTCACTTCGTAGATGAATTTTTCTGAGTGAAACCCGGGACGGGTTTCCTTCTGAGACTGGGAGGATGTGACAACCGGCAGTTTAGGGAGCTATTTTAAAAACCCGCATTACGATTTAAGTTCGTTTATAATTTTTATTTGAAATTTTCATTTCACAACGAACTTGTAAGACCTATTTTATGGATATTTTTAATTAATGTCGTTATGGAATTCGTGAATTATGTTCATAATTCATTATTGATTTAATGCTCGGTGATGTATATTTGAATTCTCACTTGGTACTACGTTGACTCTGGCACTAGGATTACCTAACAAAAGTTTTATGATTCGTCTTAACGAGTCCGACTATATTTTAATTATTTACGAGACGTCTTTCGAGAGATATTGAAGTTTGAAATGAGTTCGGGTTCGGGCCACATGTTTTTACATTTACCCACGTTACCCGCTCCACACCATAGTAATATTATTATTACTATTATTATTATTAATAACTTTTAAAAAAAATAATAATAATAAAAGAAGAGTAAATTACAAAATCCGGTCCTTGTGGTTATTTCGGTTCACACACAACACAACCCACCCTCACCACTTTACTCTCATCTCTCTCATCTCCCTTTTCTAACCCTAGCCGCCGCACACCATATCCGGCCACCACCGCCGCTACACCGACCACCCTACAAAATAAACACCACCATCTTCTTCCTCTCCAAATTCTCTTTCATTTGAACTATAACACGCGCCCTAAAACACCTTTTAACATCACGAAATCTTATTAAATCCGAACGGAGTATCATTATTTTCACTAGATCCGCGTGTCTCGTGGTTCAAGAACGTGAGTATCGATGGTTAGGCACCTTGGGTGCCTCGATATGGTCCTAAGTCCGTGGAAACATGGCTTAAATTAATGGGGTTTGATGAAATACGAATTAAACATGTTGGGAAATTAATGGTTTTGACATATATACTCGTTTGGTACCCGGGTTTGGTTTATTCTTGTTGGGTCGAGGCGTACCCGAGGGTGATACCCTCGGTTTGTGCTTGTTTTTCCGATTATTTGATCTTTGTTGATTCTTGGTGTTCGATTGAGGATGTTTGGATCCTCATTTTTGTTGTTTGACCGATTCATGTTGGTCATGGTTGACCATGGTTGTCGCTTGGACTTTTGGCCGACAACCCAAGTGGGTCGTGTGGTTAGTTTGGCTCGTTTAGAGCTAGCCGAGACCATAAAGGTCTCGGGTGGGACCCACACGAGTTGTGGTGAAGTTTTGACTCGGGTTGACTTGATATTTGACCCGAATACGGTTATTTTTGAAAACCGTGGTTGATGTCGAAATATATATATTTCGGCTAACTTTTATTTGTTATGATTATTTTTGGATATGTTGATTTGTTACTATTATTTTTGCTGCTTATTGGATTTTGATACGGTTGACGAGTTATTTTTGAACTCCTGGTATTATTTGAAGATGTGTTGACGAATTGTGGTATTGGGGACCGATTGTGAGACGGTCACTTAGATTGACGGAGATAGGTTAGTCGGGTGCCGTAGTCGGACCCTATTGTTGTAGCACGTGGATTGAGATTGTGTTGGACGGAGATGTATTATTTTATGACTTTTACTTATTATATTGGACTTGGACAATGAGCCGAGAGTCATGACTCGGACATGTGACCATTTCGTATGACTCGATAACTATTAAAAATTGAAATGTAAATAATAAAACTTGTAATAACAATTATTGATAATATGAACGTTTATATGAATATATAGACGTGAATAACGTATATATAATTATATAGACGCGTATATTAATAATAATAATAATCACGAGTCGTATTATAAATAATACAATTAGATATATATTAGGCTACGAAAGTGGCATAATATTATTGAACGTATTATTACTATAAAAGTGTGTTATAAAACGAGAAACTCCCGACAATTATTAAACGGTTAATAAAATGTCCTTTCGGATATATAACGGATAAACTTATCGAGTCATGCGAAATCGTTGTCACTCGGGTCCAGGTAAGTTATTATTTGTGACGTTCATGTTGTCACGGATATATGACGATTAATATACACGTTTTCTATAACTAAATAACCACTTAACCGTAAGGTTGAACCGGGTTATTTGATTATACGAAATGAATATATTAATGGGCATCGTATCCTACGACGCCCATAGGTTGTAGTATATGTAAAGTGTAAATAAATATGAGGATTATCAAATCGACGGATTTGATAAACTTCGGCGATTTATTTAAATGATATATTGGGCTACTATTAGATCCATAGTTTATTTATTATGCTTTGTGTGATCTTTTGGTTTGTTTTGAGTCGACCCACTACCCGTATGGATACCAAACGCAAATACACCAAACTAATACGAAATAGATTTTCGGAAATAAAACGGATTCTCGTCCGGGTTTGGGAATATTATAAATTTGAGGAAATGATTTCTGAAAGAGTTAATATTGTTAGGCCGTGCCAAGTCCGTAGTTGCTGTTTCGTGAGTTATCATACATCTTATTTTCTGGACTTGAGGTGAGTCATAGCCCCACTTTTTACTCTTGAACTATGTTTTCAATGATTGGGGTGAGAAACGTGCAAATCATTTTACGTGGACTATTATCGCTTTTATATTCTTTCTAAACTTGCTATGCGTATGGACTAGGATCTATTGTCAGCTTTAGTCACACATGTCGTGTGTACTATTCAAGGTTGGCTTATTTGGTTATTGGTGGATTGTCAGCTTTAGTCACATATAGGTTGTGTGTACTATTCAAGGTTGACATATTTGGTTATTTGGAATTGTCAGCTTTAGTCGCATATATGTTGTGTGCACTATTCAAGGTTGACTTATTTAGATACTATAGTGTGCACCTATAGGTTATTAATATTCCGGAGTTATCCGAGTTATTATTGGTATTGCGGGGGCTACCCGAATATCTATGTTAGTACGGAAGGGTATCTGTGTGTTTTGTTGGAGCGGAGGGTATCCGCAGGCTTTTAGCAAATCCTTAGTCTAGCTAGCAAGCGTTTTGCGTATATGCCCACTATATTGTTAGTTGAATTTAAACATACGATCTCACCAGCGAAAGCTGACTTTTAGCACGTTTTCTCAGGTAATTAAGTGTTGAGATGCAGGCTTGGAATGGAAGGCTCGGCCAAGGCACCCGGTTCATGGATCTATTTTTCTAAACTCTGATAATTAAATTTGGACCTACTGTTATTTTATTTTGGGCCTGACTCTGAATGATGTTGGGATAATTGTAAACCTTAAAACCCCGTTTTGGTTGTGTTTTTATTATATTTACTTTATCTCGTTCTATATTGTCTTGTGTTGGATACCAATCCCCGTAGCACCCCGAAAGCTTGTTGAGTCTTCCGCTGTATCAAATTTTGGGGGTGTTACACCACCAGGCAGTGTACCTGATCGATGTAGTATAGTATAATGACAAGTACCGGGCGATTGATCGTTCAGCTAGGAATAGTGTCGCTAGGATTAGAAAACCTATTACTAGTTCTAGAGATGAGACATGATTCTTTTTGTATTTTTATATTTTTTAGAAAGCAAGTAAAAATCTCGGGTTTTGAAGGATTTGGGCGGAATTAGTTGCTAGTCAACTAACCCAATACAAAGATGCAATCAAAATAAAATACTAGAAATGAAAATAAACTAAATTAAACTAAGGTTGTGAGCAATAAGTGGAGAAATGTGTTTACTTAGATTTCACTACTCCCTAGATATCTTTTACATGTTAATTACTTGTTATAGTTGCGTGGATGACGGATTGTATTCCTTAATACCATTCATGGGGTGACGTACTTAACTCCCCAATCCTATGAGTGCCTACTTCACTCCTATGTCGAGCCGGCTAAGAAGCTCCTAACATGGGATCATTAGAATTTACTCATGCATTAAATACAACCAATAAAACCTAGTACACATCGGTTCATGTTTCTTAAGACGTTCAAGCATGTTCCCATTTGGAGATCTGCCAGTTTTCTTAAGCCTAACATTGAAATCATTCATCCAATACAACCATAAACAAGTAATCAACACATAATCAACATCTAGGTTTCATTAGATCTAAGCAAACACAAGATAAATCTAGCCTAGCATGGTGGAATCAAGACAAGCACAAGATATAGACAACCAACACATAGACATATTGATTGAATTAAAAGAACACTTATCTCAATAGCACATGCAAGCATTCAAGGGCTGAAAACCCTTGAAAAACCTGTAAAATTCGTATATGGTTCGGCCTTAGGGTTTCTCCAAACTTGTTCCTCTTAATGAATGAAAATTAGAAAACTATATATAGAAAATAGAGGCTGATGGCGTCAAGAACAATCTTGTGACGCCGTCATCTCGCCGCCAAAAGAATCCTCGGACTACCTTGATCTACATCCGACGCCGTCACGTTATACACTTTTCCAGGCCGTCACGTATTTAACTCTTGACGCTCTTCCTTGTGACGCCTTCATTTCTGTACTGGGCCGTCATGCTTTTTACTCTTGACGCCGTCAAGAAAATGCTCTTGACGTCGTCACACACTGTTCCCAGCTTGGAAAATTAAGTCTTTGGCATTTTCTTCACTTTTATGCTCCAAAAACGTCCGAATTGCTTCCTTTTCCAGATTTCACTCCCAAAGTACCTAAAATCACAAAAGGAACGATTTAGGGCAATATTTGATCAAATAAATTCAATTCCGGGCTTAAATGACCCCCTAAAAGTGGTTCATTTTTCGCCTCATCATATACCCTTACACTTGAGATTTGCTTGTCCTCAAGCTAATGCGCTTTTATTCTACTCAAAATACAAGTTAGGGATCATTTAACACTAATATAAAAGTAATCACAACAAATAATCATTCCACTAAAGACCAATAGACAAGCACGGAGGTCATACGCTAGCACCTCACAAATAGTGTTTAGATACTCACATCTCTCGGGTGTAATAAACTATAAATTACAATATGGAAACGGAAGATATCTCTCACTACCTGTCATAGCAAAATAGATTACCATAGGCTTGGGAAAGGATCAAACCTCCACCACATGGCGTAAGCACCTAGGATAAACTATCAAATAGGTCTTTTAAAGGGTTGTAACGTTAGGTATAGGGATATGAAATACACGGTTTTGTTGGATATAGGCAGTCTTTACTGGTGGCGAGTTAACAATCTTGGTTAATTACATGTACAATATGGCGTTGCTAAGCCAAGAATAGACTCGACTTAAGCTAATAAATCAAAAATAACAAAAACATAAAACAAACATAGAATGAAACGGGATGGTAGTCCGTATGTTTTTCTCTTTTCTTTTTTCTTTATTTTTTTTTCTTTTCTTTTTTTTTTCATATATTTTTTTGATTTTTTTTTTTTTTTTTTTTTTTTTTTTTTTTTTGCATACACTTTTACCCTACCATCCAAAATAATACATCATAGGGAATGAAAATTCCCCTTACACTTGAATTTTTACATACTTTACAAATAACTAAACTAATGACTCGAATTAAGAAAATCAAAACACTTGGAGTACTTTTAAGATTAATGCACATACGGGGGTAATAAATGATGTTCTTCCCCAATACTCCATAAAATAAGTACTTTACCCATGAGTCCCAATCGTCCCAAAACAATATGTACAAGGATATGACTCGACTTAGCAACCATGTAATCAATAAGATAATTAACTTAGGGTTTAACAAATAACAATAATGCACTAAAGATGAGTGCATACACGGAAGGCTAAGGCGATTTGGGTGTACATTTAAGTGGGGTGTAACAAATTCTTCCTTTAAGTAAAATGCTTAAAGTTAGAAACGAAAAGATTGGCTCGGAGGGGTGTACTAGGGGTTTCGTGTACTAAAAATGAGTACAACGCTAATGGTGTGGGAAAAATCAATTGACTTAATTAGCCAAGTAATACGACTTAAGTGGTCAAGTAATTATGATACGGGTTTAATACAAGGGTGATCCTAATGCCTCTTATCATGTAGTAAATCCTACTACACGAATGTAGTCTCACTAGCGGTCTCGGGATGCATCACTAACGCAAGTTCTAGAATCTAAATACTACCGGTACACTCATAAGCACTAATAGTAAATGCTTTTCCTATCAAATCTAAAGGCGAACCTCACATATTTGGGTGGAAAATTTTTCTGAATAGTATGGTTTTGTGCTAGTCATACGACTCCTATCCATGAGACGCTTGCTATGGCTAAAGTTTCACTCCTAAATGTTGTAAAAAAATTTAAATTTGGCGCTAAAATTGCACTAACAAGTATTTCTCATAGTTTTATTACACATCTACCATCAATCAAACAAACTCAAGCGAAAATGTATCTTTAAGGTATCATCATTTTACCCTCCCCTTACACTTAAGATGAACATTGTCCCCAATGTTCAAGTAAAGAATGTAAAAGTAAAATAAGTAAAACGAATGAAATCAAATACTCCCCTGATTCGCTCGGTATGGATAATAAGGTGGCCAGGTTAGATCTTCCTCAAACAAAATGAACAATCAAAGCTTCCCTTCCAGAATATAAATCATCTTCTTGTCATACATAACCTGTAAATCCTGAGAAAACAAACAAAGCAACCTCGCATAAAATCGGCGGCAATCTACATAAGTTACTAAATCCTAGAAAACAAAGTAAGATATAATGCTTGTGGAATGAAGTTTGCAGATTTCCTGGAGATTATAAAACTTAATAATTCAACAAAAACCTTAAAACTCCGTTAGAAAAACAAAACTGGTAAAATTTCCAGAATTTTACACGTGACGCCGTCAAGAGTAAACTTGTGACGCCGTCAGAAGTGACCTGCAGAAATTCTTATGTTAAGTTTCCGGAAAATTTCTGGAAAAACTTGGTCCTACTTCCTGGAAAATCCTGCAAAACTTCATTATGACTCAATACAAGCATTTGACTCTAACAAATACGAATATACATGTTCACTTAATATTGTGGAGAATCATGATCGGTTTGTTTCTTAAAAACATATTTGGGGTTTCTCCTTACACTTATCTTTTGCAAAAATACCTTTAGGTGGAGTTAAGACTAGGCCAAAACAACAAAGTAAAGTATTTCCACTATTTAGTTTAGAAGCATGATCTACCAACAATAAAAATAAAGCATGCATACGGAAGCAAATAACAAACAAACAAAATAAAAATCATACAAAACATGGGTTGCCTCCCAAGGAGCGCTTTTCTTTATTTACGAGTCTTGTAGCTAGACTCAAGGTCATGGGTTACTACGTGACAAGGGTGAGTTCCTCATTGAGGACATCTTTGGGATCAAACTTAGGTTTCAACTTCCTATCGGTTTTCTTAGTACGGTATGACCTTTCAAACTTTTCTCCATCCGGATCATACAAAGTCATCCTCATATGCCATGATCCGTCACCTTCTTTAGGTGGCTTGTCCCACCTCCATTTACACTTGTCTCCCTCTCTTTTCCACTTATTCATCTCTATATTAATAGGCATTACGCTCAAGAACTCAATCATCTTCCTAAAGACTAAGGGGTCCTCAAAGGGATCTAGCTCTTCATCTCTAGCTATGAGTTGTTCCACCGAATGTGTCTTTTCAATGAAATCTTTTTTCTAGATAGAATGGGCATTGAGGTCCTATAAAGTTCCTTTCTATCCAAGGTCCATATCTAGATGGTCTCCTATTCATCTCTACCCAATGTGGTGCCGGTTCATCATCACAATCATAACTATGCTTCTTAACATCGTACACCAACCAAGTATCGCCTTCACTTACCGCTATCTTAGACTCCTTACAATCTATCATGGCGCTAGCGGTTGCTAAAAATCCTCTTCCTACCAATAATGGGAATGTAGTGTCACTAACCATGTCTAGGACGTGAAAATCCGCTAAGATAGTTAACTTTCCTACGTGAACAACTACATCCTTAATCATTCCAACTTGGTGGGCAATACTTCCATCCGCTAGACCTATCAATACCTCCGTTTCCTCTAACTTTCCTAGCTTAAGAGTGGTGAATAAGGATAAGGGAATCAAGTTGAGGCTTGACCCTAAATCGGCTAGTGTGTCGAAAGCTTCGGATCTTCCTATCTTACAAGGCAAAACAAATATACCCGAATCATCAAGCTTTTTAGGCAACTTGTTTTGAACGAAGGCGGTCCAATTTTTACCTAGTTTAAACTTTTCATATTTTTCTAGGAGGGCACTATAGTAGGGAGCACGGGCTAAGACATCAATGACGAGGGGTTCAAGGTGAAGTTCCTTGAATTCATCGTCAAGGTCTTGCGTAGGAGGTGTTTCAACTATACTTTTTACCGGTTTTATATCGGGTGTTTTACTTGATTGGTCCTTTTGAAGAATTTGGTTTTGTTTGAAACACGTGCTCGTTGATTTAACCGAGTAGTATTGTGGGCACAAAGTGGGTGACGAAACTGAAGATATGGAATTAATGTTTAGTTTCGGATTCTTGACCGTGTCGCTTGGGAGTGCTCCCATTTCTCGGTCATTGAGAACTTTCAACAATGCGTCAATTTTGGTGGTCATCTCGCTTTGCTTTTGTTTGAAATCGGCTTCAAACTTAGATATGCGAGCTTCTTGAGATGCCATGAATTTAGACATCAACCCTTCAAGATTGTTGGTACTACCATAGTTGTTAGAAGGATTGTTGTTGAAAGTACGGTTGGAGGGTGGACCGTTTGGTTGGTAACGATTAGGCGGATTGGAAGAAGTGGGTTGATTTTCTTTCCACCTAAGGTTTGGGTGATTTTTCCAAGAGGGGTTGTATGAATCGCCGTAAGGGTTTGGCTCGGGTTTGAAAGTGTACCACTTATCTCCCGCTTCGTCGGTACGCGAGGATGCGTAGTCCGCAAAAGCTGTTCCGGGGAGTTCCACACAATCACGAGTGTCATGGGGACCACTACATAATTCGCATGAAGAAGTGATTTTGTTCACTTGGCTTGAAGGCTTAGGAGCTTCGTAGGATTTCATGAGAAACTTGACTTGGTCCTCAAGTTCAATGATCCTACGGTCGGGAGTGCTAGAGTTGTTCGAAGGCAAATATATTGCCTTGATCGTTTTGTTCAAATCACGGGGATCATTCCAACTTTCGTTGTCATAGAGAGCAAGATCTTCTATAAGTTCCCATGATTGTTCCGCACTTAGATCACGTAGCTTACCACCGGCCGATTGGTCAATGGCTCGCCTCGTGGAGAGATCTATATGGTCATAAAAGATTTGGACTTGGAGCCAAAGATCTATGCCATGATGTGGGACTTTTTGGAGTAAGTCCTTGAAACAAGTCCATGCTTCATAAAGAGATTTATTTTGACGTTGTTGGAACATCAAGATGTCATTTCTAAGCTTAGTAGTTCTCCCCAGTGCGAAAAATTGAGCAAGGAAACGAGTGGTGAGATCATCCCATGTGGTGATGGATCCCGCGGGTAAACGCTCAAGCCATTGACTAGCTTGATCCCGTAGAAAGAATTAGAATAGGCGTAATCGGGTTGTCTGTCTAGTTGCAACATCTAGGTCTATGGAGTCTATAATTTTTAGGAAGTCCTTAAGATGTTGATTTGGATCTTCGGAACGAAGTACATGGAATGCACATCCGCTTTGCACCAACCAGATGGTGTCGGATCGCAAGGGGGTCACATTGGCTCCGGTGAGCTCAATGGTGTTTTGGTAGCCTTGGTGGCTAGGTCGGGAATACTCTCCTAAGGTTCGGGGCCTAAGAGGTTCTAGTGGTGGGTTTTGTTGTGGTGGGATGACGGGTTCAAAGATGTTCCCATCGTCCATGATGTCGGGTGGTGAAAAGTTACGAACAAAAACACAAAGAAATAAGATAGACTAAAGAAACCTAAAAATAAAAATAAAATTTTACTAGAAAGGAATCTAGCAAGTAGACCTAATAAAAAGAAATTCTAACCTAGACAATAACTATTCCCCAGGCTGCGCCGCCAAAAACTTGATGCGTGGGGTTTGCACCAGGCTTTACCTCTCGAGGGATCTCGAGAAGCTTACAACCCCCACCAGGCAGTGTACCTGATCGATGTAGTATAGTTTAATGACAAGTACCGGGGGATTGATCGTTCAGCTAGGAATAGTGTCGCTAGGATTAGAAAACCCAATTACTAGTTCTAGAGATGAGAGATGATTCTTTTTGTATTTTTATATTTTTT
The DNA here is from genome assembly GCA_030686995.1 of Artemisia argyi. Lineage (NCBI taxonomy): Eukaryota > Viridiplantae > Streptophyta > Magnoliopsida > Asterales > Asteraceae > Artemisia > Artemisia argyi. The sequence goes on along the minus strand of CM060694.1, from coordinate 171,243,189 downwards.
AGAAAGCAAGTAAAAATCTCGTGTTTTGAAGGATTTGGGCGGAATTAGTTGCTAGTCAACTAACCCAATGCAAAGATGCAATCAAAATAAAATACTAGAAATGAAAATAAACTAAATTAAACTAAGGTTGTGAGCGATAAGTGGAGAAATGTGTTTACTTAGATTTCACTACTCCCTAGATATCTTTTACACGTTAATTACTTGTTATAGTTGCGTGGATGAAGGATTGTATTCCTTAATACCATTCATGGGGTGGCGTACTTAACTCCCCAATCCTATGAGTGTCTACTTCACTCCTATGTCGAGCCGGCTAAGAAGCTCCTAACATGTGATCATTAGAATTTACTCATGCATTAAATACAACCAATAAAACCTAGTACACATCGGTTCATGTTTCCTAAGACGTTTAAGCATGTTACCATTTGGAGATCTGTCAGTTTTCTTAAGCCTAACATTGAAATCATTCATCCAATACAACAATAAACAAGTAATCAACACATAATCAACATCTAGGTTTCATTAGATCTAAGCAAACACAAGATAAATCTAGCCTAGCATGGTGGAATCAAGACAAGCACAAGATATAGACAACCAACACATAGACATATTGATTGAATTAAAAGAACACTTATCTCAATAGCACATGCAAGCATTCAAGGGCTGAAAACCCTTGAAAAACCTGTAAAATTCGTATATGGTTCAACCTTAGGGTTTCTCCAAACTTATTCCTCTTAATGAATGAAAATTAGAAAACTATATATAGAAAATAGAGGCTGACGGCGTCAAGAACAATCTTGTGATGCCGTCATCTCGCCGCCAAAAGAATCCTCGGACTGCCTTGATCTACGTCTGACGCCGTCACGTTATACACTTTTCCAGGCCGTCACGTATTTAACTCTTGACGCTCTTCCTTGTGACGTCTTCATTTTTGTACTGGGCCGTCATGCTTTTTACTCTTGACGCCGTCAAGAAAATGCTCTTGACGCCGTCACACACTGTTCCCAGCTTGGAAAATTAAGTCTTTGGCGTTTTCTTCACTTTTATGCTCCAAAAACGTCCGAATTGCTTCCTTTTCCAGATTTCACTCCCAAAGTACCTAAAATCACAAAAGGAACGATTTAGGGCAATATTTGATCAAATAAATTCAATTTCGGGCTTAAATGACCCCCTAAAAGTGGTTCATTTTTTGCCTCATCACATGTCCTCTTTCAAGGTTCCTAAAGGTGTTCTTAGTAAAATGGAATCGATTCATATAATTTTTTTCAATGGTGTGGAAAATTCCGAGAAGAAGGTCTCTTTGATTAGCTGGAAGAAAGTCTTAGCTTCTAAGACGAATGGAGGGCTTGGTGTCTCTATCTTCTTTGCTTTTAATCTTGCGCTTCTCTTCAAATGGATTTGGAGGCTTATTTCAGATGGCTCTTCTTTGTGGTCCCATTTTATCATAGCCATATATGGAGTCCGTGGAGCTTTGGACAACCCTCTTACTTTCTCTAAAAGATCTCCATGGATTGATATTGTTCGCGAATTCAAAAATCTATCTAATAATGGTATTGATCTACTTTTCCTTGCTAAAAAGAAAGTAGGTAATGGTGTGTCAACGTCTTTTTGGGATGATGTTTGGCTCGCGGATTCTCCCTTGAAGCAAGTGTATCCTCGGCTTTATTTGTTGGAAATTGATAAGCATTCTAGTGTGGCTTCTAAGTTGATGGATCCTACGCTTGTTGCTTCCTTTAGAAGGCCTCCTTGAGGTGGCATTAAAGAGGAGCAGCTCCAGCATCTCATTGCAAGTACTTCCTCTATTATGCTCCCTAATATTAGTGATAGGTGGATTTAGAGGTTGGATTCTTCAGGCGCCTTTTCGGTGAAATCAGCCTGTAATTTTATTGATGATTCTTTTCTCCCGAAGATGGATGTTCCTACAAGATGGGTTAAAACTATTCCCATTAAGATCAACATTTTTGCATGGAAAGTTTATTTGGACAAGCTCCCCACGAGGTTGAACTTATCTCTTTGTAGTCTTGACATTCCTTCTATTATTTGCCCGCTTTACAGTACTACAGTGGAATCTAGTTCGCATCTTTTCTTCTCGTGTCATTTGGCTCGTCAGTTATTGCTTAAAGTAGCACGTTGGTGGGAATTAGAGATTCACGACTTTACTACATATGATGATTGGCTTCTTTGGTTAATCAATCTTCGAGTATCTAAGCGGTTCAAGGAAGTGTTTGAAGGCGTTTGTTATATCACTTGTGGGCTATTTGGAAGTTTCGTAACCAAGTCTTGTCTAGGAGCAATCACCCTCGCTTAGATCTTCTCTTTGATGAGATTGTTCGGTTATCTTTTACTTGGTGTTCTAGTCGATGTAACTCTTCTTTTGATTGGAACTCTTGGATGAAAAATTCTAGCTCTATTATTTTGTAGTTTCTTCTAGCTCCTTGCTAGTCCATTTTTTTAAAAAAAAAAAAAAAAAAAAAAAAAAAAAAAAAAAAAAAAAAAAAAACAAAACTATCCCTTCTTTTTGTTTTGTTTTTTCTTGCAGTTTTTCTTTGCAATTCCAGTTTCTTGGATTATTTAATTTTCTCATGTTTGAAGAGCCTTTTTTTAATTATTGCACACGGAATTCAAATTGAACGGGACGACCGATCTCTAGTGATGTTGAAGGCTTGACTGACTCGACAATTTAATGTCCGGATGGAGCTTGGCGAGCTTTCATGAGAGAAGCTCGAGCTCAACTCGACAATATCATGTTTGGCTCAAGTTCAACTCAAAACGCTGGATTTATTTGTAATGATGTATTTTTGAAACAACTAAGATGAAAATTAAATTTAAGATAAAATTTAAATTTAGCTCGAGCTCTGCTCAAAATACAACATTTATGAATAAGTATTATACATTCAGTGTATAATATATAAGCCCTTAAAATATACATAAGAGGGAATTGCAAAAATCGTCCCTAAAGTATGGCCAAATTGCACGTTTCGTCCCTGAACTTTCGAAAGTGCAAGGATCGTCCCTGTGGGAAACTTTTGGGGCAAAAATCGTCCCTGGCCTACTTCAAATGACTAAAATACCCCTGCCAAACTTTAGGGACGATTTTTGCAATTCTCTCTTTTTCATATTCTTTCTCAAATGGTCCCTGTGCTTCGCTGGGCATTAAAAAATTTTTCCTAACTTTTTTTTAATTAATTTATTTAACTATTAATATTAGTATTATTTTTTTATACGATTTCGTTCGTTTTTGTCCGTTTTTCTTTCGTTTTTGTCCGTTTTTCTTACGTTTTTGTCCGTTTTTCTCACGTTTTTTTCGTTTTCATACGTTTTTGTCCGTTTTTCTCACGTTTTTTCCGTTTTCATACGTTTTTGTTCGTTTTTCTTACTTTTTTGTCCGTTTTTTCTCACATTTTTTTCGTTTTCATACGTTTTTGTCCGTTTTTCTTACGTTTTTTTCCGCTTTCATACGTTTTTGTTCGTTTTTCTTACGTTTTTGTCCGTTTTTCTCACTTTTTTTTCCGTTTTCATACGTTTTTGTTCGTTTTTCATACGTTTTTTTCCCGTTCTTGTTACGTTTTTTTTTCGTTTTTATACGTTTTTGTCCGTTTTTCTCACTTTTTTTCGTTTTCATACGTTTTTGTCCGTTTTTCTCACGTTTTTTTTCGTTTTCATACGTTTTTATCTGTTTTTCTTACGTTTTTTTCCGTTTTCATACGTTTTTCTTCCATTTTTCCACTTTTTCGTCTGTGTTTACACTGTCCATCACAAACAAAAAAATTCCAAAAAAAATTTTCAAAAAAAAAAATTTAGAAAAATAAAATAAAAAAAGGTTTCCGAAAAAAAATTTGAAAAAATGATTTTGAATTTTAAAATTTCAAAAAACATGTTTTCGAAAAAAAAATTAAATAATTCCAAAATTTTTCTAATTTTTTTTTAAATATTTCTTCTAAAAAATATTTTTAAAAATATTCTTTCTAAAAAATATTTATTCGATTTTTTTTAAAAAGTTGTAGAAAATTTTTTTTGAAAAAAAAAGAAAAAAAAAGTTTTTGGAAAAAAAAATTCGAAAAGAATTTTATTTTTTAAAAGAAAACGTAAGGAAAACGAACAAAAACGTAAGAAAAACGGACAAAAACGTATGAAAATGAAAAAACGTGAGAAAAACGGACAAAAACGTAAGGAAAACGAACAAAAACGTATGAAAACGAAAAAAACGTGAGAAAAACGAACAAAAACGTAAGAAAAACGGACAAAACGTATGAAAACGAAAAAAACGTGAGAAAAACGGACAAAAACGTAAGAAAAACGGACAAAAACGAAAGAAAAACGGACAAAAGCGGACGAAATCGTATAAAAAAATAATACTAATATTAATAGTTAAATAAATAAATTAAATAGAATGTTAGGACTAAATTTGTAATGCCTAGCGAAGCACAGGGACCATTTGTGTAAGAATCTGAAAAAGAGAGTTGCAAAAATCGTCCCTAAAGTTTGGCAGGGGTATTTTAGTCATTTGAAGTAGGCCAGGGGCGATTTTTGCCCCATAAGTTTCCCACAGGGACGATCCTTGCACTTTTCAAACTTCAGGGACGAAACGTGCAATTTGGCCAAACTTTAAGGACGATTTTTGCAATTCTCTCTATACATAATATATAAGAAAACATATATATCATATAAAACTCGAAAAGCTCGACAATAACTCGATCGAGCCTATATAAGCTTAAGCTTGACTTATTAAACAATTCAATTCGAGCTCATTTCATGGCTCCAACTTGAGGCTAGAACGAACTCAAATCGAGTTTGAACTCAAATTACTTGACAAAAACTCGACTCATTTAATTTACACCCCTACTCACCTACGCATAGATTTTCTAAGGTCAGCTAGTTGATAGTTTCTTTGTTAAAGTGATCATAACTAATTAAGCTTTTATTAGTAAAATATCATGGCAATGATTAACTATATACAACTTCCTTAAGTTACTAGCTTGGTATTCATAGTTGGTGCATTAAATATCTGTTTCACATGTCGACTGTGTGAATAAATTACATGCACGTTCACTTCAGCATTTAAAGGTGGTCACACCAGCTGATTGCAACATGTCTACAATATAAGTACACATTTTAGCCGTTAGTTACTAATAATTGATGCACGGAGCTATTGAAACTTTGATAAGAATCCAATTACTTGGTCAGTTAGCTTTGGTTTACCACTAATAAACCACTCTTAGGTTTGAACTAATCCCTCACGTTTCCATTTTTTTAATCATTCTTTACTGCTTATTTGTGATTATTTTACTCTATGTAGATTACTTTCTTCTCCTTTTCATATATTGTAGTAACGGTGTACATCCAAAAACAGATCATAAAACTTTCCAGTTATGGCCAATAATAGTAAAGCATCTTTTCTTTTTTGGCTTTGCAAAGTTTGAATTTGTCACTACCTCTTTGCTTATTCCTTGCCATCACAAACTTAACACACTGATTTTAGTCCACATAACTCTTGACTATCGAGCTTATAATTCTTTTTACAAATTTTGAATATTGATGGTAAAACGTACGTGCCATACAGTTTACGGCGGTGGGGTAGCTATTTCTTTTATATATTGTCTTGTGACAAAGTTATACTCTGGAATACAGAGGTGCTCAATCTATCAAAGTTTATATACATTCTGTATACATTATTATCCTATATTGAGGAGAATCTTATCTTAATTCTATCAAGGTTGTGAATTGTGATTCTCACTGTGTATATATATATTGTCAGCTGCTCTATTAAGTTCAATGGATGTTAATTATGCGCCACTGAAAATCAAGGTTTCATTGGATGACCAAATGTTGATGGTGAGAAATGCAACTGATATTGAGAAGGGAAACTCAGAGACACCTAAATATGCTTCTTTCTTGGGCAAATTTAAGGTCTTTCTTTTATACTTTTGTTTTTTGTATATATTTTATTTTTCTTATAATTCTTCTCATTTGGCCTTTTTATAAACCATTTTGTAGAAATCATTGCAGAAGCAAATTAATGTTGAAATGAGAGGCAAATGCGTGCAGTTGTTGATGAATCACAGCCTACCCAAGTTCTCTATTCAAGGTACTTACGCACATTTTAGGCTATACGTGTATATAATTATGTATAGGTAATATATATGTGTGTATGTGTATGTGGGTTGTGTGCGTGAATGTATACACGTTTATTCAATACGTGTATGTGTATATGATTGATATTGATGGATTTTTTTTGTTAAAAAGATAACACGACGGCTGGGAAAGCTATTGAGACTCCCAGAATAAGGAGATACAAGCATATTGGATCATTTAATCCAAGAAAAGTGGCTCTTGTGTTCTCAGCCATGTAAGTTTACAACCTATAATCGACACATCTATCCCCCTTAAAAGCTAGTTACGTTTGCGTTACCTTTGCTTCCTTATTCAACTGTTAACTCATGTTCATGTTTCTCTTGTGTTTTTTTTTTTTTTTTTTCTTTTCAGGTCGACTTTTGGAACAATAGTACTCATATTTCTGACACTTAGATCGAGTTCAACAGATTGGTGATGTGTCTAGCCAATTTACATAAACATATTTTACATTCATTCAGTTTCGGGTGCTTGATTTTTTTTTTTTTTTGGAGAATGTTCCCTTTGGATTGCGTTTGATTGTTTGTAAGCTCTCATCTTTTTGTCATGTATATAACTAGTTGATCTTTGACATGTTCTATATATGGGTTGATATAGTGTTTTTTTCCCAAAAAAATCTGGAAAATGATTAAGACTGCCTAAATCGCCTTTTAAGACATTAATCAATTATAAAATTATACAAAAAGGCCGAAAGTGTTGGTGGATTAAGCAAATCTGGTTAAGTGAGTTACTAATTATCGATCAACAGTATGTCTAAGCAAATCTGGTCAATGACTTTCTTGCTATCTAACGAGCGTTAAACACTAATGTAAAGGGTAATTTACAATGATGTAGGGCATTGATAAGGCGGCATAGAGAGGAGATATGAGAGGGCTTCAATAAGGGGACACAAAAACCCAATCCTACGACATTAAAACATCACGTACGGTCAATTCTGTGTTTCAAGATAAAAGTATATATAAATGTAACATTAGACCACATCAGGCCCCATAGCTGAGTTTGCTACGCCGGCAAAGGCGAGACCACCTAAATCACCTAATGCACATGTTTTGACACGTTACAAGTTAGTTAAAGGCACTCCACGTGACAAGTAGTTCTTGAAGCCCTATGATCAGTAACATGTCTGGCCACTTCAATTGGTCCCTCGCCTTTGCCGGCATAGCAGATTCAGCTATGGGGCCTGATGTGGTCTAATGTTACATTTACACTTTTATCTTGAAACACAGAATTGACCGTACGAGATGTTTTAATATCGTAAGATTGGGTTTTTGTGTCCCCTTGTATATAGAAGCCCTCTCATATCTCCTCTATGTGCTGTCTTATCAGTGCCCTACATCATCGTAAACCCTTCACATTAGTGCCACAAGAAAGCAAATGGTTTTATTCACAAGGTTTAATGCTCGTGATGAGAGCAACGTTGGCTTAGCGGAATGAATGGAAACTACGCCAAAGACAAACTTATGTTGCACTTGAGATCTTGAATACTGACACAATATATACCTCGTTAGTGATATTGAGGAGATAAAAATAGTAGCATTCTGTTGCACTTAAGATCTTGAATCAATATAAGTCCCATAATATAGATGCATGCAGAATGGTAAGTTGTTTACTTGTTCTTATTGTTTTTCTTCGTGTTGAGATAGCGACCAACAATAGCGTAATTGCGAGGTGACCAACTAGACCCGTAAGCAGTGACAGATCCACATATGTATCACATACTTCTTTTTTTAAAAGACACAAGTGTTCGTTTAGAGGGAGTGGTGTAGTGACGAGGGATCACCTCCTCTTTCGGAGCCCACGGGTGCCACATCACCCGAACACCTCTTCACAACTAACCCCTCCTCACTCATAACTAACCTCAACTTACTCATTCGGGGCCCACCACTTACAACTTTATTTTTTTATTCATTTCACTAAATAAATTAAATTCATTTCACAAAAATTAAAAATACCACACCAAACTAAATTTATTTCATCAAACTAAAAAAGTTACAATACGAAAAAAAAACACGATACGAAAAGAAAAAAAAAAATAAATGATACAAAATTAATTATCCCTATTTTGTTGAAATTGTTCCCATTGTTGTTGTTGCCAAACATGCTCGATAAGACATCGTTGAAGTCTTCTGTGTGTGTTTTTATCGCGTAGTTCTTTGTTTTGTCTCCTATGCACTGCGCAACGTTCAACCCATGACTTTTGCATATGTGGGTGCGGAGGAATATACATTTCTGCAGCTTCGGATATCGCATATTCTTGATCTTTCAAGATCATGTTATGCATTATGATGCACGAGTACATGATTCTTCGTAATTTGCCCACAGTCTATGCACGCGCCGGTTGTGCAATAATACGCCAACGCCCTTGTAGAACACCAAAAGCTCTCTCGATATCTTTTCGAGCACTCTCTTATTTCGCTTTCCATGCAGCATTTTTTTGGTTAGTTGCAACCGTGAATGATTTGACGAACGATGCCCATTCTGGATAAATTTCATCAGCTAGATAATACCCATGCTTAAATTTTCTTCCGTATACTTCAAATGGAACCACGTCGGCGACGTCGTCAATCAGGTCATCGAATAACGGCGAATTATACAAAACGGTTAGATCGTTATTCGCACCTGCAACACCAAAAAATGCATGCCAAATCCACAAATCATACGACGCGGCAGCTTCAAGCATTATGGTTGGGTACTTTTTATCACCTCTGTGAAACTGCCCTTGCCATTCTTTCGGACAATTCTTCCATTCCCAATGCATACAATCGATGCTTCCCAACATTCCCGGTATCTTATGGACCATGCTATGTGCGTCGTATAACTTGTGAATGTCAGTCTCGGATGGTTTTCTTAAAAACTCCTTTCCATACAACTGGATTATGCACATCGTAAAAAAATCTAGACAATCACACGTACAGTGTTCACCTAATTGTAAATACTCATCTAATGCATCAGCATGAATCCCGAAAGCCAATTGGCGTAATGCACATGTGCATTTCATAATCACACTAAAACTCATTACACCCCGACAATCAGGTCGTTGTCTAAAGAAATCAAAATGCGCGAGAAAAGGATGATGAGTTTCAATAAACAATTCAATACCTTGGACTATTTCTAATAATAGTTTACGGCTCATACGATAACGACGTCTAAAATTTTCTTCAGTATATTTTGGTTGTTCACCAAAATAGTCGGCCAATAAACGTGCTTCAGCAACTTCACGTTCACGGGGAATGTATCGACGCTGTTTTAAAGGTCCGGCTTCTTCGTTTTGCAACGACTGCTCGCGCTCAAATTCTGCCAGCATATGCTCTAGCTCTGTTATCTCTCCAAAATCACTAACACTTGAGTATGATGATTGACTCATATTTCTTGTTTTTAATGTGTGTAAGTGTTTATATTGTTTTGTAAAATTGTGTGTGTACATGTTCTATTTATAAGGTGTAGCAAGGAAAAAAAATGTATATATTAACGGTAATATTACCGTTCAAAAAACAAATACAAAAGTATAAATAATCAGTGGTGTGTCAGGTTTCAAGCTCATCGTCTGCGTGAGGAGGTGAGCTACAGCGAGCTACGGCGAGGCCACCCCGGTGTGGTAGCGAGCTACGGCAAGGCCACGAGGCACGACGAGGGTGTGCAACGAGGCCACACCTCTCCCTCTTAGTGTCAAACTCTCAAAATTTTAGAAAAGGTAATAAAAAAAAGAGCAAAGATCATTTGAGGACCAAACTTTTTTTACATACCAAGGGACTAATCTCCACCCTCCATCTTCCCTCTATCTTTATTTGATCTAATGGATGAGATTAATCCCAACAATTTAAAAAACTCACTTTCATCATTTTTTTTCAAATATTAATATCTTTCAAACCGTTAATCGTTAAGCCAAAAAAATTATACCGTTACGACGGGTATTTAATTATCTTTCTATAGATAAGCACTTTGACATACTTTCGACAAATTTTTTTTTCTCGCTTTTTTCACGTTTTTTTTCGTGTCCGAAAAAATCATATATGATATTACATATCATATCATATATGATATGATATGTAATATGATTTTTTTCGGCCACGAAAAAAAAACGTGAAAAAAATGATTTTTTTTTTCGAAAGTATATCAAAGTGCCCGTCTATAGAAAGATAATTAAATGCCCGCCGCGATGGTGTAATTATTTTCGCTTAACGATTAACGGTTTGAGAGATATTTAAATTATAAAAAATTTGTGAAATATTAAAATGCTTTTAATCTTAACCAGTGATTTTCTTTTTAGATTGATGGTGAGTATGAGTGAGTAATGTTTGGTTTGTAGAATAACTCGACTCAAAAACCTTTCCCTTAATTAACTATGTTTGTCACAGTCGTAGGGGAACATTGCAAAATAAATTTTGTTTAAAACTTGGTTGATCTACCTAAATTTTTGTTCATTTTGTCCATTTCGTATATAAATTTAATGCCACGTCACTGCAATAAAAATGTCCCTTTATCCCATATTATTAGATTATTAATCGAGAAGATATTTGTTCAAAAAAATCGAGAAGATACAAAATGTGTTAAATATTATTAGATTTTTTACACATATAAAAATGTATAAAAGTATTCCTTTAATAATCGAGAAGATCGTGAAAAAATAATTCTAGTGTTAAAATTTAAAATCGTAAAAGAAAAAAGTTAGCAAATATAACGCACGACAAATAATTCATTTTCATATTTATTTATATTTTTTTCCATTTTTAAAAGTGTGTAATTTCTCTACTCTCCTTTTTTCATATGTCATTTATTCACACTATATGTTTTTCACGCGTAACAAAAAGTTCAAGTTGTTCATAGTTATAAAAGTGTCTAAAATTATTATATTTATAAATGTGAAGAAATATCAAATATCGTTGCATTCTCGCATTAAAAAGTGTGAAGAAAACAATATTTCACATTTATAAGCGTGTAGAAATCAAAATTTTATTCACACTTAGAGTGTAATTACAAACTACTGACACCCATTTTATTCGCGTTTCCTCCAACGTGAAAAATTAGGCGTCACAAATTGTTTTCTACATTTTCAAATGTAAACAAGTTAATGCTTGTCCGCATTAATAAGTGTGAACATTTGTTTACACAAACACAAGTGTGAAATATTATGATGTTTTACTTTTGTCCACGCTTTATGAATGTAACAAACTTATACATATTTAATAAGTCCAAAATCAATTTTTTGGCATTTTGTGGAAGCGTAAATACAAAGTATATACAAAGGATATGTTTTTGTAGTGTCGTGGGTGGAAAATTGGGCTTGACAAACTAATTTTCACACTTTCAAATGTGAATAAATCTAACATGTGTTCATGTTTAAAAGAGTTAACATTTTTAGTTACAATTATAAGAAAAATGTTAGGTTGTGTAAATCTTTTATATAATAGAGAAAATTCTCATTTCGGAACCAGTTGAGAAAAATTAATATGTGTGCAAAAGCCGGATTGGATCAAAAAAAAAAAAAAAAAAAAAAAAAAAAGATCTCGATTTTGTGGTTAGGCAATAAAAGTTAAAATTGAACACTCAATTGATCAAAATTGGCTGAAATTGATTTTATGCAAGAAAAAAATGTCAAAATGCAAAACAAAAAGACGTAAAAAGCGAAGATAATTTATAAAACTTTATAGCCTAAATGTAAAATAATATATTTGCCCGTTAACTATTTGCCCGTCAATCAATTTTACATGATCCTTCATTACTAGACCAACAACCTTTTCACATGTTTCTTCTTTTTTGTTTCCTAATTATTGTAGATAGTTAGATTAAAAGTATTTTTATCTTTAAAAATATTAACAAAATAGTATTTAAAATTTTAATCCCTATTTTAAAATTAACAAACTAAGAAGTTTATTTTAAAATTTTAATCCCTATTTTTTTTTTATTGTAAGTTAAAAGTATTATAATTTTTGGCTCATTTTATTTGAAAATTAAAGACTTTTTATTGGTATATTTTTATAACAAATTACTAAATTTGACATATTACCAGAAAAATAAGTTGATTTTAAAATTATGATAATTCTTTTATGAAATTGTACGTAATTAAAAAGCATTGTGATATTTAGGTATTTTTTTTAATTTAAAAATGTTTTTATTGGTAAATTTTTATAAGAAAATTGTCGACGTACATGATAAATAAAGTTTGTTATATAACACAATTGTAAAATTTAAAAGTTTAAGGTAGTTTCATAACTTGTGACATAATTTAGGAGCGTGTTTTTTTTTTTTTTTTTTTTTTTTTTTTTTTATTTATTGAACTTAGATTTAAGCAAACTTGAGGGTAGTCTTTAAAATTATTACATAGTTTAAAGTTGTGTTTTGAAATTTTTTTCTTAGCATAAAAACATTTATTTTTATAAACAAAGTCCTACATTTTTATAAAATCATACGTAGTAAAAAATATCGCAATATTTGGCTTATTTTGATCCTAATTGAGAGACCAGTTCATCGATATATTTTTTTATAAAGAAATCGTTATAAATTTGTTGGATATTTGATAGATAACGTTTATTATATAAAATATGATAAATAGCTTAAAGTACATAGTAGTTTTCGTAACTAGTGACATAGTATGAGTGTGTTACATTTTTTTTTTCTTTGCGAAACGACATAGCGGGGTATATAAGTTTACATGAATACCATTTGTATTATTTGTTAACCGTCCATTAAAAAACACCTTTAGTTCACCTAATGAATAATACATTAGGTTAATATAATACGTATTTACATGAATCCTATTTTCACATTTATAATACTAGTTATAATGCCCGCGCACGTGCGGGTTTTTTAAAATTTTTTGACTCATATATTTTTATTTATTAAAAAACAAATAATTTAATCTTTGTTTTGTTTCATGTTTAATTATAGTTTTTTATTATTAAAAATAATTATTTAAAAATTTTAATCCTATTATTAATTGCATCTTATCTATATTTTTTGTATTTATCTTCTACTTATGTTAATTGCATCTTATCTATATTTTTTGTATTTATCTTCAACTTGTGTTATGGATAAATATAAAATGTTACCTAATAAGAAAATAATCTTTTTTTAAAATACAATTATTACTAAATAAGGTATAAATGCATTTTTTTTGAAATGGAAAATTCCCAATAGGGATTTTGTTTTATTATATAAAAGATTATGTTACTGTATAATATTTACAGTGAAAAGGCCTTTGAAAAATATGATGAAAGGCGAATATACATATTCCTAAATCTAAAAATATAACCTTAGCTTTTTGGTGAGTCTCAACCTCGTAGAGATATCCTCTTTGATGATTTAGCCCATTTATCTTTCATTTGGTGTCATAGTCGATGTAAAGCTAAATTCAACACTTGGATGAAAAATCCTAATACCATTAGTTTGTAATTTTTCTAGCTTCTTGCTAGTTTTAATAAAATTGCTGTTCAAAAAAAAAATCAAAGTGCACAGAAATTGCATACTTACACTAACATACAAAGATCATAATATCAAAACATCTTTTACTCACAAAGATAGAAGAATGCCGATACCCGCCATCACTTTTTAGTTATGTTTCTTTATTAAAATTAATTTATCAAACAAGCAATGAAATCTGAATAAAATAAATTTAAATTTAAATTGCTTAGAAAAAGCAATTTAGGAGGTCTCGAGCATTGACAGGATTATGTTTAAAAAAAATTACCTGAGTATATAAAAAACGCGATTTAAGCCTTAAGGATTAACTCATTATGTACAACTGATAGCGTAAGACACTTCCAAACATTCAAGCACGGTCCTAAGGGATGCATAGTAACATTCTCCAAAAAATACAAAGCACCCGAAAGTTAATGAATGAATGTGAAATAAGTTTATTCAGAATGGATAGACACGTCACCAATCTGCTTAACCTTCAGTGTCAGATATATGAGTATAATTGTTCCCAAACTCGACCTGAAAAGAAAAATTAAAGAGAGACATGAACAATGGGTTATTTTGGAATGCGTTTTTATCTCTAATGGGTTGTACTAATAGATTTAACTAAACAGGAAATGGATCTAAGAAGTTAAACGGGTTGAACATCATTTAACGTATAATCTTATGCATCAAACTTTCGCCTTGTTAAGAAGAGTGTTTTCTATCATGGAGTCTCTGCATTCATATTTAGTCTGTTCGTTATTTATAAAGTTATGAAAGAATGGATACGAAGGTGAATGCTGAAAGAATAAAAAAGAGGTTGTAAACTTACAATACTGAGAACAGAAGAGCAACTTTTCTTGAATTAAATGAGGTGGTGCGCTTGTATTTCCTCGTTCTCGGGGCCTCATGAACTTTCTCAGCTGCAGTTTTATTTGTTCACCAATCATATACATGTACATACAAGCATACACACGTACAATTACAGAACAAACACATGTGCACACACATACATACACTTTACATAGTTACACGTACACATACATATATATAGCCGAGAATGTGTCTAGATACCTCGAGAGAACTTGGGTAAGATCAGGCTGTGACTCATCAATAACTGCATACATTTGCCTCCCATTTCAAAGCTCATTTGTTTCTGCAACGATTTCTGTAAAGTGGTTTTGAAAGAATGATAAATAAAATACAATTTGTAAAACAGGTAGTTTTTTTTTTCGAAAGGAGTAAAACAGGTAGTATAATTAGGGAAAATTACCAAAATAGACCAGTCGCCCGGGTAACTTTTTCGATAGATCGGGCGACCGGGCAACTTGTACAACGGGACACTTGTCGAATTTCATAAGGTGACAAGTGTCCTGTTGTACAAGTTGCCCGGTCTATTTTCGAATTAAAATTACCTCCTGGTCTAAAAAGTGACAAACCATAGGGCAACAATCTAGTCATATAATTATCCCGTATAATTTTTGGTTTAAAAAAATATATTAGCTATGATAACTCACCATCTGCTCTTCCTCGTTTTTCAAATCACCAAGTGTTTCTTCACTGATTTTAGGTGTCTCCGACTTGCCCTTCTCGATATCTACATCTTTTTCAGTGCATTCAGAATACACAGATGCATTTTCCACCATCATCATTTGATCATCCAGTAAAGACTGGATTTTAAGGGGCACGTAAACATCCATTGAATTCAGTAAACCTACTGGTAATTCACAGTGATGTACAGTGTTGGCTTCATCCGGCAAAGTAACAGCACTAAAAGTATCACAACCCTGCACACGTTGAAGGTAAGACTCTGCTCAAGTTAGACTAAGTTTATACATAGCATTCATTTACACCTAAAACTAATTAATTTTACGACAATGACTAATCAAGGTTCAGAATTAGCCCTCATTTGGAATGATACAAAATGCATTAAAAGCACTTCTTCTTTTAAAGACGATTGCAACCATGAGTAGCAAACAAGTAAACAGTGTGCTTATATAGTAAGCATATTTCAATAAGGTGTGACCACTCTTCATTGGTGATGTGACTACCCAAGTCATGGTTCACCATCAGAGTTATGTAAACCAGATAGTGTTATTATTAATGAAGAATGGAATAATCGAATGCACCTGTTTTAGATACGCGACAAAGAGTTATTGAACAATAGGTGTCATGCGTCGAGCAAGGAAAATCCGAAATCCTACAATGAAGTTTAAACAGCATACTACTCCAGTTTCTAAGAGATGCATATACTATATAAACAATCAAATGATTAATTTTATACAGTTATGGCCCATGGTTCAAGTAAAGGGAACTTTAAGCATAAGTACAGACGAAGTTACAAATATATCCTTCAGCTTTTGTAACTTTTGCCACCATATTCATCATCATAACTTTTTCCTAGCAGAAGCTTATGCATCACTCTAGCAATTTTCACAAACTTTTTGTTAGCATTCGGATAAGTATTACTACCTTTTTTCATTACATAATAAATACTTTTAGATAAAGTTCAGGATAATTATTCTTAGTAGCACTTGAATTCGTCTTAGGATAATCTATTTAAACAGGAAGTAGGAGAAACTTTTTTTAATACTTGATTTGATTTTATTGAAATGAATTAGAATGAGGGAGTGCTTGGGATTGCTTATTTCAAAATGTTTACCTGCTTAATAAGCTACCAACTAGCTTCATTTTTAGTGGTTATACTTTTATATTAGTATAATATCAGCAATTAAGCAGTTTTGTCTAAGCATGTAAAACTGCTTATCAGCCGACACTATTATAAGCAGATAAGAAGCTTAAGAAGCAATACCAAATACCCTATAAATCAGCATTATCAGAAAGCGGATTAACCTATCAGATAAAATAAGCAGTTTTATTCAAAGTTGAAACATGCAAAACTGCTTATCTTCCTACAAAAAGCATATAACCAGCTTAAAAAGCGATTCCAAACACCCTTTTAAACCAGCATTATCAAAAGGCAGATAAGCAGCTTAAGAAGACACCCTCTTAAATCAGCAATATCAGAAAGCAGACCAACCTCTCAAAAGTCTTATCAGTAATACAAACCCATATGTTCATTATATCGAGATTTTTGTTTTTTTTTTTTGTTTTTTTTTTTTTATCCATTTTAACTAAAATCCAGTTATAATTACTCCTGTCAATTCATAGAGTGTATATAGTTACAAACTACATAAGCATCTCGTGAAAGAAGACATAATGTCTCATTCAAATACAGACAGGCTCCAACGGACCTAATATAAAGCCTCACTCTCAGTCACTATCCTAATTATTATTACAATACCATATACAAAAAAGCCACCACAGGACCCACACTCAGTTTATTCCTAAAAGTTATGTTAGTATCATAATCATCCACTTCAAACTAACAAATTACATTAAAATCAATCATATAGTAACACGTCGAAATGAAAGTTGAGTACTACAATCCGTTGAGGTTTATGAGTTATCATTAGGTACATAATCATTCAACATAAATATACCTCAAATTACATCTGAATCAATCACGCTAACAGATTAATCAGCATGTAGTTAACAGAGAATTTTTGAAAAAATTAGGAAAATATCGAAAATAACTTAGATTATAATCAAAATCGGGCACATTGCGTATAATTAGGCTTATTATTAATCAGCAATTAACAATATTTTTTTTTTAAAGTAGGACTGGTTAACCTCAAATTACATAAGAATATAATACATCATATTGAATTAACTTAATCCAAACACAGTTTTCGATAACATGCAGTTTAATATTCCGAGTACTTACTAATTAAAGATTAACAACAAGATCTAAAAGACTAGGAGGAATTTCATAATATAAGATTGGATGTACTTATTACCACATTCACGTCTGCGTCACATCATCCCCTTCCCACCACTTTTACCCGTAACCGTAACAACCAATCACCTCTCCCCATTTACCTATACCTTACTAAACACACACAAAACAGTCGCAAACTTTCAAAACAAAATAACCCCCTACCACGCGTGGTATCACAACCGGTTGAGCACGATCCTAAAACCGGACCGGACCAGACCGGACCAAAAACCAATTTGGCCCAAAACACTGGATTGAGGACAGGAACGAAATGTTCGGTCCAGGTAACTCCGGGTCAGTCCGGTTGTCGGTTTGTTCAGTCCAACAAAGCATAATAGGCCGGTTTTGCCTAAGACCAAACCGGAAAGTACCGAGAACCGAATATGAGGAAAAGTGTGGACCGAGGACCGGACTGAAATACGTTCGGTCCGGTTTATAGGTTTGGTCCGGTCCGTGGTTTATTATTCTCGGCCCTACTAACCACTACACCTAATCTAAACCTCGAATTATAAAACACATCTGACAACATGTAAAATAACTTAATCTAATCACATTTCTCAATAACATGCAATTTATAATTCCAAAAACGAATAACAAACATTAGGCTAAATTACACATTAACTGAATAAACAATGATTAATCGAAATTTTCAAATGTGTAGCTTGAAACTTAAGCTAAAAATAGTAAATGTGCAGATTTCAATGACATGCAGTTTAACATTTCCATAACAAATTTAAGTTAAGTTAATCTGTTTTTGGCTTATATTTTATAAGCTAAGTTTTTTCGGCGTATTTTTTTTTTTTTTTCTATAAGTTTGTTACGACATAATAACCTTAATGCAATGCTATACCACTCACAAAATTATTAAAAAATAATAATAATAATAATAATAATAATAATAATAAATATATAAATAAATAAACTAGCTTACGTGTCAGCCGGTGATTGTTGCTTTTTCTGGCAATTATTCTCTCTTTTCTCTTATTAAACAATCACCCGTTAAAAGGGCGTGTGGATTTTTTGTGTTTTTTTGTGAGTGGTCTTAGCATTTCTATTCTATACAAACTCATTTTTTTTTTTTTTTAACTCAAACTTTTGAATTTCAACCTTTTGTGTGCATTTTGTGACCAATTTACCTTTACGCTTTTTAACCACCCTAGTAACACCGAAGGGTCATTGTACATGAACAAAATATATACAAAACGCCAAAATCCAAAAGTTTAGTTCAAAGAAAAAAAGTTGGCTACACGACACTCGAAAAAGTGTCAAGTTAGATACATTTTTAGCCATTTATATATAAAACATAAGCCGAGAACATTTAACTTCGTACAAATAATGAAAATGCAGAGCTAGAGAGATGATTATGAATTTGGACCTCGTGTGTAGAGTTAACAGCAGCCATTGATGACGAGTAACTTAGCTTGACATGTGAAGAAGAAGAAGAAGGAGAAGTTGTATTTGTTGTTGAGTTTGTGTGTGCATTTTTTCAAAGTGTGAAAGAGAATAAAGTGAGAAAGACTAGGTCCCGTGGCCCGTGGGGTGACAGTAGTAGTAGAAGAATATATAATGCACATAGTTGCTCAGTCACGGTTTGAGTAAGTCAGTGAGAAAATTTTCGTTCAAAAAAAGAAAAAGTCAGTGAAAATACAAACTAAATTTTGTGAATATTGTTTCTTTATATGTGGATGAGTATTGAGTACGGCAGGGTTCGGCTTGACTTGAAAATATTACGTTCGGTTTGATAGGTCGACGAGCTTTAATACGAGAAGTTCAAGCTCGGCTCAAAAAGCTTGATTTATTTGTAATAATGTGTTTTTAAATCAACTAAAATAAAAATATAAAATAGGATTTAAAATAAGCTCGAGTTCGACTTGAAAAGCTCGATATGTTCATAAATAAGTATTTATTGTATTTACAACCTATTTAAAAGCTTTAAAAGGTCGACAATAACTCGAGTCAAGCCTATATAAGCTCGAGCTCGACTCATTAAACATTTTGAGCTCATTTTCTGAGCTCAAGCTCGACTCGTTAAATATTTTGAGCCTATTTTTTGGGCTCAAGCTCGTAGCTCGGTAAAGCTCGAGTCACGTTCAAAATCGAATTACTCGAGAAAATCTCGACTTTTTTACATCTATAGTATTGATTGTTCAACTTTTATGGCTAATCATATGTGTTAGCTTTCTATCGAGAGTATGAAGATTCATTTGTTTACACACTAATGACACTTGAATTTAGACACAAAATTGATCATACCTTTATGTTTCTCAATTATTTCTCTTTTTGACTTTGATGACATGACTAAAAACGTATATTAAATTTTACATGTTTTTATTCTTTTAACGATTGTTTGACTCTTTGACCTATTTAGTGACAGGTTTAACTTCACTGATAAACAAACTTAAATCATATAAAATAAAATAAAATAAAAAATTTCTAAAAAGATTGGCGTAAATGAAAATTAATGCAATTCATATGTCAAACAAACTACGAGTTAATCAAAATCCATATAAACAAAGTTAATCTTTAAATCAAACATTGTGGACTAAGTTAACCACACATTGAACCACGTAAACGTGATGCGCGTTTGATGTGTGATTTCTAGTCTTAAATTTATTTCCTTATCTTTACACAGGGACGGAGCCAAGGGGGTGCCCGTAGGTGCACGTGCACCCCATGAATTTTTTCTATATAGTATTAATTTTTTTAAAAATTATCAATTTTTCTTAAATGTATCTTAAATGCACCCGGTGCATTAAAATGTGTCTCTAGTATTATTTAGTTCGTATACTTACAAATAAAAAATAAATATAAAATTTTGTAAAAGCCTAAAGATCAAACAAGTTTAATAAATTAAAGCACAAAAGCCCATGAAATAGTTTTTTTTAATGGAACAAGTTTATTCATCATCCTAACAATTTACAAAATCCAAAATTGAACCAACACCACATAGATGAAACAGGTTCGTAAGTCGTAACATATATCTTTCATTTGTTTATTATGTCTTTTAAAGTTTTCATGTTTTGATTGGTTGTATAAAGTCTTGACTAATTTGTTGGTTCCGTATAGTCTATCATCATCAATAAGGGCTTAGGGCAATAAGAATAAGTGAATAACTATGCAATTTCTATTATGACAAATAGGGATAACAAGTTTAAGTGATAGTCAATAATATATTAGAATATGAATAGTACCCCAATTGTGTTGACATGGGGCATTTTTATTGTTGTCGTATTTACAATATATATGAAAAGTAATGCTTAAATGAAGTTGGTTTTAGTCTGGCATGTTGCTACCGTTACGGTTGAAAGATGTTTTTCTAAAGTAAAGCTCATTAAAACTGATTTGCGTAATCGGATAAGTGATGATTATTTTAACGGCCCTTTAACTTGTGCTATAGAGAAAAAAGAACTTATTAATATTAAAAATGAAGGTACACGTAAGGTTTTTTTTTTTTTTTTTTTTTTTTTTTTTGCTATGGGAGATCGTAGAATCACTAATTAAAAGGTAACATGTTCATTTATTTATCGTTTTAATGAAATCTTCGTTTTAATCCACTTTTTAACTCAATTATATTACGGTTAAAAAAAATTTATGCACCCGGTCATATTTCTTTCTGGCTCCGTCTCTGTCTTTACATGAAATACTACGACTCTCGGGCAGTGTACCTTATTGCATATAGTATAGACTTGACAAGATCAGGTCGTCCACAGAAGCGAGAGAAATTGTTTGTTATAAGCAAATGATAAAAACAGTGAATATGGGTATTTTGAGATAATAATAAACAGTACAATAAGGTCAATAACGAGTAAATAAAAATGAGCTAAAAATCAATAAGATAAATTGTGTTTACGTAGTCATTTCTTTAATAATTTGACATGATTTGCTCGTGCAATGTCTAAACAGTACCCAAACCAGTGGCTCGGATGTAGTGTAGGTACCTCAACACTAGTGGATGATATCTAGTTATAGTCCATTTCTTAAGTCCGCCAACTAACCCTATATGACTTGTGTGTGAAGTTATTTAATTAAGTACACTCAACTACTTTGTAAGTCTTAATTTACCTTGATTAAACTTAAACTTTATAGTCTACCATTTTTAACCTAGTTAGGTTAATTGTAATAACTCTTAACCACAAATTGATATTTGTCGTATGCTTGTTAATCAAGCTTTTTAACATTCAGTTGTTAACTTACTAATTAATTTCCAGATTAATACTAAAATGTCAAAGTTAAACAAATCATTACCAAATATCATGAAAACATAATAAATTAAAGCAATAAACATGAGATACTCAAAAAATGTATATATTTGATGTTATCAGTGTGTTTTTATTTCGTTCACATAAAATTAGAAAAAAAATTACGATACATAAGACATACGTTAAGAGAGGAAGGTATCATGGCATCCCAACCCTCAAACCCCATCTCTTTCGCCAATATATTGGCATGCGTGAAAACACAAAAAGGAAAAAAAATGATTTTTTTTAATTTTGTGTGTGTAGTGTGTGTGTGAAAAGGAGTTATGTGTTTTAGGAAGATGAAATGGGTGTTTGGTTTGTCAACGGGAATCACTATTGGTTTGTAAACCTACAATGCTTGGTGGGTATGAGATTTGCCTATTTGTATGGGTTTCATACCCATATCTCAAAATAAAATCTGCCAATCAAACAATTTATTGGGAATGAAATACATTCCTTTATTCTTATTCTCATAAACCAAACGCACCTGAAGTTACTCAAACTTTTTTTTTTTTTTTTTTTTTTTTTTATTTCAATTAAAATTTATCAAATGTGTTAAGGGGCTATTAGGTTGCAGGAGTGGGCTGAGTAATAATCAGTTTGTTTGTTTGTTTTTTTTTTATTATTTTTTTTCTTATAAAAATGTTATATGTATTTTTGGTTGAATGAATGAGAATTTAGTTTGTTTGAAAAAATAAAATAAAAGAGTGAGTGATGGCTTTTTTAACATGTAAAATGACACGTTATGAAGGAGAAAGTATTTTGATGTGTGAGTGTTAAAAAACGATATGCATGCTGAGATGACAGTGAGATAGACTGGAAAATGATTTGGCATACCACAATACCGTGTGCTATAAGAGGTTTATTATATATGACTATATGAGTATTATGAAGGTGAAGATAGCGGCATGTAGTGAGGGACTAATGGATATGCGAGGACAGAAACTTTCTCTTTCAACTGTTTTTTTTTTTTTTTTGTTTTTTTTTTTTTTTTTTTAGTCATAAATCAATCCAAACCCTCGTGACCTTCTTCTTATGGAAAACACAAACACTAAATTCCAAATAAATCTCGACCGTTGTCAATCTGACCATTTAACATTTCTTTATTTTGCACAAAAAACTTTATTCATGATTTTTAGTTTGTTAAGGGGAGGGAGTGGTCCAAACTTTGCCAAACTTTGCCAAATTGCCACATCATCATCTACCAATCACAACCTTCCAACTCAAACTTTACCAAAGTTTACCAAAATGGTGGCGGCGGTCACCAAAGTTTACCAAATCCACATTTTCCACATCATATTTTTTTAATACATATAATCCAACAAAAAATATATAAAATTAAAACATAACATTTTATTAATAACAAAAAAAAAACATTACACAATACTAAAAAAAAAAAAAACTACATAAAATTAAAACTACATAAAATTAAAACAAACCATTACATAATACTTAAAAAAAAGCACTAATCGTCATTGAGGTATGGCAAGTCTTGAGCGGCCACGTACTCCGTGAGATCATACCGAAGACGATGATGGACGTTTTCGTCTAGTAACTCGCCTAGGACATTATCATCAAACACTGGCTGTACCGGCTCATCCATTATATGAACCGATGAGATTGCTCGCCCGTCGCCTTTTATGATCATATTATGCAAAATAATGCAAGCGTGAACAATTTTCCCTATTTTTTCTTTGGTCATAGGCCGGAAAGGTCGACTGAGAATTTTCCATTTTCCTTTGAGAACACCAAAGGCTCGCTCGACATCCTTTCTTGCCCCCTCTTGTAACTTCTTGAACTTCTTTTCCTTTGGGTCGGTCGGATACGGGTAAGCTTTAACTAACGTTGACCACTTAGGATAAATTCCATCCGTAAGATAGTATCCACGTTTATAAAAGCGTTCACCAATATAAAATGAGCTATTCGCCGCCGTTCCATTTCGCTCGTTAAGATACAAATCAGACTGATTCAACACGTTGATGTCGTTGTTCGACCCCGGTGGACCAAAAAAAGCATGCCAAATCCATAAATCTTGTGAAGTCGTAACCTCAAGCATAATAGTCAGAACACCATGGTCACCTCTCGTGTATTGCCCTCTCAAATGTCTTGGACAATTTAACCATTCAACGTGCGTACAATCGATGCTACCAAGCATCCCGGGTATGTGATGTCGAGCCTCATGAGCCTGGAAAATGCATGCTATGTCGTGTGCCGTCGGCCTACGTAGATACTCTCGACCGTACAACTGAATGATGGCGTCACAAAAATGACCAAGAGTGTCACGTGACGTTCTTGCCGCCATACACAAATACTCGTCATACTCGTCAGGGGGATTGCCGATTGCGAGTTGCTTAACGGCCGAAACACATTTTTGTATGGCCGTGAAACTTTTTTTCCCCCGCGCATCATAACCTTCTTGAAAATACGGGTATCTCTCTTCAATGTCGGATACTATTTGTAAGAACATGTTTTTATTCATTCGGAATTTTTTCCGAAAATAATCCTCGTCATACTTTGGTTCCTCAACGAACCAGTCATTAAGAAGAGTTTCAAGACCAACGTCCCGATGACGATCTACAGATTGACGGGGATGAAAACTAGAGCTCGCCGTGTCTTGAAGATGTTCAACGACGGATAACATAAATTGAAGCGAGGTACCATGAGTTTCGTCGGACGAAGTCGGGAAAACGTATTCGGATCCGGATGAGGAATCGGAAGACATTTTTTGGTAAAAGGGTGTTTTAGATTTTTGGGGAAGAAAATTATATGTGAAATGGTATGTATATATACTTAAAAAAAATAAGGGATTTTTTTTTTTTTATTTGCAATAATGGCCAACGGCCAATTTTTAAAAAATATGACCGTTCGAATGGATGAATCAATCGGCAAAAGTCACCGATTGGGTCCTTGCCCGAATCTTGCCGAAGGTCCGGCGGCGGTGTTACCGATTTTTGCCGAGCTTCACCGAGACTTTGCCGATCCCACTCCCTCCACTCTTAGTTATACGTGCTTTATAAACAATTATTATCAGTTGATTCTTAACAGTTTTTTTTTTTTTTTTTTTTTTTTTTTTTTTTTAAAGAAAACATTATTATAAGAATGATTTTTCTGATAGGGCCAATTCCATATATACCCAAAACAAACACCATAATTTAATATTTCCTCAATACATGCTTTAAAAGCCTTGTATTCATGCATTGATAACTTGTCATTTGGGTAAATATGGAATTATGAAGTTTCTTTTGGGTATATATGAAATTATCCCTTTCTGATATCCCGTTTATAATAGAGTAAAATGCAAGATCAAAAAAAAAAAGAGTAAAATGCAAAAAGCAATCATCCCAAAACAAACACCATAATTCAATATTTCCTCAATACACGCGCAATCGTTGTTGGAGGCTTTGGCGTAACTATCGTCCTTGTAGTATTGTGTATGTATTGTCAAATTTTCATTTATTCTCATGCAAGAAGCGATCATCTCAAACAAACGGAAGATCTTTGCATCTTTGGATAACCGTAACAGTCAAAAAGTTTTAGGCTTTTTTTTTTCTTCACAAAAGGTTTACTTCCTGGGAAGATACCTCGACATGTTCATCTTTTTGGTGAACGATCTAGCCTTATGCAATGAGCATCTATTATTATGACTTTTAGTCTGGAGCTATGATTCAACTCATAATCTACCCACGAAACTTATTTGACCGATCAACTGAATATTACGATGACAAATTGATAAGAATAACATCTCTAACATTCAGATTTAGAATATTTCAAAGACAATATACTTAAAGATATCCAATAGATGGGCTAGAAAGAATTTGTATCTTACTTTCTCCGTCATAATTTATTTGTTCAGTTTTGTCCTTTTGAAAATTTTCTTTTCAACTTTGATATTTAATTATCTATATTTGTGTTATATAATATTTAATAAAAATTATACCAATGAAAATACATCTAAAATTCAACATCGAATAATATAACACAAAAGAAAACAATTAAAGTCAAAGTTTAAAAAAAATACTTAAAAAAATTAAAACATGACAAATAAATTAAGACTAAAGGAGTAAAAGACTTCATATTTTTTGTAAACGAATATAACAATTTTACTTTATAAAAGTTAAACATGATAATGATAGGACAAGCCCGTAAGATTCTTTTATCCTCTGTCATATTTTTTTAAATAAAAACCAGGAAAACATCATACAGCATCAAATAGTCATCAGTCTCTCATCCTTCATCTCGGCATCATATCATGATTCAAATATTAATGATCATCATTTTTCTTACTTTTTAAATATACCATAAAAAAATACCTCATATATACTTACAAGTCAAATAAACAATAATAAAAACATTCATGAGGCCACTAACACACATTACCCGAGTGGTGAGGCTGTTCACCCTTCATGCTTGCCTCACACATGTACACACCCCACAATAGGGTGGCGCGTTACCTGATCCAACCGAAAATGATGGGTCACGCCCATTGCACCCAATCTTAGGTTGTGCATACGCTCAATCCTCCCATATGAACGAGAATAAAAAAGTTGTTGCAACACGCGTTTATTTATAACATGATAATGTTACGTTTTCATTTTTGTACGTCGTTGTTGTATTAATAAAATTAAAAAATTAAAAAAAAAAAAAAAAAAAAAAAAAAAAAAAAAAAAAAAAAGAAGAAGCAGCAGCTCAACAGCTTTCAATGATGCTTATTGAATTATCTGATAATTAATTTTTATTGCCTGTTAACGATTTAGAAATATGAGGGTTCAGTTTTTTTATTATTAGTATGGACAATCACAAATGTTGTTAAAGGGTTATGAGAAACCGAGATGTTATCAAAATACAAAAACCATTTCTCTTATTTGCCAAATTAGTTGGAACAAAATTGTGTTTGAACAATAATAATTAATTGTGTTGGATTTTGAGTGACTTTTCTAGTACACTACCTACCATCTATTAGACTATTGCAGTTGAAAAAGTTAGGTAGTGAAAACAAGTTAGGAGTATGTTTTTATTTAAGAAAATTAAGAAAACAATATAATGTATATGTTTTATAAGCTCATTTTTTGTAATTTATTTTGAAAATTTTCGGTGTGAACTTATATAAGCCGAAAAGTTTCAAAATAACGTGACCACTTATCTTAACTACCTAGAACACACATATGACCCCAAGTGTCTGAAAAACATACACACACTACACGTCCTCCACCGGTTTGCCCCTCCGGAAAATACTGCAAGCATTTTTTCGACACCACGGATGATGGTCCGCAATCATGAGTTTCTACTTTATTTCCTACTTTCTTCAAGTTCTTTAATTTAGATTCTAGCGTTTTATTATCTTCCCTTTTGTAGTTTTATTGTGAACCTACATTTTTGCTGTTGGTTTAAATTTGCTCTTCTTATTTAGTTATCTTGTCGTTTGACAAGGTCTTTGAAATTAAATCTTTTGTTCCCAATTCCCAACAACCATGTTGAATATTTAAAGGTGTCCCTAGTGGACTATTATTATGCTGTTATTATTTGTGTTAGGCCGAGCCTGGTTAGTTACTACCGAATATGTTCGATAAATGAATCTTGAAAAGAGAAAAATTGAAACACATGCAGCGGATAAGCAAAAGAAAAGAAAAAAGTAATGAGGTGTAACCTTTTCATAGGTGAAAAAAGGAAGCATGAGGTGTGATTTGGAAATGTGTGCATACCGGTTTGTAGTTGGGTGAAATGTTAAAACTTTAGGAGAAGACATAATAATGCGTGGATGAAGTAAATTTATCAAATATCAAGCAACTTGAAACTTTATTTTAAAGCTAGAAATAAATATATGAATTAAAGCCTAACTTTGAAACATTAAAAAACAAGCGACCTTTAAAAATCAAGTGCCATGTCTTCTTTCTCATCCATTCATGTGAAATGCAAGTATATTTGTAAGAAAAAAGACGATACTTGAGTAAAAAGAACAACATATATGAATTTAATCATAGGAGTAGCTATGTTTCATATCACAAACCGACCTCGTTTGATGTTCACCAAATATAACCCGTTTGAGTTTAATGACTTGCTCATTTTCGCTGACCTCTTTTGATGTTTACCAAATGTAACTGGTTCAATTTTCGCCATCTCTATTAGAAATACATAGGATAGACTTCCACAACATAATCGCATGTGCATGGTGCGCACACAAAGCCAAACATGCTTATGTGTGGTTATGTCTGATAATATCGACAAAGCTTGGGGAATGCAGACACTGGAGGCAGAAGATAAATAGGATCTCAAAAAGTCATAAATAGTAAATTTATACCAATCAAACTATGTCTCTGAATCAAATTGATTTGTTTACAACTAAATCATACATAAATTGAAAAAACACAAGATGCCGTACCAAGAATAACCCTGCCTAACAAACATTTTTGTGAAGTTAGAATCTAACTGTACATGTTCTGTCACAAAGTTGCAGATTAATTTTAAATCAAACCGCGGAAAACATTTCCAAAACTGTGATCTTTTACATTCTCCTCTCAAATATTATTGTTGTGGCCAATTATATTGCTGGTTACGGTTACCCGGCACATTCGGACCTCTACCGCCTGCACCATACTGCTGCGGATAATTTTGCGGGCCCGGTCCATAACCAGCAGAAGATCCTCTGGGCCCACTAGCAGATGGGCCTCGAGCATGTGGCGGATATGGTCCACTATTAAACCCAGCACCACCTTGACCTGTTGCCCGGTCTTGATAGTATCCACTTGGATTAGGGTTCCCGCCTGGAGGGTAGCGGTTAGGTCCACCAGGGGGTCCACGAGGCTTGCCATATTGATGATGACTAGGTCCACCTGCTGCTAAAGGAGCTTGACCTGTATTGCCCGTGGGATAGTTATTATGACCACCCCAGTGCTGAGAATGGCCTTGACCGGAATGCTGCACCGGTGGCAAGCGTGCGTGCTGCTGTGGGTGCTGTGTTTTCTGCTTTTTAGCCTTTTCTTCATTCTCGCGCTGTTGTTTTCTTTTATTTTTTGTTTGAAACTCGTGTGAGGACTCGTACTTGGGCAAACTGACAAGATCAACAGAGTACTCGGTTTAGTGCCGCCTCAAAGTAAACAAACTAATCAAGTTGGGTTTGGGTAAAAAAATTTGACCCATATGTATAACTAGTCAAATTGGGCTCAGAGAAATCACGGAATTTTGATACAGGTCGAACCAGGCCGGCTCGGGTAAAAAAGTAAATATTATTACAAAAAATGTGGACTATTATAAACAATCTGATTTTTTAAAATAAAGTGACTTGGTAAAATGCATTAAAATAACAGGTCAACGTTCAAGCTGTTTTGACAGCACAAGAACATGTGTACAACCCAATTAAAACATTATTTGTTAGCTAAGTTGAAAAAAAAAAAAAAAAAAACATAAGCCTGATTAAACCGGTCATATGTGAATGGGAATATGGTATCCTAACTGGTTGTAAGACTGAGAAACTTGAATAATGAAGACATACCTTTTCGGGTCACAAGGAAAAGGATCAGCCCAGAAATAGTCAGCATCCAGTGCATCACTCGCAGATATTCTCTATACAAAACAAGACAAAAACATGAAAATGAGCTCATCGAAAAAGGTAAGCAAATTTCAACCTGGTTACCGACAATGACATATTCCGTTATTAGCCAGCTATCTTTATCTATCCCGCATGAGAATTGAGATAATACACATTCCAAATCAACCAATGCATAAATAAATCGTCAACATTGCCATGGTTGCCCAAAAAAGCCTAAGGGAGCTAAAAGTTTGCAACAAAATAATTTTAGGTTTGTCCAATAATAAGCATTACCTGTAACGGATCAAGAGTCAACATCTTCTCCAATAAATCAAGGGCATTACGGTCAAACCTGTGCAAAAAAATTGTAATAAGAATAAATTAACCAATTACAGCTGAACACTAAGATTGACTTATAATAAGCATGGAGGGTGCTCAACTGTCGGAAAACCTCTCTGACTCGCCTCTTCATGGGCCTACTAGGTTTCAACTTGGGATACAACGGGAGTCTGGAAACTCCAGGCCAGATGATCTCGTCGGGAGATCCACACAGCTCAAATATTTTGGTGATTTGCTCAGGCTGCAAAAAGTTATTGCAACATATAAAAGCAAGAAGTGATATTTGACATTTCAAGCTGAATCGTATTATGATGCAATAACAGAGATGAGAACATCACAAAGTCAAGCACAATTTTTTTGGCCAAGATGCGATTTAAAAATTTTCTGTTGGCTTCTAAAATATGCATCAAGTATGAACCGTTATAAGTCTAAGGGATGTAAAACTGGTTTGCAGCTCTTTTATAGAGAGTGCACAACCAGCCAAACGCGGTATAATGAGCCTGTTTTGATGTCAACTAGCTTCTGTATTAACTTTCTGGGTGAGCTAAAAGTATATAATAATGAACATATGAAGCTTCCCGTATGTACATCTGTGAAGACTTGAATTCAGAGGTCTCATAGGCACTCAACTCAAGCGTTTTATCCAAAATTAACCAGGTCAGAGAAACTATATAATTTACGAAAAAGAGAAAAACAATGAATTGATGCGAACATACTGAAAGTAATTAACGATTAAAACTATACAGGAAACGGCATCTTAATCTAACTTCAATCCTGTTTAGTAGTTTTGACTGCGTAATCTAGTGTGTATTTAATCTAATTCTAAAGAATATTGAACATTACAATAGCGTAACAATAAAAGGGTACGGAGTTCTCACTGTGTACCCTATTAGACGAATAGTGAGGCTTCAAAAGGAACATAAACTCATACAATTCACACACAAATAACCTAAGACGATATTTGTTTAACTAGCATTGCTATAGTAAGAAACTAATATTACACTGAGATTCTCATTTAATGTTTATAGGATATTATAAGATCTGATCGCAGATACTGATGCCAGCCTATATGGTTATGTATGCACATCTATAGATGCTAAGTCACAGGATTCCAAATCAAGAGATGGTTTATATGACCATATCATGTCACTTATAGCAACTTCTAGACCACACACAGGTTGAGATAGAATAAACAGACAGTATACAAGGTTTCTTCAGCACTCTTGACAACTATATATTGTTCTATGTCCCTTGCATGCTCTTAGCAGTTCTACGCTGTGTTAGTAACATATAATGACAATCATACATCACTTACGGATCTATTTATTTCAATCTAGTAATCTTAATCTGTCATAGTCACAATGCGTGATATAATCACTGTGAAAGCACCAACATTTTTACTTTATTTAAGACCAGTTGATACAATCGAATGGGCAGTCACAGATTGAGATCAATGTAAACAAGTTATGACATAAACACCAACATTTTAAAGAAAGGAAAAGAAGTGATATGGAGAAGCCAACATTGAAAAACAGAAATTTTGAAGGATTCAACAAAACAGGTAAGACAATTCAAATTTCAGGGGAAAAATGGATTTGGCCATATTGGATTGAGGTTGTTTCCATACGAATTCGACTCATACCCAGGACCAAGATCAATAGTGTGTTCAGAAGGATTGTTGATCCAATCCGCGAACCATTGAGTCTTTTGCATCATATCCAGAGAGCTCGCATTATCGACCATAAGTCTTTTCTCGGATGGATGCCTCACAGCTCCTTTTTTCACCATTTCATTAGTAGTAATTGAACTGTTACCAGCAACAGTAGTTTGTGGTCGAGGAGGTTGTGATGGTAGCGGTGCAGTTACAGCACTACCAGGGACACCTTTATTGAGGGACTCAATCCTCCTACAAATATCTTTCAGGGTTTGGTCCACCAACCCACCCAGATCATTCAAATCTGGCAGGGTCAAGTTTGCTATTGACCCTTTTCCAGTCAAGCATTGGTACATGACCTCAGTCATCTCCTTCTCCTGATTCTCCTTGATCTGTTTCTTAAGCTGTTCATTTGCCTTGGTGATCCTTTGCCTGATAAAGCTTTCCTGATTCACCATTTTTTTACTTTGCTCCATCTCTGGCATCCTCTTGAACTGAGCAATCACACGTTGGACACCGATACTGTTGGGCCACACCTCAGGTTGAGCTTCATATGGGCTATATATAATGGCACATGCATCGATGCCACATAAGGTGCTCAACTCATTGACCTTCTTCATCAAACCCTTCTTCCTTTTCTTAAAGGTGGCTTTCCTTGCTGAGTCGTTGGTTATGAAAGCAAGTTTTACTTTCTTCCTAGTCATGGTAACACTTATGCCCAAAGAAGCAAAGAATTGACAGAAATATGGAAGTTTTATGTGTGGGTTCCTAAGTTGCAATTGAGCATTGCTATATATACACAATTCACTTCAGGTGACAGCTTTGACATAATCGCAGTATTAAAAATTATATGAGGATTCTATGGAAAAACCATTAATTCCACGATTTTGTACGGATTGTCATTACTGTGATTCTTTTATTATAAAGATTTAGTCTTTATAACCATAATGGTTGACATTAAAAATAAAATATGTTGATTTAAATGAATTGATCAAGTAAACAAATCATTATAGTAAAAAGAACTTCTGCAGTTCTGCTTAGTGTCTTAACCAATGCCAGGTATGCAAAAAACGACTAAAGTTACATTACAATGACATAAGACTGAAATTTAACTAAGAGGGCTGAGGCGGACTGATGCGATGGTGTGTGGGGCTGAAGTGGTGCGATGGGCCAGAGAAGCATACATGATTACCCGGTTATCAGTTTGGTATGTGATTGAATTTAATTTTGGTTCACTTACAGTTTTAATAATCTGGCTTATAGTTGTTGAGTTTTTTTTATTTATTTAATTGAGTTTTCAACTAAACTTTGGATATCTGAAATAATTCATTAATTGGACTGGACTACTTATGAGGGTAAACACTATTTCTATGAAGAGTAGCAGTCTTGGTATTCAGATGCCTTTTTTTACTGTTTTTTAAGCTATTGGACTCTTTCTAAGGATACGCGTGTGCATACCCTGACCCTAAGGTAAGTTTGGCTACAAATACTATGCATACAGCCAAAAACATATAGACAAAACATATGCAAGTGAATGAACAAAACAGCCATCCGATATCAATCAACAAACCATTTTTCATATTCTTATTCATTAAAAGGCACAGATATCCATAATTCACAATCAATACGTGTTTGAAGTCAGCAGGGACATTATTAAGGATCGTCAAATCATAATGTTTGCGTCAGTAGAATGTATGTCACATAACGTTTAAGTTGAGCTCTTACAAGAAGCACATAAAGTTGGCTCATCACGTAATAAATCCATCTTCTATGAGTAACATGTCACATATTATGTAACAACTCAAAACATGCATTCATAATTTAAACACTAGAGCGTATATGTTAATCAGATTTTGAAACTGAACAAATTCATGACCTATTACCATAACTTTAGCTAGAGACGAGATATTTATATTCGCACATCACTTGACCACGTAGACAGCAATGCAAGTGAAAACATGAATGAAAAGATGCATTTGCGTGACTAACCTCATTTTTACCAGTTAAGATTGGCTTTCCGAACAGAAGTTCAGCAAAGATACAGCCAACTGACCACATATCAACAGTTGGACCGTATTTAGTAGCTCCAAGCAACAATTCTGGGGGTCTGCTCAAAAAGAGTCACGAGACTTGTAAGATACAAATAGTTGATAAACAGGGTATATAGTGTATTATTACATTTATTCACTTACCTATACCACAAAGTAATAACCCGATTTGTGAGATTTCCCTTATGGTCACTGGAGTATGTCCGTGCTAACCCAAAATCAGCAAGTTTTAAATTCCCCTCATTATCAATAAGAAGATTAGAACCTGAGCATAAAAGTTTCAACACATATAAGCAGTGAATGAAGAGAACAAAAGAACCAATAAGCGAAAAACTAATTGTGCAATGACCTTTTATATCCCTATGAAGTACTTGATTGACATGACAATAGTGAAGCCCTGTCAGCAGTTGTTTCATATAGCACTGCATGTAAACAATGTCACAAGTTAGGTACATTGATGACCCATCATTTACTGATAAATGGGTAGATAATGGTTATTTTTCGTCTCTTGCGGATCCAATGGTTAGAATCCATGAAAAGCTTAAAGAAAATTGGTCAAAAGTCGCCCAGTGTAAAATATTGTAAGTATAAAACCTCCTAAATCATTTTTATAAGTTATAACCGAACTAATATATAAATTTGTGATCATATTGAGACACTAACTGTTTATAAAAAACTGCCTTTTGGTCAACCAACCCAACCCGACCCTTTTGACCCATACAAAAGTGTGCCTCATTTTGACCCAGTCTTATCTTATTATCCAACCCGTCCCTACTGCCACCTCTAGCTAATAGTGTTGAATACTAGCTATATACATTACTTACATCAAACGTATTTATAATACCTTAATCTGGGGAATTGTAAATTGCATTCCAGGACGATCAGCAAGGCCTGTTAAGTCATGGTCCATGTACTCGAAAACCATGTAAATGCTGCCCTTGTACCTATGACCACCTGTAGTATCGAGAGAAATACACAATCCATGTGAGATAGTGTTGGTTCAATACAAAACTGAGAACCAAGCAACAAAGTCAAAGAGAAATTATCACCTGACTTCACATGCTCATCCCCCTCTGGACCTTTATAAGGAATTAAAAAGTAATGAAAAATGTAAGATTTATTGGTCAACATTGTTGCAAAGCTTGCGATGAAGATGGTAACATAACTAACTACATAAGTAAGCTTAGTACCTGTAGAGGTCACAATCTCTTTTAGTTTAATAACATTAGCATGCTGCAGCTTTTTTAAAATTTTAATTTCACGGATGGCGGTTATTGGGAACTGCAGAAAGAAGGCAACAGTGACAAAAAGGAAATTACAAGAGTAAATTGCAACAACATTTATATATGAAACCACATGTAAGAAGCCTTATCTACATAAAACTTGACCGAGGGAAAAAAATGTACCCCTTCTTTTTCATTGTCCATCCGTATCTTCTTCAAAGCAACAATTTCCCCAGTTTTTATTTCTCTGGCCATGTATACTTGACTGAGAGCAAACGCAAAAGAAAATTAATAAAAAACATCAAGCATAAACAAGTGGTTAGATCAATAAACAAATGCAAATTAAATCTTATAACCAGAAAAGAAACAGAAACTTAAAATGCATAACTAACAAGTAAATATTCAGATAATGACGCCAATATAACTTAAGACCTAAAACGGGGGTGTTTCATTCCCTTTACTTAATTGGGTTTTGCTAACATGTGCCCACTGGGCACATGTTAAAATGGAATGTTTGAGATCATTAAACTCCGTGATTCAAAAACAAAAGTAAAAGTCTTGACTTGATTTTAGTTATGTCCAATGCTCTCATGTATACACACACTTCATGATGAAATCTTTTGCATCCTGAGATCATTCAGCTATTTTTCCAGCCTCTCACATTAATCCCTTACTAGTTGATCACCTTCTCCTTGTCAGTTTTTTTAAATGTTATTATCTATCTGTAACAACCAAGAAGAAAGCAAGGCTCTAACACGCTTCAACATGCATGTAAGGTCTTACAAGTTTGAACTTTGAGAAAGTAGATTTTAGTGACATCTTTATGTGACACAGAAAATGAATGGTCCTTCCCAATTTTCTCAACTTTTTTAGGAGCCATACATTCCAGGACAAACTGCCAAGTATAAAAGAAGTAAACAGGGCCATGAGTTGCAGCAGTCATACTTCCCCCTCCTTTACCTTTCGATGGTCGTTTTAAAGCTGGAAACATAGTTATCCTAGGTGCCAGAACCAAAACCAGTAATGTAATATGACAACCAATTAGACAATGCTTGGAGGGCAAAAAATTTTAAATATCCCATCTGATCTCACAAAAACTTAATCAATGACGGCATTTATAGCCAAAAGAGTAATAGAGCTACTGGAACTCTCGAGGCAACAAATTATACTCAATGTTAGTACAACCAGCAACTCAATAAACACATTGACCCGTCTTAATAGTCCAAAGAGTGAAACATATACTAGCATATTACTATAATGGCCCTGAATTGGTAAGTTCGTGATAGTGATGTAGTTACGGATAACGTAACAGTTTGCAAGAAGGATGCACTTCCATATAAGCTACTTACATGGGAATACAGTAACTCCCACAAACCATGTGCATCATCTTTATGTGACACAATAGATATGCTGATATATGTGGTGTCACTGGTGTCATCTTTTTAAATACATTAAAAAAGTTAGGACCTTTAAGTGTATTAGAAAGTTGACGTGTAACAAACGAACAGAGTCACCAACGCATAGCCTTATCTACTACTTTCTATGCCTTCCCAAAGTAACCATATATACTATATAGCAAGAATGAACAACGCCTTCACATTTCTTCCTCTAAAACACCCAAAAAGTTCATATGTTTTTCTCCTCGTCAACATATTGAACATAACTAACTATATATGTTCACATCACACATTCACCTATTATCAACAATCAATGAAACTTGGATCTCATAAGTAAAAGATTATCACAATAACCCATATATGATCTCTAGAGAATGAGTGAGTGACCCATAGGTGTTTGTGTTGGCTTCTATGTTGGGCTTATGAGCTTACGTAAAATTTGACATGCCAATAAGCTCATTTTGTGGCTTATGACTTGTGAGCTTATCAATTTGAGTTTATAGCATATTTAAGCTAATAATTTCAAGTTTACAAGCCCATAAGCCACGAAAAATGAGCTTATAGGCTTTCCAAGTTTTACGTAAGCTAATAAGCCCAATGTATAAGCTAAAACAAACACACCCTGCCCAAAATGTATCCCGTGAATAGAGCCCAAAATCTTCCAGCCACAAAAGATTTAACTACTCATTGCACCACCAAATACCATTGCCCAAGAAATCTATACATACACGCAAGTACGCTTCAACTTTCAACTCTCGGTTCTTATAAAACCCTAGCCTTCCCAAACAGGGCTCAAACCTCGTGGATTAGTCGACCAAAAGGTCGAAAACCATCACCCATCGGTTTACCCAAAAATAAAAACTCTCACTTCTTAAGATACTCTTACTCTACGTCTCTTCCGCAACCTTACACCCTTAAACAAACTTACGTAAATGAATCACAATACCATTAATAACACATTCAACCCCCCAACACATATCGTTTTCCTAAATCTACTCCTTCCAAAACGCAAAAAATAATATATTGGGTATGTTTGGCAAAAGTAACTATTGCTGGAACCGGCGATAAAGTTTGTAGATGAAGAGGGAGATTACATGAAGTAGCATTTGATTTTCAGAGATTATCGAACATTATTTTATTTTATTTTATAAACTCTTATATGCCGAACAAAGCTTATATTTTAAGTAGCTTATTTTTTCAAAAAATAAGCATAATCTATACTACTATATAATGCATTTGGGACTATTCTATAATTAGAAAGGGTTAAAATTCAGACTTTTTTATTGCTTATTATGGAAAGATTTCAAAATTAATTTGTTCGGAAGCAAGTTGGTTAGGAAGTTTGTTAGGAAGCGGGTTGGCTGTTCAAACTAAAATTATTTGGCTTAACTATCTCTACTTATAAAGCATAAAGACAACTAAATGTGTAACCGAATAACCGAATAACGCACAATATAGTCACAGGTACCCGCCGCCGCATTGTGCGGGTACCATTCTAGTCTCTTAATAATCTCATGGGCCAAACATACCGATTATCCGCTCATTCGTTCTATTTAATCTACCTGAATCGTATAAATAGCTAAACAAAAAGTAATCCACCCTTAGTTCATTCGGTCTACGCAAAAATCGATAAACGGAAACACTTCAATTGCATAACTAACTTAACAGAAACACAATTCATTCAATTAACAAATTAAAAACCCTAAAAACACAAATTAACCGTTAATCGATACTAATTACATCAATTGGATAGTAATTACGAAATTAGGGTTTGTGACTGTACCCGTAAGTTCCTTCACCGATTTGTTCGAGTTTTTCGAAGCAGTCAACGCTTCGAGAGCCCCACGACGGTGATTCGTCGAGGTTTAGTTGACCGTACGATGCTCCGGCCATGGTTGTTAGGGTTCCGGTCACCGGAGTTTTAACGAGGGAGTAAGTGTGTGTTTTTGTGTGTGTGTGTGTGAATTGTGGAGTAATTGTGAATGTTGTTATTTTTGGGGGAAGCGTGTTGGTCAATGGGGCTAATCTTTCGGTCAATTTTAATTTAATTAATAATCCTTCTTTTATAAAGTTTTGTAAAATTGAGTAAATTATACCGTTCGTCCCTGAACTTGTACCAAAACAACATGTCGGGTGTGTGAAGTGGTAATGATGGTGGGTGTTCTAATAATATAACGAGATGGGCGCCGGTCCGTCGCGTTGCGGCAGGACGTCGTTTTATACGGTTGGTCATTTGACGGTATATAATCGCTTATAGGCTTTCAGGATTTTTGGTTATTTTTTGTTTCATTTTTTTTGTGCCTAGTTTTTTGTTTTTGGAATTACTATGTTGTTTCGTTTTTTTTTTTTTTTTTTTGGCCCCGTTTTAGTTGCTTATCTTGTGTGCATAGCAACCCAAAGTTTGTGTGTCAAATTCAACCCAAAAAAAAAAAATCCTGAAAAAACACTGAAACAGCCTATTTATTTTATGTTCATAGCAAACCAAAGTTTGTGGGTCAAATTCAGGAAAAAAAAATCCTAAAAAAACATTGAAACGGCATGCTTATCTTATGTGCATAGCAACCCAAAGTTTGCGGGTCAAATTCAGGCCCTAAAAAAAAGTCCGAAAAATACTATTCAATTTGGCGGCGGCACATTTCCATAAGTCCGACGCTGCATTACATATATAATAATGAAGTGGTACATAAGAAACTAGCGAATGTTTTATGAATACTCGGGTAACGCAACGGTGTATAGCAACAAATAATTATCATTGTGAGATCGTGATTCTGGTTAGACCCTTAATGTAAAACGTGTTTTTTTCAGAAAACAAGCGTTTTTTTTTTCTTTCTTTTTTTTTTCTTTTTTTTAATATAATGTGTGTTTTGTGAAAATTTGTTAACTTTAAAGGATACTTAAAAGTAATTTAAGTAAACAACATTAATTTAAGTTTTAAGAAAAAAGATATAATCATTGTTTATAAAAAAAACTAGTTATAATACCCGTGCACACGCGGGTTTTTTTTTAAAGTTTTTTGAATAACATATTTTTGTTTATTAAAAAATAAATAATTTAATCTTTGTTTTGTTTGATTTATGATTTTTAATTATAGTTTTTATTATTAAATATAATCATTTAAAAAGTTTAATCCTATTGTAATTATAGATAATTATAGTTTTTATTATTAAAGATAATCATTTAAAAAGTTTAATCATATTGTTAGTTGCATCTTATCTATATTTTTTGTATTTATCTTCTACTTATGTAGTATATCAACAAAACGAATTTAGAAATTTATAAATTAAAAAATAATAATTAATTAAAATATTACTTAATAAGGAAATAATCTATTTTTTGAAATACGAAAGTCCCCACTAGGGGTTTTATTGTATTATATAAAAGATTACGGAGTGGTAATTAATTGTAGATAAAAGATTGTCTCGGTTTTTATCACTCAATTTCTAAATTGTTAGTTTTGTTCGGATTTAAGTTTATGCTTGAATACCAAATTGCATTTAATTCAAAAGAAAGTTAAAAAATCACAAGTAAATTAAAGGTTGAAGATGAAAATATGAAAAGTGACAAAAGTATCCTCATGTCATATGCATGTGATATGACTTAACAATAGATATTACTAGTCATTTGTGGAAAGGAGCCTCGGGAGTCGGGGTTATGAAATAGAGATGTAGATGATGTTTGGCGTATTTATTTTGAAAAGAGTACTCAACATATTGTTTTGGTACAACTTTATGGACGAATGGTGTAATTGACTCCATAAAATTATTGTCGAACACATAATTCAATTTAAAAGTGTAGATGTTGTGGGTTCAAACTTGACATTGTGTCCTCATTGTTGTTTGTATTATGTCGCTTTCAATTTTGAATGAGATATATCCATAAAAAAAAAAAAAAAAAAAAAAAAAAAAAAAAACACGATAAAAAAAAAAGAAAAAAAAAACCCGCATATTATTGCACTTTAATACATCAAATAAGTAGTCACTAATTATTTAACATTAGGCTATGTTTGGCACACAAGATTGTTGGGAGATTGTGCTTATTTTTTCAAAAAATAAACTACTTAAAAAATAATATTTGTTTGACAGACATAATTTATAAGAGATTATAAAAAAAATAATCTTTCATAATCTCTTAAAACCAAATGTTACTTCATGTAGCTTATAAAAATAATCTCTTTTTATAATCTCCAGCACCAGCACCATTTCCAGCACCAGCACCAGTTCCAGCAACAGTTACTTTCGCCAAACATACATATGACACATGCTACGTTGTATATAAACGTCATTTCATTCATACTGATTTTTAATAGAATATCAATATTGATCGGCTTAAGAACAATAAAAAATAATAACAACCCATGGGTTCTTAAAAATGATTAACCACGTATATAAGACCAAGTGTGGTAATAGGGAAATCTAAGGCTATGTTTAGCAAAATTAGCTGTGAGCAGTAGCAATAAGCTGTGAGCAGTAGCTGTGAGCTGTGAGCAGTAGTTGTGAGCTGTAGCTGCAGCTCATTGCTCACCGTTCACAGTTTCTTAAAGAAGCATTGAAAAAATGAGCTTCCCTGAAAAATAGCAAAGCTCACCACTCTTTCGCCAAACGAACACTAAAAATCAAAAAGTTAATTGCTCACCGCTCATCACCTAAAAAGCTCCAAAAAGCTCTGCGCCAAACATAGCCTAAGTGTAGTCTCATAACTTTTTTCCTCGTTTAAAAGAGTGATGCACGTTTAAAAGAGTGATGCACCATTAAAGGAAGTCAAAGTTGACGCGTGAAAGTGCAAAGAAGTGGCCACCAAGTGAATCAATTTTTGTGTGTGTTTGTATTTGAGGTGTGAGGTATTTTTGTGTATAAATCAAGTTTTTATGTATTTAATAAGTATAGGTAAAACGGTAACAAAAGTTTTACACTAACATTATACAAAATTATGTTAACTACGAGGCGCTACATAAAAGTCATGATGACCACCACATTACACCCGTTTAAATCACTAATTGGTTAAATGGTTACCATTATGACGATAAAATCAGCCAAAAGATGACGAAAAGAAAAAATAATGCGAGGCTACGTGAAAGTCGTGATGACCACAACATTACACCCGCATTCCAATATGAAAAGTATAACCGTTACACTAACACTATACAAAATGTACAAATAACGATGGATTTTTTTACTAGCGCTCCGCAATGGGTTGCGAGGTTTAGATTTAATTAAGTGATTGTTAAAAATAATCATTGCTAATTTTAGGAATGTTTAAAGACTTTTTTTGTACTTTTTCAAGAAGTGTTTTTGCCAAACACCCAACCACAAGGACTATTTTTGCCAGGATTATTTGCAAGCTGGTAAATCATACTATGCGTATGCTTGGCATATAATATTTTACCTTTTTTTTTTTTTTTAATAAACTACTTAAAATATATTCATGTAAAGGTTATAAAAATAATTTGTATAATCTACTGCTCAATTTTCAACTACAATTATAACAAAAGTCTATTTTTACTTAACATACCCTATCTGCGTTGAAAATAAAAATTAAAATACTTAAATAGTTAAATTGAAAGATTCTAATAACTTGAGTACACGCGAGTATAAGATGGAGCATATTATAGAACGAGCGGGTGAACCCGCGCGTTGCTGCGGGAGTGTTGTGTTGATGTATGTATATAAAAGACCAAAGTATAGGTGCAATATAGAACATATATTATATCAGGTACACAGAAAAATGAGTATTGCAGGTTAAGTTCAGACAAAAAAAAAAAAAAAAAAAAAAAAAAAAAAAAAAACGCTATCAAATTATAAGTGACACTATTAGAACGTGTACTTGCGACAGTTAAGGTTACGATGTCCGTCATCCTTGGAATCGTTCAATGCATATTTCCGGTGCCTTTTGTCAGGGATGGGATGCATCATTTCTTCTGTTTCCTAAAGCGGTATTATATTGGCTCAACACAAAGGTTCACAGAATATCTTCAGACGTCGATTGGATGTTTCCCTGGAAATGCACAACAGTTTAGCCATGAGAAAAAAAATGACATGTATTTTGTATGTATGTTATGTATAAAAGTTTACTTGATGTCGATGCACAATGATTCAAACTTGAAAAGTCAAGCATACTAAGAACTAACAATGGTTTTGACGTTATCTAGCATAACTTTCGTTGACTATATCATCATCCTAATTTGCTTATTGAAAACTGCAGACTTAGCACCCAAGTAACAATACAAAATTTAAAATGTCTTCAATGCCACATTGCTTGTCAGATGCCACCACCAACTCAATATTCCAAAGGTTCGACATATTTTGCGCAATTACAGACTATTTGAATTTCAAAGCCGATAATCTAAA
The DNA here is from genome assembly GCA_030686995.1 of Artemisia argyi. NCBI lineage: Eukaryota > Viridiplantae > Streptophyta > Magnoliopsida > Asterales > Asteraceae > Artemisia > Artemisia argyi. The sequence continues at coordinate 171,201,065 of CM060694.1, read as the reverse complement.
TCTCAATATCCAGCACAATTCTCTTATTTACAATTGAATCACTTTATGGTATCATTACCTTTCTGTTCCTTCTAAGAGGTATATCTACAATGCTAGACGTGTAAACTCCTAAATCATTTTAGTCTAAACTCCAAATGTTATTCTCATTTTTTTATTATAAACAACCTAATTTGCAGTGGAACTAACAAAAACTTTTCGTACAATGCTTATTAGAAATACAGATGTTGCACTGCTAAAAATATGATTCCAATGGACGCTTACCGTCCACTTAGAGACAATGTTGGAGGCATGTTTAAGATGGCTGGTATGAGCTACAGAATCCGTAAGAGAACCGATGTTGTCAATGATGTTGTAAATTCCTAGTGAGGTAAAAAGCTTGTTCATGTATAGGGTGAACAACCTGCAACATTACGCAGTTATTAATTTAAAAGATATTATCTAATGCATTGACTGTTTATTGTCATGTAAAAGCAATGGTGTTTGGGTAAAAGCTGATTGGCTCAAAACAAAAGCAACTGTTTTAAATACTCAAATAGCCTATTACTGGGGACGTTTAGCTACAAGAGCTTATTAAAGATGGTAATAAACTTCATGACGAACCTGGTGTGCCAACTGAGACTGTTAAGTTGCTTCTTAAATAGCACCTTCAATGCCACAACATGATTACCCTGTTTCAGAATATAGATAAATGTCATTCATATAGAAAGTTGAACAAAATCGATAATTTCAATAAAGTTAAACGTTGGTACTGGAACATGTACAGATAAAGATAGTAATTTACGATAATACAGAAATATAATCTGCTAAGCACAGTAATTAGATCTAATTTACTTACCCTCTTTTTTGTCGTTATTTAGACATGACTGAATTTTTCTCTTCAAGATCTAGAAACTTCATAGTTGAAATCCACATGACCGGGTGTGTCAATTAAGTTCAGTAAATAACTTGTGTTGCTCTATTTTGAATTGTAGTTGTAAAAAATGGTAGCTGTTTGAGCCTTAATGGTGATTCACCTTTCTCTCTCAAACTTTAGATAAAGTATCGTAAGAAAAATATAAATTTATTTCGCCATTCCTTCAGGTGGTTGCCCACTATTTTCCATATTGTGTTTGATTCCAAAGTCCTGTAAAAATAGCACCAAGAGCATAAGTTCAAATACATTTACCACTTGCGTTCATACTTTTATTGCTCAAAATATTTCACTAATCATTAAAATCTGTTTTCTTGTTCTTAAAAAAAGTAAGCCACAACAAAGGCAGATCGTTACATAAAATTTACTACTCTTCACTAATATTTGGAAGTCGAATGATGCCTGCAGTAGAGGGTATTTCAGATTGCAGGTATGGTGAACGTGTGAGGGTGCTCTGATTTGACATTGCTCATAGGAACCCAGTATAGGTGCAATGTCGAATCAGATTACAGATCTACAGCCAGTTGATAAGCCCCAAAATTAAGCTATTCCAAACACCCCGTGACCACCTAATGACTTTTGCCATGCTTTATTTCACCACTGCTATTTATTAACTATATACACAGTATTTTAACAATTAATTATACCTTCCAGTTCGCCATCAGATTCAGGTTCACAGGTGCTCATTTAAATCTCTAGGAAACATCATTTATTCAATTCCTAACATAATATGAATAAGTGTAGTCTTATTCTACCAAATAATATGATAACTCAAATAATCTGTGGTAACTTTAACAGCATTTTAGGAACATTTCATTCTGTTATTAGGATGTTTGAAACTTTTGCGTGATAATGATATATTATAGGCTACTTAAGGGTTGTTGGGATAGCTGATTGCAGCGCCTGATTACCATGAATTTGTGCTTAGTATAGGCTATTTGGATAGCTTATTGCAACAGCTTATTAACCTTGATTCGTGGTTATTGGTCCTGCCTGGAAAGTTTATTTAAGCACATAACTTACTGTCACCTGTTAGTATTTTGTAACTTCCACACAGTCACAAAACACTGGTTAATAGATATTTGGGTAAGGTTTTCGTATCTTCAAAAAAATAATAATTCATTAAGCACTTCAAATAAGCCTAGCGAAACACCCTTTAATTACTATAAATTTCTAAGGCACGAAAATAAAAGACATTGAAAGGAGCATTTACCTTATACTCATGTAAGGAAGATTCCATTTACCTTATAGTCATGTAAGCAAAAGACATTAAGGAGCATTTACCTTAATGGTCCTGGTCTGGTCTATGCACCTTTTACCGATTGCCTTTGACACATTCTCAGACTCTATCCATCCCACATTAAAGTTGCACTGTTAACCTATTAAAATAAAGTTCAACCTGTTAAAACACAATTTTTAGTGCATTATTTTTTAACGTGATAAATGAAACCTTAACCACACACAGCAAATCATCAAATGAAACATGTGTACATACCTTTTAACAGATCAATGAAACCTTAACCCATAATTCTTATTAAAAAAAAAAAAAAAAAAAAAAAAAACCTTCTTTATTTCAAGCCTATTAAGCCCAAAAAATAGTAAGCAAAAGCAGCGGCAACGTGCTACCGTCTCCAACATCCAATCTTGGCATTATGAAAAATAGAACACCATAAGTTTTGAAATCATATTATCCAACAATGTTCCAGTATAATGAACTACCAAAAACGACACATGCAAATCAATATCAAAATCATTACAATTAATTAACTATATACACAATTAACTAATTAATTTTAACAATTTATTATACCTTCAACTTCATCACCAAATTCAGGTGTATCCCACCCATGACCTTCTTTCAACAATATCTTCTTCCAACGTTGACTCCCGGTCTCTTTCTCTTCACCTACTTTCATCGACACAGGTGGGCGATTAATGTTAAATACATTCATTAAAAGCCCATAAAGCAACCATCTTTAACATAAAAATAAAACATAGCCACTAATTTAATACCTGCTGATTTTTTGTGTTTTTTGGTGTTGAAGATTTCACTTGGTTGGCGGGTGTTAGATATGTGTTGTGGTGAGGACGTTCCGATCAGACACCGTCACACAACCGTCATATTGGTTTAGTTTTTAGGGAGAGAAGGATGAAGGACAAACCGGATTTGGTGTTATATTTTGAGAGAGGGTAATGGTGTGTTGATTTGAGATGCATCTGGAAAATTGATGTAATGAAAGTGAGATAATGGGAGGTTGGGGAAGAATCGAGAGAGCTAGAGAGATTTTTTTTTTGCTGGTGCCCAATGAAAGTGATATGATGACAATTTTATCTTTGTCTCTGGCACTGTTCATTTTTTGTGTCTGGCACTGTTCATTTTACACTAAAGTACCATCAACTGAAGCACATTTTACTGTTTCAAAAGCTCTTTGGTACAACTTTTTGAAGCACCCAAATTTTGGGTTTTAGTATATTGTTATAATGAAGTACACATACTTGACTTTCAAAATACTCAAAAAAAACATTATTGTGTTTTTGTAAAGTACCACCATACCAAGTCGACAACCAATCCCAAATCAACAAAAAAATACAGTATTACTTCACCAAGAATTTAAAAAAAAAAAAAAAAAAAAAATTGAATAGATAAGCTCCACCCAATAATATAATATCATCCCTAGACTATATAACCAACCAAACATTTAAACCCCTGTAATAAACATTCCCCCAATTTTTATAAAAAAACCCAAACCCTAACCCTAACCCTAACCCTAAATCCCAAAATTCACCTTCAATTCACACCCCCATCAAAATCAAACCAATACCCATTACCCCAAACACCCTAAACCCCAATACCCAGATGGCAATTTCCGACATAGTAGTCAGCAACCTAACCCTCTTCTACCTAGCCTTAATAGCAATCATCAAGGTTTCCAGCGAGATGAGTGGGCGGAGCTACGGCGGGGCGGCGGTGCTTGTGCTTTCGACGGCGGTGGTTGGGGTGGTGCTTGTGGTGACGTTGATGTGGGATGTGTCGCGTAAAGTGGCTGCCACGTGTAAGGTGGGTGGTGATGACGTGGCGCATGAGATGTGTAGAGGGGGGATTTGTTGGCATGGGGTGGCGGTTAAGTCGCCGGCGTCGGAGATTAGGTTTAGGTTGCCGGATAGGCATTGATGTTATAATGTATGTGGTAAAAGAAGTAAAGGGTGGGTGGATGTAAAAAGGGTTATATATGTGTGGGAGTAAAAAAGTACAATAATTTTGGTGTTTTTTTTTTAACTTTTTGATGATTGTAATTACTACCATTGAGTACCAAATAGTAAAGTTTTTTTTGGCAAGTATATATATGTTGAGGATTTTTTTTTTTTTTTTTTTCTCTCTCTCTCTCTCAGAAAGAGTTTTATACATTTTTCGTCTTATATTAAATATTAAGTATATTCACATTATTATTTTAAGATGTTTTTAAAATCTTTGGATCAATACAGAAAGGTTTTAGTTGGTGATAATGGTATTTGATTGCTTGAGTGTACTTTTTTAAAACTGTTTGCATTATGTAAGTGGACTTATTTATAAGACGAAGTGAGTGAGAAAAGGCGAACAAGTAATCTCCCTGCTAATTGTCAATATTTATATTTTGGTTTGTCCAAAAATAAAATTTTCACTTCATATTTCAACCAATAAAAAAAAAACTTTGTTTGTTAGAGCATCGGGTATGGCAACATGTTAACTCCAAATAAATGCGCACACTCATATTATCATCCCCACTTGTAACACAAACACTCAAAAACATTCCCTCATAACATGTTAACACCCACTCTTTTGAAACCCAACCCATTTACCATAGCCCACATCTCATTAACCTTTAAATGTCCACATCTCATAGAAAAAAAAAAAAAAAAAAAAAAAAAAAAACAAAACGCACGTTGGTGGAGCAACGAACCATCCAATGACGTTGACAACGCAGGACGAACGGTGTGGTAACGCCGGCGTTGCTGCGTTACCATACCCGACGCTCGTAGGCTTGGTATATTATTGATGGAGAGTATATTGGATTTTTTTGAAACATTATGCCTTTATAAATTGAAAACTTATTAACCGAAGAGAGTATATGTTATAACAATATATTTCTTCATGTTTTGTTTTTTTTTTGTTTTTTTTTCAATTGCATTTACTTGGTTATGTGTCAAAATACAAACAACTGTTAGAAAATGTTTGTGGACTTAATCATATATTATTTATTTATTTATTTGTTAAATCAAGCCGAATAACGAAGTCAAAACTAATTTTAGAAGTTATTTGAAGTAATTTGCACGTGGCTATAAAGATATAAAGATTTTAGCGAAAATTACTTAGTCAGACACTTCAGAAAATAAAAATAAAAAAATAAAAAAAAGGACAAGTTTTCAACCGTTTTCCTTTTTGGACATGCATTTTAGAGCACAAGGTGTAGTCAATGAGTTTTACCTCCTCATCACCTAACACCTCAACTTTAACTCTTCACAACAAACTCATTCCTCACCAAACATCAAAACTCAACTTCCCTATTAGGGTCCTACCACTTACATCTTTATTTTTATTCAGTTTATTAAATAAATTAAATTCATTTCACAAATACTTAAAAATAACACAACATATTAATTTTATTTCATCCAAATTAAAAAGTTACAATACGGAAAAAAAACCATACGATTTGCGGAAAAAAAATACGATACGGCACGAAAATAAAGAAACGGATAAATACGATATGCAACATCATCAATAATTTATAAAGACTTATAATTATCAATAAGTGCTGACTTTTCTTCTCAAACTTGCAATACTTGTTCTCTGACCATTCTCAATGCGACTTGAAGTTCCAAATCTGTTTCATCATTTCTTAAAAGGGTTTGTACACCGACCATGACTTTTGGATGGTCTTAAGGCAGCTCACGTAACCTTTCGACCTTTGGAGCACGAGACTCCCATTGTCGAATAATACCAGCTATCTCACCTAACAAGTTGTTAATCAACTTAAGTTCATTTTCTTGTTCATTGCGTAATCGGGCAAGTATTCTTGTTTGCACCTCAACTGGTTGGTTAGCCATAGTGTGTGTGTGGAATTTAGTTTTAGTTGTTTGACAATAAGAAGTTGAGTGAAAATGCTATTTATACTGAAACTAGCCGTTAGATAATTTTATTGGAGAAACTAGCCGTTAAGCCTTTTATTCAAACTGAAACTTAAACTGACATAACATCACAAACGAAACGGAAATACTTAACATAAACCAACACACGATACAGGAATACAAAGGCCATTAATTCATATATCTGTTCCAGGTGAAGTTGTCCTTCAAAATCAACCACACTTGAAAATATTTGAAATCTTTCCCACAATTGCGTTCTTTGTAAACGTTCATTGCATCTTCAAGACGAACATCTGGCTCACGTGTAGGCTGCAAATTCAAGTAAATTTCATAAAATTTTTGGCAATCAGAGTTCATTCTTACCCACTTACCCGCTAGCTGGTTTTTGCTACGAAAAGGACCGTTTGATTGTTCATTGAACTTTTCTGTTACGACTTGCCAAAAAGGTCCTTCGCTGGCATGGAATTCGTGAACGTTTTGCCACATCTCGGCTAGCCAGCATTCTTCTTCAATAGACTAACGATTTGCCATAGTAAATTTCTTTAAAAAGTAAAGTGTGTGCAAAACTATATGATAATGTATGCTTTAGATAGGAGTGTATAAACATTTAAGATTTAAAACCTGAGCGGGATAATTTTAAAATTTCAAATTTCAAAATTTCAAAGAAAACAATAAAAACGTGTGCAAATTCAAAATTCAAATTTCATCTGAGCGGGAGAATTTAAAATTCAAATTGAAAATTCAAATTCACATAAAAGGGCGGTTACAACAATACGGAACATTACACAACAGTACAACGATACGAAAAAGAAATACACACGATACGGAAATAGTTAACATAAAACACAACTACTCATCGTCTCTGTCCCATGCCCTTGTGTTTCTCAGAGCGAACCACACATGTTGATATTAATCCCTTTCCCATAGCGTTCATAGTAAATACGGTTTGCATTGCTGAGACGACAAGGGTCATCACTTGTACGCAGCAACTCTTTGTAAATAGCATTATAGTTACGACATTCAATATTCATTCTACTCCATAGAGCCGTAATACTATTTTTATTACGGTGCGGACCATCACTTTGATTGTTGAACCTTTCTGTAACTTCATTCCAAAAGGAATGTTCATTCACAACATCTGTAGAATCGTGAACTTCAAGCCAAATGGTAGCTAGCACGTATTCTTCTTCCATTGACCAATGGTTTGTCATTGTAACATGGTGTAAATATTGCAGTGTGTGTAAAATTGAATGATATTGCATGGTATAAATAGGGGTTTATTGAAAGCGGGATACATTTCAAATTTTGAATTCAAAACAGAGGGCGGGTAATTTGAAATTTTGAATTCAAAACAGAGGGCGGATAATTTGAAATTTTGAATTCAAAACAGAGGGCGGGATAATTTTAAATTTTGAATTCAAAATAGAGGGCGGGGTAATTTTAAATTTGAATTCAAACATGAGAGCGGGATACTTCCAAAAATCATTCTATAAATACATATTCAAAATCTGAATACATACACAATTCACACCCACAATCATCAAATAATTCTCCTTTGTTCTTCCAACACAATGTCTCACAACGCATCACTTGAAAACGCATCGGTTTACAACACACCACCTGAAGACAATTCCCCACAAAACACACCGCCAGAAGATCTGTTTCCGGTGTTCCAATATGACAACCCACCACCTCCAACTCCACCAGTAGTAATGTTTCCACCAGAAAACATACCACAACCAAACAATCAACCACCAAACTTTCCACCTGAAAACCAACCCATCATTCGTCAGTTGACTGAGGAAGAACAGTATGAGCTGGATATGCAAGTCGTTATGGAGTTTGAAGCTGAGCAAGCCCGTTAGGAAAGGGAGCGTGAGGCGTACCTCAAAGGGAAACAGGATCGGAAGAACAGACGAGCAGAATGACGATGGGCTCAGGGACTTCCACCTGTGCCATCGAGTGAGGATGATTCAAGTGCCTCCTATTCGAGTCACGAGGGCTATGTGTCTGATGATTCATTTTATCGAATCGTAGTTTTTATTATCGTATGGTAGTTTATGGTTGTTAATTTCCGTTTCTTAGTTTAATGTTGTTATCGTATTTGTAAAATAATTGTATGTTGTTTCAAGTTATTTCAATCCTATGTTTAATATAGTTGCATTAGCATTTACACATTACATTCTTACAAAAAAAACTATCTATTTGAAACTACAAGTACATTTTACTTTCACAAATATAAACATACATTTGAAAAACATCAAATTATACAACTAATATTCAAAGGAAAAAAAAAGAAAGAAAGAAAATGGAATGTCGGAAACTCACCTCTTCGTCGGCACGGGGAGGAAGGCAACGGGGAAGAACGACAAGGTACATTTGGTGTAGTGAAGAGGAACGACTTGCCGTTGCCTCTTCCACGTCACACGGCGAGCATGCCTTCTTCGACTACACCTTGTGCTCTTATGACCTCAAATGAGGGAAGGATGAAGCACACTTGGACATACCCATCTTGCGACACGTTGATTTCTTGTCTCCTTTTTTTTATGACAAACAACCATTTCACCTCATGACCACATCAACACTTTACATCGTTAAAGTGTAAAAAAAAAAAAAAAAAAAAAAAAAAAAAAAAAAAAAAAAAAAATTGGATTAACTTCCTTATAGTAAAATCAAGGAGTTTTTGCATATATATATATATATCATTTCGAAAATGTATAATTGAATATATATCCAAAGCATGCATAAAATCCATTGTATTATGTGCATAAAAAACTTGTAAAAAAATATATATGCAATTATTCACTTTGTGAAGGATATATATGCAATTCTACCTAAAATGGGACTAACAAGTTGATATTCGTAACAATTGAATAAATTTCGATTGACTTTTAATTAAGTTCTTTAATTTTGTTATATTGTGTTTGACCAATATCATTATTAATCAAGTTACCAACGAAGAAGTATATAACTTAAAAACCAACCCAAATTAAATTATTACACATTTAGATAAATGATGAGTTTGTTATATGAGTGAATCGCACAAAAATGTATCACATTATAAGTCAATTTGAATTTTAAGTACTCAATTTTTTTTCTCAACTTAAAGTATCGAAGTTAATTTTTTTGCAACACAAGTTTTTTTTTTTTTAAGCGATTACCAGTTATAATTTTAGCCGAAGTGACTTTTAATTAACCATTCAGCTAAAAAATGATCGATAACATTTTTTGAAAAGTCGAGGGAATTTTACATCGCTCAAAAACTATCTCAGATAAAGTTGAGTATTTAAAATTTAAAGTATATGTGGTCCTAGTGGGCTACGTATAATGTAGGCAGTCATTGTTCAGTTTGCAACAAGTTTGATCGCATGAACATAGTCACATACATCGCCTTTAATGTTGATAGCATGAATAGTCACACACATGATATATATTGGCAATGCCTTTAATGTCGATCAATAAAAAGGGATGTACAAAAACATAAATTGGGAAATAAAGCTTGTGACAAACCAATCTACCAAACTTTGCTTTGGGTACAAGCAACAAAAAAAGCTATAAACAATATGATGGACTGGTTGATGACACATAAGTACATAACTGCTTTTATGTTAGTGGTCACTGTAGTATTTATATCAAGTTGGTTTTGCTATAATTCAAAACGGTTTTATAGTGTTCGTATTCTAATTAGCCAAGAAACCATACGAACTAAGGCGAACTTGTCTAATGCGTTTTAAGAAACCATAAGCTCAAAGTATGTGGTTTAGTTAGCAGTTTTGATTTTTGAGGGGCAAACACTTTAGGAATAGTAGAAAGCCCGCGTTTTGTGCATTATAAAAGTGGTCACTTATTATGAGATAGTGGAAGTATTATTTATGTCTAAAATATATATTTAACTAACTCAAAGTGACATATGTGGTATGGTCTGTTACAGTATAAATGAAGCATAAAACTGAACAAGGTGTTATATATGAAACCAGACTGGCCCACACCGGCCGATTTAGCCGGCTAAATCAGTAGTCAGTTAGTCGGAACTAGCCAGTTACATCTTGTTACTGCTTAAATGAACTATCATAACACAAATCAATCTGTTATCACAATCATGGTGTATGGTACATTTGTCTCCAACAAAAATGTTACATTTTATATTTAACGTTAACCTTCGTTTTTATTTGTTGTTCATTTATATTACTGTCAGCTGCAGTATGTAATGATCTTACGAACATTAGTTTAGTTCTGTTGTTCTTCATTTGAATGCTGTTTGCAAAACAATGTTTCTAGTTTATTTATTATATTAATAAGTGAAAAGTAACCTCAAACATTGATTAAATTCCTTATATTACAATCCGAAGAAAATATGTGTACCCAGTCACTTCTAGACTTAGTTCTGCCACTCCGCCACTGATGGAGTATTTCTGTAATACATATAAGTAGGGTTAATTTTGGTGTAATAATGGATCACAAGTATTATAGTGGTGTGTCGCATTGTGTTTGAAAGTTATTATGCAGTAGAAGGTGTGTGGATGTGATTACGTACGCTCTTTGAGCTCTAGTTAATTAACCAAAATTCTGTTTCAAGTTGGAGCTACTACTTAGAGGGTGTTTTAGATTGCGTTTTCTAAGTGATTATGTGATTACTGCGTTTGCAAAACGCAAACTCAGGAAATAGCGTTTGATAAACGGTTAAAAGTAAGTAATTATCTGCCTTTTCCCAGAGATAAGACCCAGGTTTATAAACAGCAGGTGGTGAAGTTCTTTTTGGTGAAACAGCTAGAAAATGACGTGTTTCACAAACGCAATCCCAAATAATTAGGGGGTGTTTGTGTAGCAGGCTTATGAACTTATGTAACTTCGGAAAAGCTCATAAGCCCATTTTTTCGGCTTATGAGCTTATGACTTTAAATAAGCCAGAAGCTCAGGTACTCAAGTTGATAAGCCCATAAGCTGGAAAAAGTGAGGTCATGAGCTTTTACAAAGTTACAAAGCTAATAAGCCCGCTAAATTAGCTAAAACTGATAATATGACCTCTAGCAAATTAAAGAATCAGAATCCTTTTCACTATACACAAACATTAGATGGTTTTCTTATTAAAACTGCTTATCTGTTTATTGCTTGGAAAAGGCAACTCCAAATTGCTTATTCAAAGAAGCTTATTTTGCTCCCAGTCAATACCATAATCAATCCCAAACAACCTTAAAACTACTTATATGCTGTCTTAAATTACAAAGTAGTTAACAAATTAAATCAAAGCAACCCCAAACACCCCCTTAATCATGTAATCGCTTTTATTATGCAATGCCAAACACCCCTATGCATTTATCCGGCGGATACATGTTTATTTGATTCTTTAAGCACAAAAATTTGGACTTACCACGTGATGCTACAAATATTCTTAGTTATCTTCTATATTCATGCCTAAATCAACTGAAATTTCGTTGTTTGATATCCCAGTGCCACACATTGCTTGATAGACTTGAAGCATGCTTATTTCCCCATCTGTTTGTGCTTGAATGCACTTTTCTGCTATTTTTATTGTTTGTCGTATTTCGTCATCGAATCCTTGCCCCATTAAGCTTTCATCAATCATAATTACTTCCGTACTACGATCGGCCAAGGAGTTGATCCAAGTAGATGGTTCTCTGCCTGTGACCAACTCAAGCAACAGAATCCCAAAGCTATAGATATCTTCTTTGTAAGGACTAGGACTAGAATCAGGAACCAAAACATTGCATATACTTGAAGGGATACCACTTGTGTTCATCAAGATATCTGAGTTACCAAAATTTGATATCTTGGGCTCAAACTTGTCATCTAGTAAGATGCATTTTGAGCTGATTTTGAGATGAGCTACCCTTAGGATGTCGTTGTAATGTAGCCATGCAAGTCCTCGTGCTATCCCGATAGCGATCTTAAACCTTAAAGTCCATCCCATCTTCTTACCTTCCACTAGTGAATTAACATGTAGCCATTGATTGAGGGTTCCGTTACACATGTATTTGTATACTAGAAATTTCTTTTCCCTTTCATGGCAAAAACCTAGCAATTGTACTAAATTTGTGTGCCTTAATCTTCCTAATATTTCTATTTCCAATGCGAACTCTTTCTCAAAGCTCTCGAACTTATGGAGCCTCTTGACTGCAAGCAGCAAACCATTTGGAAACATAGCCTTGTACATGAGACCCATGTATCCGTAGCCAATTACATTTTTATTGTCAAAATTATTTGTAGCCGTCTCAAGTTCCACCAAACTTAGTGGGCGTGTAAACTTCTCCATCGCAGTTACCTATGTGTAAAACAAATAATTATATAATGTAGTAATTTTATTCAAGCTAACACGGACGCGCACACACAGACACATTTATCTTAACTACTTTATAAATCATTTGGTTTAAATTCTTAAAAGCTAATCTAAATTCTAAAGTAATGTAATTAAGCTATTTTATGCCTCTTAATAAACCATATCTTCCATTTACACATAGTAAAAAAAATGAAGTTTACAAACCATTGTAAGTGTTTTTTAAACAATCAAATCATTGCAAAATGGAAAATCAAGATCGCTCAATTTGCCTAACTGAAAATGCACTTTACAGAGCGTGCTTTTCATATTCACACCGCCCCATCCACCACTCTCCCAGTATCTCACTACCAGTGGCGGGATTTGAGCATTTCGTTTGGGAGCCAAAATCATTCTAAATATTACTAGCCGTACATTTATATATAAAGAAAAAACCATGTGGGTATATATAGAAAAAAGAGAAGTAAATTAAGGTTAAAATGATTAAGATTTGCAATTTGGTCCGAAGAATATTTTAAAAGTCCGTAGGAAGCACAAGATGGATATAGGCGATCTAATTATTCGTGGAGAAGCAGAAGAGATTCAGTTTTGTACCTCCTACAAAAGAGAATGGCTTTTCAACTTTGACTTTCTAACATGGGTTTATTTGATAGCTATTCATTTATTCAGACCAAAATATGCAATACATGTATATATCCGTATGCAACCGAAATACTAACTAAAAATTAGAATTTTTTTGGGTTGGGGACTTGGGGGGGAGATGGAGACAGAGAGAGTCAAAGAGGGAGATGATTTTACCTTTCTCTCTTCGCTGCTAAAATTCTCTGCAAGTAAGAGTAGGGGCGTTCCTGGAATTAGGTGATTCCTTCTTCCCTTCATTTTCTTGATCATGCAATACAGTGTCATGTTGCTCATAGACATAGGCAAACGCCAGAACATAAGCAACATAGTCAAGACAGTAGATACAGGAAATCCAACCACAAACCCTAATAAAAAGAGATTTTCATGACCCTCTTTCTCGCAGGGACCCAAAGGACCTCCACAAAGTCCTAGGTTATTCGCATAGCTATCTGCTGTGAATGTATCATTACAAACGCTGCAATCGTTTTGGGTTATTTGAGGTACTTGTCCTATTAATCTATTGTTAGCAACACTAAATTCCTTCAGGCGTTTAAGTTCACCCAATGATGGAGGGATTTGGCCAGTTAGGTAGTTGTTATTTAGCCTTAGAACATTAAGAAAGCTGCAATTGCCAATACTTGGTGGAATTGGACCTGAGAGACTGTTGTTGGAGAGATTGAGGGACACAATGAAACCTACAAGATCTGAAAGATTAGTAGGAATGGGTCCTGTGAGGTGGTTGCTAGAAAGATCTAATCCCACTAAGCCGGTGCAATCTTTTAAGCCCATTGGAAATGGTCCTCTAAGTCCCATGTCTGATAGGTGAATATTCAGAACCTTGCTCTCATCAGGGTACCAACATTCGACACCAGTAAATCTACATATGAAACCTTCAGTAATGTTGTTGAAATCCCAGGAAGATAAAATATTCTCAGGGTCTTCCAGGGTGTTTTTAATGGATCTTAGGCAATCGATATCTGACTGAACAGCATTGCTTGAAACAAAGCAAACTAGAATTACTAGCAAGCCCAAGTGGATACTAGAAATACCGTTACTTTTCATTGTGAATATAATGTTGCATGATGACATAGTGCATACATTTTTTATATTAATGTATATGAAACGTGTTGTGTTGACCCGAAGTCTCCTCAATTGTGGGACTCACTCCCTGGAAGAACAGGTTAACGGAAAATGACTTTTAAGGTTAGAAAATGTGAAGATGATCGATGACCCCGACCCCAACCCCAACATTGACTTGTAAAGTCTTTCCTTTTTTTCTAAATACTAGTTTGTGTAACTAATACATGGCATAAATTGTAAACTTATTTTTATTTAATTTTTTCAAATTTTTTGTAAACTTAATAAAGTAATAAAATCCTTAAATCTAATATGAAAGATTTTCACAAAAAGATAAAAAGAGCTCATCAAATTGTTTACTCCGTATATCACGAAAAAATTAATGATGAAATAAGTTTTGGATCAAGTTATAGAACTTTAGTATATATGAAAGAATAAGTACTGGGCTAGTGCCTTTGCCTTTAGCCCATTTGTGTTCCTATAATTGGGTTGACCCGAACATGCTCTAAAACACTGAATTTGTATATTCCTTAACTTTAGCCTTGGGCTCATTTGTGCTACTAAAATGACTCAAAATTTTGTATGCATTTAGACAAATTTTGATTCATTTGATCCACTTTATTCTTAGAGCATTGGGTACGGTTGAGCGGTGGAGCTCGTGCCGTGGGCAAAAAGTGCTGCCACGTCAGCAAAAATGTTCCATGCCACCAGAAACCCCACGGCACCACATTTAATGGGTATCCGTTGGCACCATAATTTCTGGTGCCGTCGGCCATTTTTTTTACATAAAATTAAACATACACAATATTAACTAAAATAAACTCTATTAATTAAAAAAAAACGCATTACAATTAAAAAAAAAATGGTTGTATGAAAAAAAAAGAAAAGAAGAAGTATTACTTATACTAAGTCCAAAGCCCAAATACACACACAAATGTGCAAAGCCCAAGTCCAAAACTAAAGAAAAAAAAAAGAAAAGAAAATAAAAAAAGGGGTCGTCATCTTCTTCCTGCTGCTACCTGCAAAACACAGCCAAAAAAGAAAAAAAAAATGAAAAAAAAAAACAAAAAACAAAACAAAACACAAACACAAACACAACAAACACAACCTTCATAAAACACGAACACAACAAAAAACCCACCAAAAAAAAAAAAAAAAAAAAAAAAAAAAACACGATGGCGCTGAGCCATCACCACGGCGCGAGCACCGGTACGGTGCGCCGTCGTGTTTTCTCGGGTGGTGGTGATGGCGCCAGCCACCAGCCAACCGTACCCCATGCTCTTAGTCAATAATCTCAATTTATCAATTGACCAGTTAAAGATGTAACTAAACTAATCCATTTATAGTATTGGTGCGACCACATTTTGATTGAAATAATAGGAACCAAAACAAACTCAAGCAAAAAGATGAATGAACCATAAACCGGCATGATTTACCTTATATTTCTGACCTTTGAGTTGCAGAGACTAGGGCTGCAATCGAGTCAAGCCGAGCTCAAGCTCAACAAGGCTTAAGCTTGGCTTGAAAGAAAAACACTAGGCTTGAGGTTGGCTTGATAGCTTGTCAAGCTTTCATCATCCAGGCTTGAGTAGGTTAGAGCAAAGCTTGAGCTTGGCTTGAAAAGCTTGAATGAGTGGAGGAGATTGAAGGTTTCTAGAATACATTATCCAATATTTACGAACTAAGCCCTTATAATTAGCTTAATAACCAAATTTGCTCCTAATCTTTTATATAATAAAAGAATTACATCATTTCGAAGTGTTTTTGCAAATCTCTTCTCATTGAAAAAAAAAATGGACCAATAGCAGAGCTCGATTTTGCCACGTAGGCAAAATCGAGCAACATGATTGGTCAATAAAAAGTCAAAATTAAATTGATTTTGGTCAAACTTAATAAATTTGGTGGAGAAATTTGGTTAGGAAAAAAAATGCATAAAAATATATGTGTCAAATTTATGAAAACAAAAACTTAAAAAAAGAGGGAGTAATTAATAAAACTTTAATGATTGAATTTTAAATAATTTATATAGAGTAAAGTGTAAAATTACAAGTTTTCATGTTTTTTGATAACTTTATAAAAAACACAAATAACCCCTTACACTTTATACCCCTATACTTTATAATATTAACTTTGTTTAAAATTACATGAGTATTAGTATTGGTTTTTAGACTTTTATCCATTTAAATTACAAAATTTGGTAAATATGATTATTAGTTTTAATATACATTAAATATTTTTTTAATTTGGTAAATATGTGAATTAGTTTTAATATACGTTAAATATTTTTTTAAACTAATGTTAGTCTTAAACTTTCATCCATTAGAATATTTTTTTAAATAAGGACTCATGTTACTATTTAAAAGTTTAATTTATGCGTACACGGGTTTCAAATACGGCTAAATTATTAGTAATGGGAATATAAATATCAAATGGTAAGTAAGATACTGTGATATGAAAATAAATATACGCGATTCTACTTATAACAACGACTCATGAAATTGTTATTTAAAATTTATATATGGATATCCATAAAAATATTTTAAAAACTTTACGGAGCATATTTTAATTTTATCAATGCTCATTATGTACTACTAAATTCACACATTTTGTACAACATGATATCAATAGTTAAAGTTAAACAACAAAATCAACCTTAACCTCAACCTCAACATGCTGTCAGTTAAAAACGTTATACAAAGCTAATTATTAAAAAAAAAAAAAAAAACAAACAAACACATGAGTTAGATAGTCATTGTTTAATATAGAATGTGTTTTCCTTAAGTTATATAAAAAAATGCACGCATCACAATCCTTATTTGATAACAATCACTTCCTAAAAAAACTACGTAGGTGATAACATAACCTTAATCATTGACGTGATGTTTTATCAATAATAATAATAATAATAATAATAATAATAATAATAATAATAATAATAATAATAATAATAATAATAATAATAATAATAATAATAATAATAATAATAATAATAATAATAATAATAATAAACGGTTTTCTCCCTCTCTAGGGGCGATCGTGGCTGTTTCTCAGGGGATCCTCTCGATCTCATTCCATGATCAACGTTCAACACTTCTGTTGAATATCACAGGTCTTTCATCATTCTCGTTTTGTTCTTTTTTCTATTAGAGTTTCTTTTCATCCCATCAGTTCCATCCTATAGGGTTTCGTTTGGAAACCTTGTTTGTAACGGGTCGTTGGTTCCTGGGTTGCTTGTAGTGGATCTCTTCGCAACTTCTGGTTCGATTGTGGTTCGGTTATCTTGCATCCTTGTGGAATTCTAGATTAGTTTCTGCGTTATTTAAGGACTGTGTGGGCTGTTTCTTTTTAGGGTTTGGTTTTTCGTGCTTCGTTTAGGGTTTTTCATTTGTTTCCTCCTTTCGGATAGGCTGTGGCACTTTACAGCAAGGGTGTTTTGGTTGTTCTGATCGTTTGGTGAGCAAGGTTTGTGGTTGTTCTGATCGATTGGGGAGCAAGGGCAGGTTACTGTTTCGTTTGGTGAACAGGTTGTAAACCTTTTGGAATGCTACAATGCTGCTCTTTGTTTAATACTTTGCTGCTACAGTTGCTTTTGTCTTTGTGAAAGCAGTATTCTAGTTGTATTTTTATTTGTTTGGTACTTTGCTTGCTGCTCTAAAAGTTGGTGCATTGGGTTTCTGTTTTGGTGCATGCTGCTACAGTTGACTTACAGGTTGTTGGAGCAGTTTGCATATATTGGTACTTTGGTGCTTTGTTGCTTAAGGTTTGGTTGCAAGGGGTTTTGCTTTGTTCGTTTTGTTGCTATGCCCGTGGCTAAATTGCATTGCCCCTTCGTGGGCCTCAATGGATGTCGGGATGGTGGTGGAAACGGGCTTACTAAATCCTATTTGATCACTCACCTTCGCGATCGGCACTTTAATGGTGATGCTCAACTTATTACTAAGCATTCTCTTTTAACGGATTTGGCTATTTTCATAAGGGCTGAGACTACTCTTAAGCGTATGGGGATGTGGTTGTGTGGTGTTTGTTTTAAAACGCATACCTTCCGGGCTAAGTGTCGTCATGGTACGGGATCTGATTTTGTGTCTCCTCCGGATTGTGGTGATGGTGTTGTTCGGTTTGTATTATATGATCTCACCAAACCACATGTCCCCTCTCATGTTGATGTTGTTGAGGATTTGGTTTTGGACGAGCTTCGTGGTTTCGATTTACCTCTTCTTGATTCCTTATTCTCTAAGGGGCTGCGTACTGTCAAATCCATCCCTCCTAAATGTCGTTTGGAATTCTCTCGTGTTTTGAAAGGAGCCCTTGACAAGGTAATCTGCGCTCCTGATGACATTTCTTGTTGGGTTGGTTTGTTAGTCTTGCCTCTTTGTCTCCTTAAAACCTTTTACCCGAGGAGTAATCAAGAATGTAGGTCGGCCAATAAGCGCCAACGCCAGGAAGAATATATTGTTAATGCTATTCGGGCATGGGGTACCCCTAGTGGTAGTATACAGATTGTGCGTGACGTTTTAGCCGAACCCTCACCTGTTTGGTCTAATATTGATGATGACAGTTCGGATTTGGGTGACCGCAATGTCAAGCAATGTAAGAGGAAAATTTGTGATGGTCATTATACTGCTGCGGTCAGAGTTCTTTCGTCCTCTGGTATTGCACCTTACGATGTTTCTACTCTTGAGGACTTAAAAGCTAAGCACCCTTTCCAGCTGCTCCTCTTTTGCCTGATATACCCATTGATCATCATCACCTTACTGCATCTACTGCTACGGTTCTTGACATGATTAAGAGTTTCCCTCGTGGTACTTCTTGTGGGCGAGATGGTTTGCGCGCTCAACACCTTTTGGATTGTTTAAATGGTGCGGTTGTGGCTATTTCTGATGAATTGATCGCATCTATCACCCAAGTGGTGAACCTTTTCCTTGCTGGTAAATGTCCGAGGGAGTTGGGTGAGTACATTGCTAGTGCTCCTCTCACACCCTTAGTCAAACCAGGTGGGGGTATCCGTCCTATTGCTGTTGGGACTGTTTGGAGGCGGTTAGTTTCCAAGGTTTGTGCGTCCATGATTGGCCATTCTTCAGACGGTTATTTAGATGATTTACAATTTGGTGTTGGGGTATCGGGAGGAGGGGAGGCTATTCTTCATGCAGTGAATCGTTTGGTTGAGGATCGTGGGGGTGATGTTGGTCTTTCTATGTTGTTGGTTGATTTTAAAAACGCTTTCAACATGGTGGATCGTGCTGTTATGTTGCGTGAGGTTCGGCTTCATTTTCCGGCTATTTCACAGTGGGTGGAATTCTGTTACTCTAGCCCCGCCAGATTATATTATGGTGAGCATACTCTTTGGTCTCATCAAGGCGTGCAACAAGGTGATCCGCTTGGGCCACTTCTTTTTGCTTTAGTGTTACATCCCCTGGCATGTAAGATTAGAGACTCTTTTAACCTTTCTTTTCAAGCATGGTATCTGGATGATGGTACTCTTATTGGAGATACTTTGGTTGTGGGTAAGGTTTTAGAGTTGATTATGATGGATGGACCTAGTCGTGGCTTACACCTCAACGTTGATAAAACTGAGGTCTTTTGGCCAAAGGAAGACCCTAGAAGCAGATATGCAGGTGTGTTCCCCCCCAATATTTCTCGGCCCGTTCATGGTGTTAAATTATTGGGTGGGCCTGTTAGTGTTGATTTTGAGTTTGGTAGTAAGCTGGTTTTGAAAAGGGTAGCTAAAACCATTGATCTTATGGATGCTGTTGCTAAACTTAACGACCCTCAATGTGAGTTGTTACTACTCCGTGCATGTGCTGGTATTTCCAAGTTGTATTTTTCTATGCGCACATGTTCCCCCAGGGTCTTTGAGTGTGCTCAGGTTTCTTTCGATGCGGCACTTCGTTCGTCATTGGAACGTATTGTCACTGCCTCTGGGCCTGGTTTTGGTGATTGGCAGTGGAGACTTGCCACCCTTCCGTTTGCCTTTGGGGGGCTTGGTGTTTATTCTGCAGGAGATATCTTGAAATATGCTTTTCTTGCGTCTAGACTTCAATCTGCTAGCTTACAGACTAAGCTTCTCCATAGTTCTGGTATTGTAACTGCTGGTCCCTCCTTTGATGATGCTTTATGTACTTTTAATATGGATATGGATCTTGACCTTTTGAGTAACCTAAGCGAGGTCGCTGCCCCCAAACTCATGAAGAAATTGGCAGATATATATTTCGATAGGGTTACCCAAACTGTTGAATCTACATTCCATCTTTCTCCTCGACAAATGGCGTTATGGAGCTCTCTAAAGGAGGATCATACTTCAGATTGGCTTAGGGTGGTTCCTATATCTGGTTTGGGTCAAACTATGAATGCCCGGACATACCGTTGTGTGTTGTGTTATCGGCTGGGTGTTCCTCTTTTCACTGTTCAGGTACCGTGTTCAGCTTGTTCTCGTGTTTTTACTGGAGATATCTATGGGGATCACGCGGTTTCTTGTGCGGGTATTGTTGGCATTAAACATCGGCATAATATTGTGCGTGATGTTCTTGTTGATATATGCTCTCGGTCCGGAATTTCAGCTCGTAAGGAGGTGGATATTGGGCTTTACGGTGATAGGGATAGATCTTTGCGCCCAGCTGATATATTACTTTATTCTTGGGATGGTGGCCTTGATGTTTGTGTTGATCTTACGGGGTCGTCACCTTTGACACAATCTGGTATGATTGATTTTAGGCCAGGTCGTGCGGTTATTGAAGCTGCACAACGTAAACGTATCAAATATGAGGCCAAATGTGTGGATATCGGATATGGGTTCCTCCCCTTCTCTTTCTCCTCTTTTGGAGAACTTGAGAAAGATGCAGTAACTCTTCTAAAACGTATTCGACGTTTTTCTACGACTCAAGACATTGGAGCGCGGGCTGCCGTTCATATTTTTAATAGGATTGGTTTCGCTATTGCTAGAGGTGTGGGGGCCCAGTTGGTTTCTCGGCTCCCCACCAATTTCTTGTAAAATCCTATTTATTGATAATAAAAGTGTTGTTTATAATAATAATAATAATAATAATAATAATAAATAAATAAATAAATAAATAAAATAAAAAATAATAACAATAATAGTTGGCCGTTGTAAACGAATTAAAAGTATGTACATGAGAATTATTCAGCAAGAATATATAGTTTTAATCAGGTTATTACGTAACATACTGCAATAATGTTATTGAATTGGTAATCACGGATGTGAGATAAAACCATTATTCTATACTTATGATTTATGTAAACCTCATTTTGCTTCTGAATAGAATCCGAAAGAGACCTCAACAAAACTTTGGCTTATGCCTTTTCTAGCTAATAGTATTTAGTAACCTTTTTCATGATTTAACTTTTTTGTTATACACACCAACTTTTAGTAACTCTTTTTTATGTTTTATTGAAAACTTCTACACTTAATATTTGTGTTTTTACTATAAACACACTAAGCTATAATAGAATTAGTTGTGAACTTATAGCTTTATCATACACTTATTGTGTTATGGTAATTAAATAAGCAATAAGCACCTTTAATAAGCATAACCAAACACCCCTTTAATTCTAATATGAAGTTTTCTTATTTGATGTTATGATTAACTTTGTTGTTATCCTCATTATAATGCAACATGTAAGTGGTTTTTGCAGTTTTATTATCTTATCGCACACACTAAAGTGTAATGCAATTTGTTGTGTGCGTTTTTTAGAGGATGATTAAGTATCAACACATGATTGTCGTGGAAGGATTTTCTACACCTGCTCAAGGTATAAATGTATAATTTAGTTGAGTTGCTGAATTAAATAATACATGAATGTATTTTAATGAACCAAAGATGTGTTTTAGTGCCTATATGGGGAACTTTATGGTGGGAATTCTTTCCGGGGTGTAATTTGTCTTTGAATGAGTTAATGAAACTTAGCAAGTGTTTGCTGCCATTGATAACACTATGGGTGTCAACCAACAGTCTAAAATATGGGTGTCTTTTACCTTGATGATTTAAGCCAATTGTGAAGAAAGTTGCATTAAAGTGAAAGATCGGTAAGGATTCAAACAATCCTAAAAGACTTACGAATATACTCTTTGTCATTTTTTTCATGCATTTATAATTTACTTATACAAGTAATAATAATTTCCTTATATAGTTCGGGCTTAGAGAAAAATTATTCTTATACATTATAGATAAACGTAAGATTAAATTTGAGTTCTACCCATAACATCTTTTTTCGTTTCTCTTTATGTAATAAAGAAGCTATAATGTAAGCAACTATGTTAATTTAGTAATTTTATGATCAAACATGAGAAATAAATAACACAAACTTATGATAATATAATTTTCCAAAGAAAAAGATACATTATTAAAAATGATATGATAGTTATTCATAATTAAGGAAATGAATCGATATTCAAAGCTATCTAAATACGCTACATATTTTAACGAAAATATAAGTAAAAGAAATACCACAATTACAAAACACATCGTAAATTGATAGCACGGGTTTACAAAACTAAAAGCATATATCACTAACATCTCATGCAAGTCAAGTATCATCATGTGATTTTGCTTGAATAATAAAATATAATTTTTAATCAAAAAGCATTCTCCTAAAATAATAGGTAGGTTATAATATATACATATAATTTTTTATTTTTAGTCCACCATGTAAAACTATTTGAAACATGTTAAGTAATTCATTTCTTAATCGATAATATCAAGCCAAGCTATCCAAAGCTTGAGCTTGGCTTGTTAAATGTTTCGAGCTAATTTTTGGGCTTGAGCTTGGGCTTGAGCTTGATAAAAGCTTGACTCGATCGAGCCAAGCTCGAGCTCGAGCTCGAGTTGCTTGATAAAAGCTTGACTTGATTGCAGCCCTAGCAGAGACACAATGTAGCTGTGTTGGACGCCAACATGCGTCGCGCATATGAGAGTAAACTAACCTTCTCAAAAAGCTTATGACTTTAGCATATATGGTCCTTTATTTTATTTTATTTTATTTTCCAGTAAGCTATTAGTCAATAACTCAATACTATTCATTGAGTGTTTGAAAAAGTTATTTTAATATGGTAAATTGGTAATACAATAAGCTAATAAACATCTCGAAAAAGTTTAGCCAAACAACTAGTGATAAATAAAACCTTTGTGTCATTATACGAGTTGTAACTTCTAATACAAAGTTGTTTTTAATTGTTTCAAAAGTTTAATATAAAGGCATCAATATATCAAGTCAACTTAAACCACAATTAAACAGAGAATGCATACCACGGTTTACAAAAGAGTTTAGGTTATAAAAAGCAAAGAACTTTCTCCTAATTAAGTCCCACTTTGGTACGTAAACTTGAAATAACATGAGTAAATGTAACAAAGTTTAATAAAATGTTTCAATATGCACATTTTGATGTGTTAGCAAGTTAAAGTTAGTGACATGTATATATGTATGGCGCGCCAATATTTTAAAATGCGCATATTAATTAGACAAAGTACGTTACATATACTCGTATTTTAAATTTACAGACCAAAATGATACTTAGAAAATATTCATTGCTATTTTCTTCGCAAAACAAGAAAACCACAAAATGCCGCTATTTTCAACGTCATATGTCTGATCATAACACAAAGCATAGCGTATGGCGGTATGGTATGTACTTTGTCTCCAATTAATAAAATTTTACAATTTATATTTAAAATTAACCTTTGTTTTTAATTCTTGTTTTGTTAATCACTGTCAGCTGGAGCATGTAATGATGTTACGAACATTTGTTTAGTTGGAGCTACCTACTAAGAAGAGTTCTAGATTGCGTCTTGTAAGTGATTATCATAACTATTGCGGCCGATAGTCTATAAAATAGTGTTTGGAACACTGTTAGAAAAAGTGATTATCAGCATAATCTAATTTTGAAAATGCAATCCCAAATCTGATTATCTGAAATTGATTATTTGACCTCTATGTATCATACAATAAGGATTTATTTCATTATACCCGTTACACTAGAAAGTAGATACTGATTAATGATTATACGCTACTAGAAAACGCAGCAGGAGTTCTTGTATATCTTATGAATACGCGTATAGATTTAGTGCGTGGTGCTACACATCTCCCTAGTTATCTTCTATATTCATACGTAAATCAACTGATATTTCGTTGCATGATATTCGAATGGCATGCATTTCTTGATACACTTGAAGCATGTATATTTCCCCATCTATTTGTGATCGAATGCACTTTTCTGCCACTTTTAGTGTTTCATGTATTTCCTCGTCGAATCCTTGCCCCATTAAGCTTTCATCAATCATAATTGCTTCCCTACTACGATCGGTCAAGGAGTGGATCCAAGTAGATGGTTCTCTACCTGTAACCAACTCATGCAACAAAATACCAAATTGATAAACATCCTCTTTGTAAGGACTAGGACTAGCATCTGGAACCACAAAAGTGCAACCACTTGAAGGGATACCACTTGTGTTCATCAAGATATTTGAGTTACCCAAGTTTGATATCTTGGGCTCAAAGTTATCATCTAGTAAGATACATCTTGAGCTGATTTTGAGATGGGCCACTCGGAGGACGTTGTTGTGATGCAGCCATGTAAGTCCTCGTGCTATTCCTATTGCTATCTTAAATCTTAAAGGCCACCCCATCTTCTTACCCTCCACTTGTGGCCTAAAATGTAGCCATTGATGGAGGGTTCCGTTACACATGTATTTGTATACTAGAAATTTCTTTTCCCTTTCATAGCAAAAACCTAGCAATGGTACTAAATTTGTATGCCTTAGTCTTCCTAAAATTTCTATTTCTAATAAGAATTCTTTCTCAAAACTCTCGAACTTATGAAGCCTCTTGACTGCAAGCAGCAAACCATTCGGAAACATAGCCTTGTACATGATCCCCATGTTTCCATGGCCGATTACTTTTTTATTGTCAAAACTATTGGTTGCCATATTAAGTTCCTCCAAACTCATTCGACATATAAACTTTTCCATGGCAGTTATCTGTGTGAAAAAGAATAATTACATATATAATAGTAGTAATAATCTTCATACTTACATGGACACAGAGACACATATTTTATTTTAACTACAGTTTACATCATTTGGTTAAAATCTTAAAACTTACTTTTAAGCAATGTAAATTCTTTATTTTATACAATGGGAGTTAGAGAGAGAGAAGGGAGAGGATTTTACCTTGCTTGCTTCACTGCTAAAATTCTCTGCAAATAAGATTAGGGGGGTTCCTGTAATTAGGTGATTCCTCCTTCAATTCCCTTTATTTTCTTGACCAGGCGATATAACATCATGTTGCTCATAGATAATGTAGGCAAACAGTAGAACATAAGCAACATAGTCAAGACAGTAGAAGCAGGAAAGCCAACCTTAAACCCTGAGAAAAAGAGATTTTCATGATCTTCATAACCATCTTTCTCGCAGGCATCCAAAGGACCTCCACAAAGTCCTTTGTTGCCTGCATAACTTGATGCAGAGGCAGTAAAACTGCTGAAGAAGGGTACTGGTCCTATCAATCTATTGTTAGCAACACTAAATTCTTTGAGGCGGTTAAGTCCACCCAATTGTCCAGGGATTTGGCCCGTTAGGTGGTTGTTATTTAGCCTTAGTATAGAAAGAAAGCTGCAATTGCCAATAGTTCCTGGAATTTCACCTGAGAGATTGTTGCTGGAGAGATCAACGGACACAAGAAAACCTAAAACATCTGAAAAATTATAAGGAAATGGTCCTGTGAGTTTGTTGGCAGAAAGATCTAATCCCGTTAAGCTGGTGCAGTTTTTTAAGCCCATTGGAAATGGTCCTTTAAGACCCATGTCTGATAGGTGAATATTCAGAACCTTGCTTTCATCAGGGTGCCAACATTCCACACCAGTAAATCTACATATGAAACCTTCAGTATTGTTGTTGAAATCCCAGGAAGATAAAAGATTCTCAGGGTCTTCCAGGGTGTTTTTGATGGATCTTAGGCAATCGATATCTGACTGAACGGCATTACTTGAAACAAAGCAAACTAGAATTACTAGCAAGCCCAAGTGCATACTAGAAATACCTTTTCTTTTCATTATGTATATTGTGTTACTTTGCCTTATGACAGAATGAAATGGTTCCAGCATTAAATATAGATAAAAAATGTGTTGCATTGACCCAAATTAAGTGTCAATTCACTTGTGGGACTCACTCCCTAGAAAAACGTCTTTAAGTTGATCTCAATAAAAGTCGATAGCAAAAACTTCCATGAAGTATTAGAAAATTAGATGATGATGACCACAACCCCAATTTTCACTTCTGAAGTTTCTCCTTATTTTCTAAAGACTACTTTGTATTAAATTGACTGTGTTTTACCTAAGCTGATTTCTTTTGACGAGATCAAACTTGGTTTAAGAACAAGAAAAATCCATGGAATAGTTGCATTTGGGTAATCATCTCATAATTTTTCTTTTATTTGTGCTATCTGCAATTTTCTAAACTCGATAACAAAAGATAGCACAAATCACATGAACACATTTTGTAAATTTTCAGGAATAAAAAAATTTGATCCTCAGGACCCCATCCTTTGTGAATTGCAACACGGTCAAAGAACCTTGTGGTGCCGCGGAGGCGGATGGAAAAGGAAAAGAACTCGTTGAAAATGCAGCAACAAGATCTTATAACTACTCGTATATAAGTACATGGATCCATAGGAGTTACGAAGCATTTTGCTAGGGAATACAGTTTGGCCCTAAGTGTTTTTTTTCCTACAATTCTTGGCTTTATTCTTTTTTCATCTAATATGATAAAAGCGTACTGATTTATGACAACCATGTGCTGCCATTTTAGCTATTTAGGAAAATGACCATTAGTTATTTATAATCGATGCCGAATTTCAAATTTTTCGCCAAACACGTGTTCTTACATTTTCAGCGTCACTATATATGCATGAAGAAAATTGAATCCCATTCTTGACATGAGTTCCTGAACTTAGAGCACAAGGTGCAAAGGCAAGCACTTGCCTCCTCATTCGGGCCCCATCATGCCACATCACCAAAACACCTCAACTTCAACTAACCACAACAAACCCCCCATCACCAAACAACAAGCCTCAACTTCCCCATTAGGGCCCCACCTCTTACACATTTATTTTTTTGTTCATTTTTCAATCAAATTAAATTTATTTCATTCAAAAAAAAAAAAAAAACTAAAATTAAAATTTTATGCTTATATTTTGTTTTAAATTTAAGCTGCTAAAAAAAATGCAAATAAACAAGGACCAAATATAAAGATGCTAATAAACAAGGGCCAAACAAGGACCATCTCCAAATAAACAAGGACCATAAGCAAATTATACATGTCTTCTTCTTCAAATATAACCTGCAAACAGATATAGATGCAAACACATCTCCAAATATAAAACATTAAAACCCAACCAAAAAAGAAAAAAAAAAAGAAAGAAAGAAAGATGCTGACAGTTTGTCAGTGGATTTGCTTCGCCATGGCCACGGGGAGGTGACCAACGGCGAGCAACGGCGAGGGTGTTCCAGTGTGGCGGCGAGCAACGGCTCGCCGTTGTCCATGCCACATTGGACGGCGAGGTACCAAAATTCGTGTGCACCTTGTGCTCTTATATTCATGAGATTTTGAAACTCCTCCCCCCCACCCCCCACCTTTTTTTTTTTTTTTTTTTTTTTTTTTTTTTTTTTTTTCGAAGCAACAAATGTTGATGCAAGTCTACTGATCATGTGCCATGCATTTACGAACGATCTAGCTTTACTCGATCTAAGATGTCGAAATTTGAGATTCTTGGATGGTTTAACAACCACAAGAATTATTTAGCGACAACGACAGTCTGTATTAGTTATTTACAATGCTAGTGACTAGTGATTAAGATCGAAGTATTATTATTCAAGTTGGTTTTGTTCATATTATATCAAGCCAGCTGAATTTTGTAAAGTTTGACTAATTAT
This sequence comes from Artemisia argyi, assembly GCA_030686995.1. Classification (NCBI taxonomy): domain Eukaryota; kingdom Viridiplantae; phylum Streptophyta; class Magnoliopsida; order Asterales; family Asteraceae; genus Artemisia; species Artemisia argyi. The sequence continues at coordinate 171,173,108 of CM060694.1, read as the reverse complement.
GAGAAAATGATACAGTAGGTGTTATTTCTCTGGTTCTACTGCTAGGTGTCAGTTTAATAAGTTGCCGGTGACATGATGAAAAGTTATAGCTTGAATATTATCTTCACCGCGCTACGACAAGATCATATAAATCGATTATACTAGTTTGTGCAAGTATCTTGGCAAAAATTGTAAACTTATTTTCTTTTTATCAATTTTTTTTCTAAATTTAATAAAGTAACAAATGACAAATACTTAAATTATCTAATATATATATATATATATATATATATATATATATATATATATATATATATATATATATATATATATATATAAACCCTAAAGAGCTCATGCACATGACAAAAAATTAGTGATGAAATAAGTTTTGGATCAAGTTATAGAATTTAGTATATGAAAAATTAGTATTGAGCTAGTGCCTTAGCTTTTAGCCCATTTGTGTTCATATAACTGGGTTGACCACATGCTCGAAAACACTGAAAATTGGTACATTATTCTTTAACTTTAGCCTTGGGGCTCATTTGTGCTACTAAAATGACTCAAAATGTTTGATGCATTTAGACAAATTGATTCATTTGATCCACAGTATTCTTAATCAATAATAACCCCAAATTTAATCAATTGACACTTAAAATGTAACTAAACCAATCTATTTTCATAGATAGTATTTTTTTCTCACATTTTGATTGAAACCATAGGGGACTAAAGCAAACTCACCCAATGCAATCAAAGAACCTTAAACCAAGGTGTGTGGTTTACTTTATATATTTGAGTTTTGAGAGGCAAAAACCCAATCTAGTTGTGGCAAAGATAGTGTTTCTTTTCCACATATAACTTGTAAGAGTAGATTAAGGGGGTGTTTCTTTTCCACTTAATGAGTAGACCTAAACCATTATTTTCAAGGGAAAGAGAGGAAATGAACAACTCAAATAGAAATAATAAATACATCCTTATTTCATGTTAAAGAGAGGATACCATAGCTAAAATCTTATTTAAAAAAAAAAAAAAAAAAAAAAAAAAAATCCCTTTTTGTTTCAATTAAGTGATTAAACTATAGATATAATGACACATCATTGTGTTTCTATTATTTCTCTTTTCAAAACTACGGCTTAATCCTTACAAAAAAAAAAAAAAAAAAAAAAAAAAAAAAAAAAAAAAAAAAAACTTTCATCAAGTGTATGAAAAAGCTAATAAACATCTCTAAAAGGCTTATCCAAACACCTAGTGATAATTAAAACCTTTGTGTCACTACAAGAATTGTAATTTCTAACATAAAGTTGTTTTTAGTCATTTCATATTTTTTTTCTTCTGTTTAATCAGTTGTTTAAATTAAAATATAAAGGTATCAACAGTTCAGCCAACTTTAACACAGAAAATGCATGCCACTGTTTATAGAACCAACAAGAAACCCGCAAAATGTCGTTATTTACCCAACTTCACCTTCAATTTTGCACTCCCTAATATAACATCTAACATCATAAATCTGATCATAACACAAATTATGGCGTATGGTATGTTTGTCTCCAATAAAATCTTTACATTTTATATTTAAAAAATTAACCTTTGTTTTTAATTGTTGTTCATGTTAATCACTGTCACCTGGTGTATGCTACGATGTTACGAACCTTTGTTTAGTTCTTTTGTTGTTCGTTTGAATGCTACTGCTTTGATCACAATAGATAATGACGTTATAGATGGAGCTTATACTAAGAGGAGTTATAGATTGTGTTTTGCAACTGATTATTTTTCTATCGTGGCAGGTATAGTGTTTGGTTATCATCATTTTCTTAGAGACAAAATGCAGTTTTACGATCGCATTTGAAAATGCAATCCCAACCCTGATTATCTAAAATTGATTATTTGAGATCTATCATTATCATTATACTTAATTATTTTTTATACCCGTAACACTAGAAAGTACATACTAATTATACGCCACTTGAAAACGCATTAGGAGGTTCTTGATCACTATCGTATGAAAATACATTTAGATTTAGTGCGTGATGCTACACATCTCCCTAGTTATCTTCTAAATTCATACATAAATCAGCCGAAATTACATTGCTTGATATTCGAATGGCATGCATTTCTTGATACACTTGAAGCATGTATATTTCCCCATCTATTTGTGCTCTAATGCACTTTTCTGCCACTTTTAGCGTTTCACGTATTTCCTCATCGAATCCTTGCCCCATTAAACTTTCATCAATCATAGTTGCTTCCCTACTATGATCGGTCAGGGAGTTGATCCAAGTAGATGGTTCTCTACCTGTAACCAACTCTTGCAACAAAATCCCGAATTGATAAACATCCTCTTTGTAAGGACTAGGACTAGCATCTGGAACCACAAAAGTGCAACCACTTGAAGGGATACCACTTGTGTTCATCAAGATATTTGAGTTACCGAAGTTTGATATCTTGGGCTCAAATTTATCATCTAGTAAGATACATCTTGAGCTGATTTTGAGATGGGCCACTCGGAGGACGTTGTTGTGATGTAGCCATGTAAGTCCTCGTGCTATTCCTATTGCTATCTTAAATCTTAAAGGCCAGCCTATCTTCTTACCCTCTACTTGTGGCCTAAAATGTAGCCATTGATGGAGGGTGCCGTTACACGTGTATCTGTATACTAGAAATTTCTTTTCCCTTTCATAGCAAAAACCTAGCAATGGTACTAAATTTGTATGCCTTAGTCTTCCTAAAATTTCTATTTCTAATAAGAATTCTTTCTCAAAACTCTCGAACTTATGGAGCCTCTTGACTGCAAGCAGCAAGCCATTTGGAAACATAGCCTTGTACATGATCCCCATGTTTCCATGGCCGATTACTTTTTTACTGTCAAACCTATTGGTGGCCATATTAAGTTCCTCTAAACTCATTCGACATATAAACTTTTCCATGGTACTTATCTGCGTGATAAAGAACAATTACATATTAGTAATAATCTCCATACTTATATGGACACAGGACATACATATTTTATTTTAACTACATATTACATCATTCGGTTAAAATCTTAAAATTTACTTTTAAGCAATGTAAATTTATCATTCTACGCCTTTTAAATAAACCATATTTTTCATTTACACATTGAAAGTACTTACACAATGGGAGTTAGAGAGAGTAAAAGGAGAGGATTTTACCTTGCTTGCTTCGCTGCTAAAATTCTCTGCAAATATGATTAGGGGTGTTCCTGGAATTAGGTGATTCCTTCTACCCTTAATTTTCTTGATCATGCGATACAATGTCGTGTTGCTCATAGACAGTGTAGGCAAACAGTAGAACATAAGCAACATAGTAGAGATAGTAGAAACAGGAAAGCCAACCTCAAACCCTGAAAAAAAGAGATCTTCATGACCCTCTTCCTCGCAGGGATCCAAAGGACCAGCACAAAGTCCTGGGTTGTTATCATAGCTTGATGCAGAGGCAGTAAAATTGCTGAAGTAGGGTACTGGTCCTATTAATCTATTGTTAGCAACACTAAATTCTTTGAGGCGGTTAAGTGCACCCAATTGTGAAGGGATTTGGCCTGTTAGGTGGTTGTTATTTAGCCTTAGAACATTAAGAAAGCTGCAATTGCTAATACCTGGTGGAATTGGACCTGAGAGATTGTTGTTGGAGAGATCGAGGGACGTAAGGAAACCTATAAAATATGTAGTATTAGAAGGAATGGGTCCTGTGAGTTGGTTTCTAGAAAGATCTAATCCCGTTAAACTGGTGCAGTTATTTAAGCCCATTGGAAATGGTCCTCTAAGACCCATGCCTGATAGTTGAATCTTCATAACCTTGCTCTCATCAGGGTGCCAACATTCGACACCAGTAAATCTACATATTAAACCTTCAGTACTATTGTTGAAATCCCAGGAAGATAAAAGATTCTCAGGGTCTTCCAGGGTGTTTTTAATGGATCTTAGGCAATCGATATCTGACTGAACGGCATTGCTTGAAACAAAGCAAACTAGAATTACTAGCAAGCCCAAGTGGATACTAGAAATACCGTTTCTTTTCATTGTGAATATAACGTTGCATGATGACATAGTGCATACAGTTTTTGTATATTAATGTATATTAAACGTGTTGTGTTGACCCGAAGTCTCCTCAATTGTGGGACTCACTCCCTGGAAAAACAGGTTAAAGGAAAATGATTTTTAAGTCAATAGCAACAACGTTCTTAAGAGGTTAGAAAATGTGAAGATGATGACCCCAACCCCAACATTGACTTCTAAAGTCTCTTCGTATTTTCTAAATAGTACTACTTTCCACAATTACACGCTAAAAACCTTATAGCTAAGTTAACATATATAATTGAGAATTTTTCATAAATGTATTTAGGGGTGTCATTCGGGTTGACCCGGTCGGGTTCGGGTCAACTCGGGTCGGGTCAACTCGGGTCAAGCCTCCAAAAAACATACCCGAACCCGACCTTGTTTAGTCTCGGGTCAATTCGGGTTCGGGTCAATTCGGGTCGGGTCAACTCGGGTTCGGGTCTGCCCATTTTTTTTTTTTTTTTTTTTTTTTTTTTTTTTTTTTTTTAATAAGAAATCTGATTCACTCGGTTTGTATTTTAATAATGAATATAAAGTTTTACCATAACACATGACTATCCATTATTCCATTCTTAAAAGATATAGTGAATTAGTGATTAGCAGATCACATCTTTGATTGGTTTATATAGTTCTCAATGTTATTTTGTTCCTTTGTTGCAAATATTCGTCACAATTATTCATTCTATAACTTTTATACACCAAAAAATAGTACTCTTGCCAAAAAAAGAGTACACCTATAACTTTAATTTGTAAATGATATGCATAAAGTTTGAAACGTCAGTCTTGTTCTTTAGAAGTTAGGTGCATTTTTTTTTAATTTTTTTTTATGTAAATGTATGATGAACTTACATTACATATTTACATGGGCTTGACTTTGGAACGTTTCTCTACAAGGTCCTTTTAATAAAAGAAAAGCCTACAAAGTTTACATTAAAAAAAAAAAAAAAAAAAAAAAAAAAGAAAGAAAAAAAAATCAAACTCGGGTCAATTCGGGTTGACCCGAACCCGAGCAAGAGATATATATTAAACCATAACCCGACCTTGTTTAGAACTCGGGTCAATTCGGGTTGACCCGATTGACCCGGATATGATTTTTGACCCGAGTTGACCCGAACCCGGTCGGGTTCGGGTCGGGTCGGGTTTTATAACACCCCTAAATGTATTTACAGTACTATTTAGTAGTGACTTTTTTTTTTTTTTTTTCTTTTTTCTTTTTTTTTTTTTTTTTTTTTTTTTTAACCGAAACACATTTCTTTTGACGAGATCAAACTTGAGTTAAGGACGCGGTAAATCCTTGTAGTTGTTGCATCGATCCGGTTAATCATATTTCCCTTTTGTTCATGTTATCTGCATGACACCTTCATATCTAAAACAAAATTCATCACATTAACTAATATTGGCGTCTAAAATCTCTATAGTTTGTAAACTAAACAAAAATTAATCCTCATCCTTTGGTTTTTCTTAACTTTGTATCTTAAACTTGAAAATTGCCGCTCGGTCCAAGAACCTTTGTGGTGCCACCAAAGTTAATGGAAAAGAAAATGAATTTATTGAAATCGAGTAACAAGAGCTTATAACTGTTCAAAAGTACATGGATCAATAGCTAGGAGCATGACAATCACGAGGGAAAGCCAAACTTCGGATGGGCATAACTTTCAACAACCGGAAGTTATGGAACAGTTTGGGAAAATTAAGCGTTTTTAATTTCCTGCAATTCGCGGCTTCCTTTTTTCATCTAAAGAGCTGGGTAGCCCGCGCGTTGCTGCGGGGTTCATGTATAGAATGATTGTGTTAGTGTTTGTTTTGGTGTAATTGTTAGTATATGTGTATTTTTAATATTGTTAGTATATAACATCTGTTAGAACCAAACCGTAAAAAAAATAAAAAATAAATAAATAAAAACTGTTATTAAGGACTAAATTTGCAAAAGATCGCTAACAGGGGACTAACAGTGCGATTTATAACTAACTTGAGGGACCATTTCTGTAAATTCCTTAGTAACAGTAAACGTACTATTCCCAACTGGCGTTTACTGTAGCAACCACAGTTTGATACTGTAGCAGGGGTATTTTTTTAGTCCCTGAAAGTAACGGTTTGTTGCAAAGGTAGTCCTTAGGGACTAACGGTGAAAATAAAAGTTAACCTTAGGGGCTGTTTCTGCTTAATATTTGCACAGAAACAGGCCCAAGTTATTGGTCCGTTGCAAATTTAATCCACAACTGTTAGGTAACGGCCGTTAAAGCCTAATTTTGCAATTGATCAATAACCTTAGGGGCTAAAATGGGGCTAACATGAAATTTGCGTGGGTACTGCAGCTACAGTGAACCACACGCCGCGCGTTGCTGCAGGATTACGGTAAATGTGTGCGTTTTTCTTTTATCGAGCTGACATACCTTAGAAAGCATGAAACGAATCGGATTTGCCAAATAAATTAAATTCGAGAAAGTTATACGTATTTATAATCGTTTTTATCGGAAAAATTATTTTGAAAATATGGGTGCAAGTTTCATATTTTTTCGAGTCCGTTTAGTACGTTAAATGGGTCATGTAGCGAATATGTCAAAAGAATTGCATTTTGGCAAAACAGACCCCTCCGCCCCTTATTTTTATTTTTGCCCCTTTGGTTTGTTTTAACCAAGTTTGGTCCCTTCCTGTTATATAAAAAAACCCCATTCTCTCTATTCTCATTTAAACACACACAAACACTCATTGAATTAAATTGACATTGGGAAAAATATTGAAGTTTATACTTGATTTTGTTGGAAAAATTATTTCGTGAACAATGGCGCAAGTTTCGTAATTTTTCGAATCCGTTTGCTATGTCAAATGAGTCCCCGAATCTTTTTTGTGAAAAGTTTAGCCAACACTTTTGCTTTTGTACCAGTTTGGCCCCTCACAAAATATAAAAGAGAAATTTTTATTCACTTTCTCATTAATAACTCTCACTCTCTCTCTCTCTCTCTTAAATAAACACACACATATACTCTTTCATTTCTCTCTCTACCTCACCGGATTCTTCAAAAATTCCGGCGATACACCAGCAGTTTCCGGCGACCACCATACCTGAAAATTTTCCGACAAACCATTTTGTTTACCGATTCGATAGATAGGTGTATTTATAGTGTTTATTAGCTCTCGACGCGGCACCAAACACCTCCACCGCCGCTGCCTCGCCACCACAGTCTCGCCACCGCCACCCTTGCTCTGTCTCTCTCTCGGTAACACCCCTCACGCGCCCCTTCTCATCTATATTTTTATTTTTCAAACCCTAATTTGTAAATTTTTGTTTAATCCGATTTTCATATAAAACCTTTTATAAAACCTATGCAAAAGATTAGAAAAAGTGTGGATCTAAAAGATTTAACCTCGACTCGTGTGACTCGGTCATGACTCGGTGACTCACCGAGTCAACTCACGTTGACTCGGCGAGTTAACATTTTTTTGCTTCCATTTATATGTCTAACAATTTATTTATGAATTAATATAGATTTTTTTAAGGTTTTTGTGTTTTTTTTTTTTTTTTTTTTTTTTTTTCAGGTTTGTACTCACCGGAATTTGCTGTTGTCGCCGACGCTTTTCGCCGGATTCTTCATTGGCAAAAAACACCCTTGTTGTTAAAGTTGCGTTTTTTTTTCATCAAATTTGTTTCAAGGTGTATAGTGATTTTGTTATTTAAATTTGTTGTAATTTTTTTTGTATGTTGTGGTTAAGTTAGAGCAGTTGGGAAAAAATACTGTAGCACACTGTTTTGCACTATTCATCGACCACTGTAGATACCACTGTAGACATAACGTAAAAAACACTGTTCATTCCATTTTTGTCATGTAGCGCCTGCCTTTTATATATATAGTATAATATGAAAAGTGTGCTGATTATTAATTGATATAAGATCATTTGAGGACTAAACTTTTTTTACATACTAAGGGACTAATCTCCACCCTCCATCTTCCCTCCATCTTTATTTGATCTAATGGATGAGATTAATACCAACAATTTAAAAAAACCACTTTCATCATTTTTTTTTCAAATATTAATATCTTTCAAACCGTTAGTCGTTAAGCGAAAAAATTATACCGTTACACGGGCATTTAATTATCTTTCTATAAATAGGCATTTTGACATATTTTCGACATTTTTTTTTCGTTTTTTTCACGTTTTTTTTCGTGGCTGAAAAAATCATATATGATAATATCATATATGATATGATATGTAATATCATATATGATTTTTTTGGGCCACGAAAAAAAAACGTGAAAAAAATGTTTTTTTTTTTTTTTTTTTCGAAAGTATATCAAAGTGCCCGTCTATAGAAAGATAATTAAATTCCCGTCGCGATTGTGTAATTATTTTTGCTTAACGATTAACGGTTTAAGAGATATTTAAATTATAAAAAATGGGTGAAATATTAAAATGCTTTTAATCTCAACCATTGATTTCCTTTTTAGATGGAAGGTGGGAATAATTCCTTGATATGTGAGGAATGTTTGGTTTGTAGAATAACTCGACTCTTAATAATTAGTTACAGAGTATTTATACGTAAATTTCAAGTTTTATATGTGGGTTTGCTTATCCCAATCCCAACCACTTAAATTTTTATGTTTTTGGCCATACCTGCCCAAAAGTATTAACTGATTCGTATCAAGTAATTTCACGAAGCATACATTGATATAAGGAAAAAAAAAAAAAATCTTTTTCGCAACACATGTGTTCTTGCACTGTCGGTTTTACAAGTCTGTTTGTTCGATCATCAGGTTTTATGCATGAATCCCCTTTAATCACCGTATAAAGGAAAACAAACTAATTTTCCTCACACGCGTACATTCTTGACATCATATACTTAGATTCATGAGATTTTGAAACTTTAATTTACTAGATGCAAGTCCAATGAAAATTTACTTATCTTGTGCCAAGTAAAAACACTTTAACTTAGTTTAAATATTCAATATATTGTGTAATAAACGGAAAACTGTACATGTAATAAGATGTTATTTTCTTAGGTGTTTCCTAGTAGTTATGTTTATTTGATAACTTCAGATGGTAGAGATCAAGATCAAATTAAGTCGTAAACCCATAGATACGTCATTTCTTTTAGGAGAAGTACTAGCAGACACAATAAACTGTTTTCGTAAAAGAAAGTTGCGTAATTGTTCTAATTAGTGTAAAATAATATAAGCACTGCCATCTTGGTATATAAAGAAACTATACAGTGTGTATTGTTTCATCTAGAGATTAGAAAATGATAACAAATTAAATATCTCATCTAGTTTACATGTTAAAAGATCTTCAAAAAACTCTACTAAAACATGAATCGTATGATATATAGTTGTTGTCACTATTCAATTAAAACAAAATGCACCCTTTCGATTCGTTAAATTAAACCAACATCCAGGCTTAAACGTCTCTTCTTCGTACCTACATGCACAACGAGCCAACAACCAAGTGTTAAGAAAATAAGGCCGGTACAAACATAACAAGTGAAATTTTTCATATAAAATTCACATCATACAAAGTCTAAAGTTTTTTTCAATCATGATTTGAAGAGAGGAATTATCAAGAAGTGAATACAAAGGTTCCAATGGATCTTGTAGTTGCTATTCATCTACATCGAGCTATACTATCAACGGAAATGACTGCGACTCTTTGCGGTTAAAAAAAGACTTCAGTTCGTGAATGATTCCGATTTACATGAATCTCATGAACTACTTTGCGTAAAATACTAAATATCATGGTTCGTGTAAAAAAAAAAAAAAACAAAAAAAAAAAAAAAAACTTTTTTCTTATATCAACACTTTTTCAACTAAACATAATGATGATATATATCTACTACTAATTGTAATGGCTGTCATAAAAAAAATTCCAAAATAAAAAGAAAGAACATATACCTGTTTTGGGGGACACTAGCATAACACCTATTATTGTTTCGTGATCTACTATTGAGGTTACTTTTGTTATCAACAAAAAACCAAGTCTTCCATTGTTTCGTATCACCAAGATGTTTCTTCGAATCATTCACTGAAGTACTCCGACAAACCTTTTGTTTTTTCAAGCCCAAAGAACTCGGGACAAACATCTTAAGAAGAAAAACACCCGTATCAAGGCTTACACTTCTTGAAATCGGACCCTTTTTCTCACCTTTTTTATTCCCCTTGATTTCGGGCTTTGTATCCTTTGTGACGATATCTTTTAACGACAACTCATAACATGATTCTGGCAAGTCGTCAAACATTTCCATGAGCTCATTCCTTGCTTGTGCCATTTTTGTCGTGGCAGATGATCGACATGTGTCATTAGAACGAACGTTATTAGACCAAAGGGGTGGTGATTCATTTTCATCTTGTTTTCTTTGATTCTTCTCTTTTGGGATTTCACAAAATGTGAAATCTGATTGTTTTGTGATGGGATGGAGTTTTGGTTGATATGACATGTTATAGTTACCATTCACTTCATCAAAGGCAAGCATGGTTTTTGTTATTTGAGTTTATGGTTATAGCTAGTGGAAGAAATTTCAAAATTCTGTAGCACAACTTAGGTTATAAATATTATGACATTAAAAAAAAACATCATAACTTTGAAAAATAATTTATACGTGGAATTTAAACTTAACCCACAAGACACTCTATCATGAGTAGACTATGGACCCAAGTCTTTTTCTTTTTGAAAGTGAAGTTTGCCGTCTAAGAATGGGAGTGAAGACAATAAGAAGACGTGAATAATTTTCTTTCCATTTGGCAAAATTAGTTACAAAAAAGGTTGCCAACTTTTCTTAATTATATTTGTAGTTTTGTACAACTATTAGGGAAAATGTTGCCTAATAGTGATTTACTATTTGTGTTTCATTTGCAAATGACATAGATTATGGGAGATGATTTGTGCATCATTTCTTTTTAGTTATACACTACTAAATCACATCAGTAATGCACACAGTACAACACCGCTATGAATAATTTAGTGGTGGATGGCAAATAAAAATGGTGTACAAATCATCTCCCCTTTATTTACTATTTGTGTGTCATTTGCAAATGACATAGCTTATTAGTGATTTACTATTTGTGTTTCATTTGCAAAATATAACTTTTATTTATGGTAGTACTAGTGCCTCTATACATGGTAGTAATCGTTTCCCTTGTTTCCTTTCATTGGACTTTTGACCATATATAAACTAAAGAAAAATGATTCTCATGGCTGAAATTCATGCTTACATGTGTACGTAATTAATGAATTAAGCATGTATGACGCGTTCAATATAATATAAATATAATATATATATATATATATATATATATATATATATATATATATATATATATATATATATATATATATATATATATATATATATATAGGGAAGGTTAATGTGAGAACTTTTTTAAAATTGTAAAAATGATAACTATTTTAAAATACCATTAAAACATTAATAAATAACCATTTTAGCAAAGATGCACCAAAATATTATATATTAATACAAGTTAACATTAAATCGACTAATAACAACTCATACATGAGAAACGGATTACTGATACATAATTAAATATTTGATACATATACATTAAAATCTCAAAAAACTAATTTCTTATACATAAATTGATACACCTAATACACAAAAGTCACTAAAAATATCATACAGAATACTAAACCTTGATACACATTACACGTTGAATCAAAGTGTATCACTTAGTTTACGTCAATTTTCATAAGAAAACCCATCAAATCTTTAACAATTTTAGTTGTAATTAATTATGTTTTTATTTTCTTTTTAGTTGAGTGTCATTTGTGAGATTTTGATTGGTTTTCATTTTTACAACTTTAAAAAAGTTCTCATTTGATCTCAATTCTATATATATATATATATATATATATATATATATATATATATATATATATATATATATATATATATATATATATATATATATATATATATATATATTCGGTTTTCGGTTCGGTTTTCGGTTTAGATAGCGAAACCCATATCCAAACCGAAAACCGGATGTTTAATTCGGTTCGGTTCGGTTTTAACAAGTTCGGTTCGGTTATATGTTCGGTTCAGTTTTTTCGGTTCGGTTCGGTTCGGTTTATTCGGTTTATTACCCGACCCATGAACACCCCTATCCACCAATCTCTATAAGATTTTAGTTTAGTGATCAAAAACTATGTTTGGTTAGATTATTTGGATTAAAAAGTGAGACTCAACCCCTTTGAGCCTATATATTTTTAAAGGAGAGTGGTAAGGTGGGTTTAAGTTTATAAAAGCCCTATTGTAGTTTTTTTTTTTTTTTTTTGGTCCATATTAAATAAAATATATATATTAAGTTATAAAAGATGATTATTTATTAGTAAAATATATATTTTATTTATTTTAATTTTTTTTATCTCTCCTACATCAAATCCAAATTAAAATTCTAATCTAAATCCAAATCTTAATCTTAAACCCACCTACAAACCAAACAGGCCCTTAAGTTGCAACCAAAGGACTTGTGCAGTGACGTAGCTAAGCGAACGGGGGCCTTGTGCGAAAACTTGTATGATAAATATATACGATGGTCAAAAATATATTATACTAACTATTGATAAAAAATAGTATTTTGATAATCTATCTTAGGTTTTAACAAATATATATGACATAAGGTTGTACAACGTTTAACAATTTTTATTGGAAGTGAATTTTGAGACTCCAAATATACAACGAGGTATATATTTTGAGGCTTCTAAAAATTTGAAGCCCTGTGCAGTAGCACTCCTCTCACACCTTCATATACAGCTCTGGACTTGTGTCCCAATGGTACCCGTGATGTGTGAGAAGCACGGAGCTCCCCAACGAAATTATTGCGGGTTCACGTCCTACTTAGGACACGTGAGATAATTTGTGCTTGTATGAGAAAAGTTCTATACGAAACACCTTTTATCTAAAGAACTAACCGGACGATCTTAACCATCCATCCCTCTTCCATCCAACGGTGTATAATAATTATCCTTTTATAATTAAAATCGTCTAAGGGGCATTTTAGTCATCTCAAGTTAAAACAAATAAATCAAAAAAAACAAAAAAACAAAAAACTGTCATTCCACCGATTCCATTTCACACACCAAAAACACACACTAAAACGTTTTCTCCCCCAATTCCGTTTCATAAACCCTAACCGCCCCTAAATCCGTTCATTCCACCGCGAAACCACCGTTCATTCCATAAAAATGGACCTACGATCTGAAATATCTTAATCTAAACAACCTTTGGCGGCGGAATCCGATCAAAATAAGCTTCCTAATGTCGATTGTGGTATATTTTTGTTAAATCAGTTTTTATTTTGAATTTTATTGATCGATTACATTATTTTGTGAATGTATTGGCTTATTTTGCTTATTTTTGTGATCGATTACATTTTTTTTGGTTGTATTGGCTTATTTTTCTTATTTTTGTTACTGATAGAATATTTGGATGATGTTATATTAGCGAGTAGATTATGTTTTAGGATTAGGCTATTTTTTGTGATTGAATGACTTTTTGAGTGTTAGGCTATTTATGAATCCGATGGGATTCATAAATAATCCCATGGGCTTATGTGAATGTCTATTTGGATTATGTTTATTGTTGTTGATTGCTGTTAGTAGTGTTAGTGCATCTATTGGATCATAGTTGTGGAGTTGAATATCTTTGAGTTGTGATTAATAGAACAAATTGTGGTATAAGGGAGTGTTTGGATCTGTCATTATTCAGCTGTTTGTTATCTTATTTTGAATTTATTAGCTTATTTTGTTACTAAATTGATGTAGGTAACATATTGAACCCGACACCGTTGGCTAGGTTCAATCCTTATGACATTTTAATTGATGTGGATGAAGTGTTATCAGATTAGTTTTAGTTATCATATGTTGTAGGTTTAGTGTTATTAGATCTGTTAATTACATCTGTTAGATTTTAGTAGAAGAACTGATGTTAGTATGAGATTAAGTTAGTTGAAGATAGTTGTTAATTTTGATGCTTATAGATATATTTTGTAAGGTGTTTGTTGATTTTGCGTCTTTGAGTTGATTTTGCTTATTTGATTTAACGTGACGCCTGTGCTATGTTATTGATGTAGGTGTTATTTTGAATCCAACTCCGGTTTCTCAATATAATCCTTATGATGCTACTAGTCCTTCGAAGATGCCTCGATTCAATCCTTATAAGGAGAAGGAAAAAAAGAGAGCAGCAAAGGCGGCGGCGGCGGCTGCTTCTATGATAAACAAAGCATCTGATGCGCCTGATGTTACTAAAATCATAGATGTTGGGAAACTGATTGCTGGTGTAGTTTCCGATTTAGCAAGTGAGAAGGAGGGCGATGTTGTTGCTGAGAAAGATGCTGCTAAGGTTGTGGCGAGTGAGAAGGATGTTTCTAAGGATGTGGTGAGTGAGAAGGATGTGGTTAAGTCGAGTGGTATTGTTTATGAGAAGTGGAAAGGAAAAGGTATTGATCTGTTTATTTATTTATTTTTGTTATGAATGCAGAATGCTATTATGAATCCCATGGGATTCACATTGAATCCCATAGGATTCACTGTGAATCCCATGGGATTCATGATGATTTTTTTTTTTTTTTTTAAATCAAGCTGTTTATGTTATGTTTTTATCTTTATGTAGATGCTGCTGAAAAGCATAAATCAGATGAGCAGGCTAAGGTTAAGGGTTTAGTTAAGCAGGTTAAGGCTAAGGTTAAGGGTTCCTCTGATGTTGATAAGGATACGGGTTTAGTTGAGAATGTTATGCCAAAGAAGGTTAAGAAGGCAAGGCGTGTTGACACTGATGTTGCTGTGAAAAATTTGACGTTGAATGTCAAGGGACCCTCGAAGGAGAAGCAGGATGCGCCGAAAGCAAAAGGTATTGGTCTGTTTATTTTTTATTTATATTTTTATTTATTTATTTATTTATTTTGTGATGAATACATAATGCCATTATGAATTCTCTGGGATTCAATTTGAATCCCATTGGATTGTGTATAATTCCCATGGGATTTGATAATGATTTTTTTTTTCAAATTGTTTATATTATGTTTATTTCCTTATGTAGATGCTGTTGTAAAGAAAAAGGCTGCGCCGGAAAAAGGAGAACAGAATAAAACATTATCTGAAGCTCCTAAACGGAGTTTGCGATTATCTGAAGCTCCTAAACCGTCGAAGGACAAGGTTGAAAAAGGTATAAATATGTCTTTATTTGTTTGATTGATTTCCTAGGTTAGGTTGTTAGTCAATCTCATTGGATTTTGCAGTCAATCCCATGGGATTCATTATTAATCCCATGGGATTCACATAGAATCCCATGGGATTCACATGTATCTCTTTGTTAAATTTCAATGTTACAGAACTACATGAGATACTAGACGAATTGTTGATTTTCTCATAATTATAGTTATTTATGCTTTTTTTTTTTTTTTAATAATTTTTGTAGAAAACGTTGTTTTCCCGTCATCTGAAGTTGTATGGTCACACCAAACATGCTAGCATTCGGAAAGTCAAGCCAAGAATCCCAAGCCTCAAGTGGAACACCAAGAACAACTTCAAGGATTGTGGTGTTTTCGCTATGTTACATATGTCTAATTACATTGGTGAAGCTCCTGGAAAATGGGATTGTGGTTTGGTAGCTGAGTCTAAAGAGCAGTCTGACCAATTGAGGTTATTGAGATTCAAGTTTGCCACCAAGATATTGTTACACGAGATTAATGTTCATGCGGCTAAGATGTATGAATTAGCATTGGAGTTTGATAAACTTCCTGCTGGTGAAAAGCTGTCTATGATTTTTTCAGCAATTAGGAATAGGGATGCACGTGACTGCAAATTCTAGAAGTTCGTCTTTTGATAATGGTAGAACTATAACTGTTGAAGTAATTGGTTTACACAGATTTTCTTTTATTCTATTATCAGATTTTTATGATATTTTGTATAGATTTTCTTGCTATTATCAGATTTTTATGAATTACTTTGAATTACTTTTTCCTTTAAATTCATACTGAAAACTATGGATTTGTAACTAATCCCATGGGATTCTCTGTGAATCCCATGGGATTCACTGTCAATCCCATGGGATTCATTTCTCAATCGCATGGGATTCTTATAGGATACAAGATATTCCCATGGGATTCATACTGAAAACCATAACTCTTTGCAAATCATCTAGATATTCACTGTTAATCCCATGGGAATCAAAGTGAATCCCATGGGATTCACTGTGCCCATGAGATTCACTGTGAATCCCATGGGATTCACTGTGAATCCCATGGGATTCTTCCAGAATATATGTAAGATACAAGATATATTCAAAGTAAACAAGAATTTTCTTTGCAAATAATCTAGATATTCAAGTAAAGATGAAAAAATAACTAACAAAACCATAACTCTCTTTGCAAATAATCTAAATAATCAAGTAAAGATGAAAAAAAAACTAACAAAACCAGGAACCAGAATATAAATAATCAAGAAACTTTTGGGGTCGGCTTTCGCCTTGCATTTGGCTTCCCTGGACAGGTTGGTTTTGGCTTTCTCCTTTTTGGGTTATCTGGGCAGGTTGTTTTTGTGTGCAAGTTGGTCTTCACTCCACAAAAGCCACATTCCTTCATTTGTTTCTTTTTAACTCCAAGTGCTTTCTCTCTCTCACTTTTTCGCCTTTTATTGCGTTCCTTTTCTGTAATATTGCCTTTGTTGGGTACCCTTGTTGGATTGTTAACTATTCTTTCCTCAGGATTAGCAATTGCATAATGTTCACCAATCACATCTCCCGTTTTACTTGAAGGAGGATTTGGCACCTCAGCCTCCACTTCTGTTTTCAAAATCTTTAACTTTTCTACAAAATTACCCATCTTTTCAACGTTATTGCTTAACCTGAATAAACAATCGTCCACCACAGAATTTGCTTCGTTTGTAAGTCTTTCAACTTCCACATTTTTTCCCCATACCTGTTTATTTTCCTTCTCAATTCAGGTGGTATTATATCCCTTGTCCAACGCCTCAAAATATACTGGTCTGGAATGACATCAATATCACGGTTCTTGAATACACAGAATATGTGTCGGCAAAGAAAACCAAATCGGGCAAAATGTCTACAAGTGCATACCACCGACCCATCTTCGACAGTACGCAGTACCTTTTCAAGATTAAAGATTTTTAAAATTCATCAAGAAAATCATATATTCACATACAATCCCTGGGATTCACTGAATCCAATGGGATTCACAGTGAACCCCATGGGAATCCCATGGGATTCACTGTGAATCCCATGGGATTCAAAATGTAAACAATAGATTCACTTTGTCCACAGTGAATCCCATTGGATTGTTTAATGAATCCTATGGGATTCATGTTGATCCACAGATTATTCATGCTTAGTAACAAGTAACATACCTTATAGTCTATAAATTTCTTCTTTGCTTCTGTTTCGTCTTCCTCTTCTAGTTCTTTAGCATGTTGCTTATTAAGTTTTCTATAAACCCACGGATTGTTGTCTCTTATCATGAAATTCTCACAACCTTCTTCAATCTTTAAATCTTGAATCGCACAAGTCCAGCATGCTTCATGCATTTCCGTTTGAATAAGAAGAAATATCGTTCTGGTATACACTTTTCCAGCATGACGTTCAATCTTTAATGGTGTTACACATCTTGGAGCTGAGTCAAATGTTTGAAAGTCCAAATGTTCTTGCCTATAACGTTGCCGTTCCATTGCAGATTCATAGGACATCATGAAACTAACCAACGTTGCTCCTGGGCTCGTGAAACTTTTGAAGAATGAGTTTTCACTTTCCGATCTTGATGTTGTTCTCATTAAACCAAACAATGGCGAGTCGATGAAAAAAGCTGGAATCCACATTTGTCGTAGGTTAAACATCTTGGTCATCCATTTGTGATTTTGCAAACCAAAATCCTCAATCAACTTAGCCCACTTCTCTTTAAATTCCAACGGTTCCATGTACATATTCCAAACAATTTTCCTAAAACGCTTTTTGAAATCTGTTTCTACGTATATCTCTTTACAAATCTGTTTTTGATAAAGATACTTTTAGAATCTTATAATCATCATAAATAACATGATATACATCCATGAATCCCATGGGATTCATTGTGAATCCCTTGGGATTCACAGTGAATCCCATGGGATTCATTAATAATCCCATGGGATTCATTAATAATCCCATGGGGTTCATAGTGAATCCTTTGGGATTCATACAATATAACCTCGACAACTTACCTTTGCTGGAATCTTCTGGTCAATGTGCCACATGCAAAGTCTGTGTTTCGATCTAGTGAAAACGGCCTCAATTGCTCTCTTCATTGCTCCATCTTGATCTGTTACCACCATAGTAGGTTCTTTTTTGAAAGCAGTCATAAACGCTCTTAGCAGCCACGTGTATGATTCAGTATCTTCATGTAAAAGCATTCCCGAACCAAGTGTGACACACTTTCTGTGATTATCGACACCGGTGAATGGTACAAACACCATATTGTACCTAAGAGTAATATAAGTTTTAGTGACATACACAATCTCAAAGGATTCATTGTGAATCCCATGGGATTCATGAAGAATCCCATAGGATTATCACAGGATCCCATGGGATTCTTCATGAATCCCATGGGATTTCAGAATGAACACCTTGCAATATGAATAAAACACTTACTTGTTGCATCTGAATGTTGCATCAAAAGATACTATATCTCCAAACTCCTTATAATTGCATTTTGCAACTTCATCAGCCCAAAACAAAGCCACCAACTCACTTTCTTCGACCTTATACTGAAACGTGAAGTTCGGCACATATATCTTTCTATTTTCCATTTTATCTATAAGCATTTGTGCGTCACTTTCCCCTATGAACATATTAACATCCCGCATTTCATTCTTAAAATCCGCAACTGTCCCATGAACATATTCATACCCACCCTTCATACTCGTTAGCAAGTTGTGAGCCCGTGTTGGACCAATCTTGTTCTTTGCAGCTTTAATAACAAACATTTTTTCTGATTGTGGCATTCTTCTTTGCTTTTTAGTAAAATGTTTGTACTCTTTTGGTATGAGCATATGGTTGTGTTTTGCAATAAATTGAACTAGCTTGTATTTTCCAGAAATGACATCCAATTCTAACCTTATACGAGCTTTACAACCTGTTATATATATAAAAAAAACATTTCATAAAATAAAAATAAGAATCCCTTGGGATTTTCACAGAATCCCATGGGATTTACATTGAATCCCATGGGATTCAACATTATTCAAAAATACATATTACAAGTCTAAAATATGTTACCTGTTACGTGCATAGTTGTATTTCTTTTTTGTTTGTTGCTGTTTTTAGAATCCAAAGTGTCGATATTAATATGTCTTGGAGCTCCTTCTTTGTTGCACATGATGTATTTGAGTTGTACAATTCCAGATTTTGTTGTTTTTTGTCCTGCTTTTTTTATTTGAAAACCTCCCGCTTCGGCATAGTTAATGTACATATCTAGAGCTTCATCTATAGTGTCATAGTATTGTCCCTCTTCTGGAATAGGAATTCCTTCTTGTACATGAGGCTCCCAATATACTGATCTGCCCGGTGTCTCAGCATGTTCATATAAAGTTGGTCTTGGTGATTTTATAGAATCTGTATATAAAAAGCAGTTGGGATTAAGATAACTGAAGTGTTAATCCCATGGGATTCTGCAAGAATCCTATGGGATTGACTGCAAAATCCCATGGGATTCAGCATGAATCCCATGGGATTTATCCATGAATCCCATGGGATTCCATAAAAATCCTATGGGATTCATCCATGAATCCCATGGGATATGTCCATGAATCCCATGGTATCTTAAATAAACTTAATTATCATTTTTAGTTTAGCATTTAAACAACAAAATCAGAATCAGAGGGATTCATCCATGAGTCCCATGGGATACATACATGAATCCCATGGGATTGTGTATGAATCCCATGGGATTCATGTATGAATTACATGGTATCTCAAATTGATAACAAAATTAGAATCCAAAGTATTTATCAATGAATCCCATTGGATTCACACATGAATTCCATGGGATTCATGTATGAATTCAATGGTATCTCAAATTAAACAACAAAAAACAAGAATCCAAGGGATTCATCAATGAATCCCATGGGATTCATACATGATCCCATGGGATTCAATCAGATTCCCAAAATTAATCAACAAAATCAGATTCCCAAGGGATTTTACCATCATTTTCCTTCATAGCAACTTCTGTGAGTAATCCATCTACATCATCATCTGTAACCACATCATCTACATCAGCTGTAACCACATCATCTATGTCAATCGGATTTGTTGATGATTCCGGCGGTTTTGATGATAATTCCGACCTTGTTATTGATGAATCCGGTGTTGTTGATGATTCCGGCGGTGTTGTTGATGAATCCGGCATGATAATTGAAGTTTCCGACTGTTTTTTTGATGAATCCAACCTTATAATTGAAGTTTCCGATTGGTTTGTTGATGAATCCGGCCTTACAATTGAAGTTTCCGACTTGTTTTTTGATGAATCCGGCCATATACATGAATCCGCTGGTGTTGTTGATGAATCCGACGACGTTTTTGTTGATGAATTCGTCAGATTCATGATTATTCCGGCGAGATTTATGTGGATTCCGGCTAGGTGGATTCCGGCGAGATTTGATGCGTTTGGATGAGAGAGAAATTAGGTGGGACGTTATGAGAAATTTGATGAAACGGTTATTAGTTTTTGGGTTTTATTAAGATACTTGATTTTACTATCTTACCCTTCTTTGTATTTTTTGGCTTCATCTAAGCCATTAGATTGAAGTTGAATGGATGGTTGAGATTTGTTTATTTGTTCTCTAGATACTAGTTGTTTTGCATGGATCTCATCTCATTGTGAGATAATTAGTTTGTCATTAAAAAAAAAAAAAAAAAAAAAAAAGGGACTTAAGTTGCACATTAGCGGATAACATCTAAATTCTGAACCAAATATGTACTTATTTTCTACTAATTGTTTGATCTTTTTCATTCAAAAAATTTCTTTTTTAAAGGCAATACTGAGATTGAGATGACAACTATAAATATTTTTAATATTTTAGCATGTCTTGATCAAAAAACTCTTGTATTTCAATGGCGTTAAGGTCTACATCATAATGAGCTATTAGGCCCATTTGTAAATTCACCATTGGACCCAATCATCCAAGAACCTTGAGGTCCAAAACAATTGTTAACGCTCGATATTTAAATATACTATTCTTTTCGAACATCAAACATCAATTGATAATAAACTTTCACATTTTTTTAAGAGGAAAGTTTAATGTATATCCAATATTCTTTAGAGATTCAATAAACCAATCAAGCTCATTTATTTTTTGGTCAAAATAAAAATAATAATAATAATAAACTTTAACATTTTTTTAAAATTAAATATCTCACAAACTGTTAGTTGTTACGCAAAATGAATCATACCATCACGACGAGAACTAGATTATCTTTCTAGAATGGTACTTTAATATACTTTCGACAAAAAAAAAAAAAAAATTCAATTTCTTTTTCAGTTACGTCTGAAAAAATCACATGTGACTTGTATCACAAATCACACATGTGATTTATGAAATCACATGTGATTTGTGAGACAAATCACACGTGACTTTTCCAGTGGTAACTAAAAAAACAGAAAACAAATTGTCGAAAGTATATCGAAGTGCCCATATACTAAATATAAAATCATACTGATCGTGATGATGTATTTTTTTTTCACTTGACGATTTACCGTTTGCAAGATATTTTATTTTAAAAAAATGCGAAAGCTTTTTTTTTTTTAGTGGCTAGGATTTGTCATTGGATATTTACATAATTTTGGTTCTACATTAATCTCAACTCTATCTTTTATATAATAAAATAATTAGTACATCATTTTCTAAAACAATTTTATTGGTAAAAAACTAGGCCAAATTAGGTTGCTCTATTTTGACAAGTGGCAAAATCGAACATTTTTATTCATCAATTGAAAGTCAAATTGAAAAAGGAATAGTCAAATTTTGATTAATTTGATAGAGAAATTTGGTGAAGACCAAAAAAATATAAAAATATAGGTGTCAAATTTGTGGGAAAAAGAACTTTAAAAAGATGGTATAATTAATTACACTTTAGTCGATAATTTTTAAATAAATTATATGAGGTTAAGTATAAACTTATAATTTTTTATGTCTTTAATAACTTTAAAAAATAAACAAATAACACTTAAACTTGATACCCCGTGAACTTTATATTTTAAAGATACAACATATGGTTGTTTTAAAAATACATGTATACACATGAGATTATAAATATCAAATTAAAGGCACGACTTATTGTGGGTGTAAATAAATACACGAGGTTGTATGTATACGAATAATTCATGTTACCCCTCTTTATGAGTTGAAGTAGGGATATCCGGAAAAAAATTATTATCTGCGTTTAATAAGGACTCATATTATTCCTTTTTATAAGTTTAACTCATGCCTACACGGGTTTAAAAATTAAATACGGCTAAATGACTATTAAAGGGGATATACATATCAAATGTAAGCACGAATTACTGTGATATGAAAATAAATATACACGATTTTACTCATAATAACGACTCATGTAATTCATATTTAAAGTTTATATAGGAATATCTGAAAAAACATTTTATAAAAACTTTATACTTTAACTTTATCAACTGTCATTATTTGCTATTAAACTCACATATTGTGTACAGAATTACTTGTATAATTTAAGAATATTTGGACACCCATAGGTTTATAATTGTTAAATTTAAACAACAACACCAACCTTAACACGCACGTGAGTTAAACAAAGTTAAATTTTCATCCAACAAAAATATTTACAAAATATTAATCGATATTAATTAATAATGAAAATGTTTATATAAAAACATGTGCATAATTATTAGTTGTACCTATATCACAATTATAAAACATTACACACGAGCAAATTTTCATATGTTAGTATATAAAACAAAAACTTAAAATGAATTTCATTAATGTGAAAACCAAATGTGTGCACGTGACTTATAACTAATTTTAATAAACCACATTTTATCATGTGATATATTGATTAATTAATTATGAGATTACATATGCCACGTTATATATACACTAACATTTGGGCTTAGGCTCAAACTATATTAATACAAATCTAGCACAAACACTAATACCAATCTAATATAAATAAGTCAACTAACAGCCCCCGCAGTTGGAGTAGGAGGGGAATCGACAGTCAAACTATTTTGAAACTCACCAAACTAAGCAGAAGGAAGACCCTTGGTAAATATATCCGCGAACTGAATTATACTGGCAACATGAGCGAATTTATCACTCAAGCCATTAATAGCATATGTAACAACAACATCATTGCTCAATGGAGAGCCAAGACTATGGATTCTAACTTTTGAAAGTAAGCATCAACGGCTCGATCAGCAAGTTGTATGGCCTATAGTTCACCTTTTAAAGCGATATTATGAGTGTGTTTGTTATAAGGAAAAATGGTTTCAAGAATGTCTCATACTTGCATAGGAGTTTTGGGACTACCGGTAATAAGCCTACCTTGAAGGTTCTCGTAGTAATAAGCCTACCTTGAAGGTTCTCGAAAAGTGTCAAAACCGTGTTTTCCATATCCCTACACCTAACGTTATAACCTTTTAAAAGACCTCTTTGATAGTTTATCCTAGGTGCTTATGCCAAAGTGATGGAGGCTTGATCCTTTCCCAAGCCTATGGTAATCTATTTGCTATGACAAGTAGTGAGAGATATTTCTTCCATTTCCATTTATGATATATACACTTATAACACCCGAGAGATGAGAGTATCCAAACACTATTTTTGACGTGCTAGTATATAATTTCCATGCTTGTTTTGATTAGGATAGATCAATCATTTGTTGTAATTACTTTTATGTTAATGTTAAATGACCCATAACCTGTATTTTAATTAGTGTAATAATTCATTTGCTTGAGGACAAACAAATCCCAAGTGTAAGGGTATTTGATAAAGAAATATTTGTTAGGCTTTTAGGGGGTCATTTAAGCCCTAAATCATGCTTTTATGATCAAATACTACCTCAAATAATTATTTTTGTCATTTTAGGTACTTTGGAAGAGAATTCTGGAAAATGGTGCTTTTTGGAGGTTTTTTGGAGTCAAAATTGAAGAAAACGACAAAATCAAGAAACCATGCTGAAAATAGTACCTGACGGTGTCAGGGGTCACTAAGTGACGCCGTCAGACGATGAATCAAGAGAAGGATGATCATTTACACTTGACGCGCTAGAAAGGAATTTGGAGATTAATACGTGACGGCGTCACGTTATACCAAGAGTAGGCCGTCACGTATGTTCACCAAGAGAGACGGCCTAGAAGATTGTATCAAGTGACGATGTCAAGGAATGTTTATTGTGCGTCACGAAACCCTAGTGACGGCGACTTGACGACGTTAGGACCTAAAACCTGACGCCGTCACCCCTGTAAATCTATAAATAATTTTGAATTTTTCATTCATTAAGGGGTGTAACTTTTGGGAGAAAAAACCCTAGGCGAAATTTACTGTAACTTTAGGGTTTCCAAGCCCTCTTTTCCTTCATATTCAATTGAAGATAAGTTTTCCTTTTAATCATTCAGTATGTCTATGTGTTGTTTGATTAATTATTTATCTTGTCTTTCTTTTAACATGTTAGCTTAATTCTCTTTGTGTTTACTTAGATCTAATGAAACCTAGTTGTTGATTATTCGTTGTTGGTTTGTTATTAGTTGATTTGGTTGATTGATTTTCGCGTTAGGCTTAAGAAAACTGGCCATACTCCTACATGGTAATAGGCTTGAACGTCTTAAGAAACGTAATCAGATGTGTACTATGATATTATTGGTTGCATTTAATATATAAGTAACTGTTTACGAGGTCTGGATAGGAAGAGATAGAAGCTTATAGATTGGGGAAGGATGTACACAGCCCCATGACTGGTATCAGGGAATACAACCCTTCATCCAAACAACTATAACAAATCAATTAATCAGTAAGAGATAACTACGGAGTAGTGAAATCTATGTAAATATAGTTTTTCCCATTATAAGAAGTTCACGAATTTACTTTTCTTGTTATTTTATTTTATTTTGCATTCGTAGTAATTTTGGGTTTGTTGATTAGCAACTAATTCCGCCCACTATTTCAAAAACTGAGATTTTTACTTGCTTTCATAAAAATACAAAAATAGAAAAGAATCATCCCTCATCTCTAAACTTAGTTTAAGTAGTTTTAATCCTAACAACACTATTCCCCTAGAGAACGATCAATCCCCCGGTACTTGCCACTCACTATACTACATCGTTCAGGTACACTGCCTGGTGGGATTGCAAGCTTCTCAAGATCCCTTGAGAAGTAAAACTGTAACAACCGTGGTTTTAGCAGGTCAGGTTAACTGATAGTATTGACTAGGTTGACGTTTGTTTGGTGTGTCTTAGGTGATTGAAGTGATATATGTGTGATATAGGTGAGTTTTAGCACTAAATCCCTTTGCATGGTGTTGTTTTTGTGAGTGAGTAATGTTGATACTTGGATAAGTTCATTTTGGTCGCCTTAGTGGTGTGGAAATGACTTGTGTAGTTTTGGTGTTTTGAGGTTTTTCCGTAACGAGTCTTCGTTCTAAAAGAGTGAAAAACAATTTTTGAAAAGTTTATTTCAAAAATGATAATTTTCCGAGTCGTCGCAAAAACTAAGGTTTATCGTGTAAGACATTAGGATTAGTTATGTGTACTTATAAAATATCAAAAGTATGAAGTTTTGAGTGTAATAAATAAATTTAAAAAAAAAATATAAAAAGATGTGTATGTATATAGTAAAATCGGCTAGAAGGGGAATAAGGGGAAAAAGGAAACCCATTTGAGCCCAAATACAATTCCTAGTAATAAGGAATCCTAGTCTAACCCAAACAAGCCCAACACCCCACCCATATAACCATAGAGAACGACCTATACCTCCTCTTTTGTGAAATTCGGTCGAGCAAGAGCAAGAGAAGAGAAGGAAAAAATTAGGGTTTATAATTTTGAACAAATAATCAAGAATCAAGGTAAATTTATTAAAACGATTCTCAATTGTTTAATTAATTATTAGAATTCATGTAATATTAAGTATGATAGATTTAGGGTTTATAAATTTCTGTAAATTAATGATGTTAAACATGTTAGTATCATAAATTAATAATAGTATGATGATTGGTTAAGAGAATTGAGAACACGTTGATTTACAAGTTAGGATTGGACAGAAAATTAGGTCTGTAAATATACAAAGATATTTAATAGATGGTTATGAGTTAGATCACGAATTTTTAGTCTAAATTGAATTTCAGTGAAAGAGCTTTCCAAAAAGTCCAGCCACGATCCATTTCGAGGTCCGAAAGTTAGTCTTTTGATTTTTCTTAGTTAAGGTGTCAAAGCTGTAAAACCGGAACAGATTTAGGTCATTAGTTTGGTTGTGAGATGTGGATGAAAAAACGATATTTAGGTTAGCCCTTCTGGTTGAGTTAAGTATCATATGTACTTAGACTCCCACGCGAATGATTTGCGATAAAAAGTTGTAGACGTATTTTGGTTTGATCAAAACTTTTTGGTGTGCGTTCAGATCCGAATCTGGATAGTTTTTATGTTTGATTTTTCAAAGGATACTTGAGTGGGTTTTTAGACCATGACCTTCTGGAATTAGCTTTTATGCTTATGAGAGACTATGGTAAATTTTTGGTGTGAGTTGTTAAGGCTTTAATGTTATTATCTTATGTGGGTAAATGTGCCCTAAAATTCTGCGTTTTTCTGATTTTAAAAGTGTAAGGGATTTAGTGAGCATTAGTATTTGGTGATGGTTAGTATGGAGTCTAGGAGATCCATGGTGTGTCATATGAACCTTAGACATCCATCATATGCGTATTACATGGGTTATAGCTTATAGCTTGGCCATGTGTAACGTGGACTTATTTTTGTTATATAGATTTGTGATTGTGTTTGTGGAAGATGCAAAATTTGAGGTGAGTTCATAGTCCCACTTTTACTTTGTTTTAAAATTGGGATAAGAATGATGCTTGTGATATATATTTTGAGTTACTGTGATTATGTGTGGTTTAAATGCTTGGACTTTTAAGTATTATCATGTGAATGCTATATGTGATGTTAATGCTGTGTGATTAAAAAGTGGGATTCAATTGGGAGGATGCTTATCTCGTTGCTCGCGCATGCGACCTTATTGATGATAAGATTGGATCGGTGGACACGTTCCGTACTAAATAAATTGATGGTGGAAATGGAAATTGGATCGGTGGGCACGTTCTGTCCCAATGGTTTCCTTATGTGTTTTGGTTGGTTGGGATTACACGTAGCTTGTATGATAACTATATTTATTTGTCCAGCTATATTTTATAATCATAGTGAACTAGTTGCCTATTGTGTGTGTGTCTTAAACCTAAGAATCTCACTAACATTATGTTGACGTTTTTAAGCATCATTTTCAGGTGAGCTTTCTAAGGATAAGATAGAAGGATGTGATTAGACGAGACCTTAGTTGCATTGGAAGTGGGTTATCATCTATGATTGGATTATATGAATTGTTTTGGAGTTTTATTTTGTTATTTTCTTTTGGGGTATTGTTACGACACTTTGTGTTGGTAGTTTGCTCTACTTTTGTGCATGTAGAAATTCTCTATATAAACACCAGGTGTTGTGATAATATCCATGAAGTTACACCCGTATTTCCACCTTGGCGAGGTGTGACAAAAACCTTTTGCAAGGTTGCAAAACCACGCATCATGTGCTGTACTACTGTTTGGTTTATTGTGCTATTCTGATCCTGATATTGTTGTGTTATTACATTGTTGGACTGAGGTGAGTTTCATTGTCCCACTTTTAAACTTATATTGTTGTTTGCAAATTTGGGGTGAGAAAACATGCAAAACTGTTTTTGAATGGACCAAATGTTATTTTACGCTTTTGATACAATTGCTATGTTAGATGGCTAAGGTTATTTGTTTTTTTGAGCTGCATCTGTGCGGAATTATTAGTATATGTGTTGCATCTGTGCAAGATTATTATTATGTGTTGCATTTGTGCGGGTTATTACTATACGGTGCACCTATATGGATTATTACTGTGGTTTGACACACTTATGTGTGGGAATGATTGGTTTTGTGCCTTAGTCTAGTATAGCAAACTTGTTATTGATTTGGTCCACCGTTATTAGTTAGGAAAACCTATGAACTCACCAGCGTTAGCTGACCTTTTAGCATGTTTTCTCAGGTATTGTATGATGTTGCATTGGATAAATTAATTTGGGGACCTACTTTTATGTTTAATTTGGGTTTAGTTACATATTTTGGAATAAATGTAGACTTGAAATAATTGGGTTGTAATGTTTTAAATTAACGGATAATGCTATTCCGTTTTCTTGTGCTTGTGTTATGTGCCAATCCCCGTAGCACCCTTAAGCTTTGATAAATCTTCCGCTATATCAAATTTTGAGGGTGTTACAACATTCACATAATTTTAGTGTCACCATATCTCCTTCCTTCTTCACACATGTTACTAACACATTTTACAACATAAATATGTGTCACTAACCTCCATCCTCCTCCTTCTCATTTTTGGTGACTACTTTTTTTGACATGTTTCACTAAGTATCCTCCTCCAATTCCCACATGTTAATGACACATTTTCAATAGAAATTTGTGTCACTAACCTCCTTCCTCCCATTATTATTTCAGTGACGATTTTTAGCAACTAATGTTTTCTCAATAACCTTAATCAGGGGTTTGAATAAAAAATTTGTGAGTTAATTACATAAATGGTCACTGTGGTTTGTCCATTTTTTCACATTTAGTCACTGAACTTTTTTTTGACATAAATGATCATTGAAGTTTCAAATCGTTACAAATTCAGTCCATCTCGTTAAATAAATGGTCACTAAAGTTTCAAAACACAGTGACCATTTATGTAACGAAATTGAAATCTTAATGACTGAATTTGTAACGATTTGAAACTTCAGTGATCATTTATGTCAAAACAAAGTTCAGTGACTAAATGTGAAAAAATTGACAAACCATAGTGACTATTTATGTAATTAACTCAAAATTTGTGGAGTTTTTGTAAGGGAATTTTTGTGAGGATTTTTATGAGATTTCGAGTGTAGGTTTTTTGTGAATGATATATTTGTATGGGGTGTTGTGGAGGGTTCGTAAGTGTGTTTTGGATGTATGAACTCATCATATAAAAAGTTTTTATTGAACTGTTTCTCTCACTCAAAACTTGCAATGTTAGCAGTAATTTTTGAAGTTTTTGATGTAATCGCACTCTCATTGAATTTTGACCAAGTTCATGTGTTTAATATTGACACACTAACATATTAGGACCATTTTTCCTCAATTTTCTCACCTTGAGTCCGCACAATAGTATCTATTTCTTTGAATCTTATTAAATCATTATTTTTAAAATGATATCAGTAGTCGTTAAAAACGGATCTAGATTATGATATTAAATTTTATTTAGAATCTCTATCTATCTCTAATCCATATTATTTAGAATCTTTATCTATCTCTAATCCAAAACATGTATATGTTAAGAAAATCAAAGCAAGTTTTACCCAATACCCATTTGACAACTAATAACATCATTTGTACTTTTCAATATTTATAATTCTTATTATAAATGAATCAAAGAATTACAAGGATAGTTCTGCATGCTAGTTTAGCTTAGTATGTTCTGAGGAGAGGATGATCCTATCAACTCTAATATATTTGTTTTGTGTTCATTTTAGAATCACTATCTATCTTTATTACAAATATTCTCTATCTATCTCTATTGACAACGAATAACATCATTTGTACTTTTCAATATTTATAATTCTTATTATAAATAAATCAAAGAATTACAAGGATAGTTCTGCATGCTAGTTTAGCTTAGTGTGTTCTGAGGAGAGGATGATCCTATCAACTCTAATATATTTGTTTTGTGTTCATTTTAGAATCACTATCTATCTCTATAACAAACATTCTTTTATATATGTGCTGATACAAGGGTAACATGTGATGGTTGTTGAGACGTGTCGTGCATCTAGTGGTGCTCTCATTATTGGAAAGGCAACAACTATACTTTAGGAACGTTGTTGACAAGTGTTCTTACCTTTATACTATCTCCTCGTACTTGTTTGACTTTCTTGTAGTTGCTTTTAGTTTATCTTCTCAAGAAAGTTCCCGCCAATATTTCATGTTTGTTTTTAGAGATAGACCCTGATGTTGTTTGTGCTCATGTACTTTACTCACTGACATCGCATCAGTGAGTTAAAGTGTTTCTTCAGTTGGTGTTCGACATCTGTTGATTGAAATGTATACAATACTCTCCGATTGTTATTCTCTGATTGTCATGAGATAGTGACTTACTCTCTGATTTATCAGGGAGTAGAATAATCAGTAGTGTTAACTCAAATTGTTTTATGTATATTTTTTTAAAGAGAGTTGGGTCAAATTTTGACCCCACAATATAATATGTTAAAATTATATATTTGAGAAAAACGATATATTAAAAATAGGATAAACAAAGTTAAATGCTAGTTAAAATGTACAAGAACAAAACATAAAAATGTCAATACGAACAAATAAAACTATAGCAACTGAAATATAATACTCAATTTTATCAAGCTAATTGCCAAAGAAGAAAAGGAAAATGGGTTATTACGAGTAGGCAATTTACTCTTATATTTATATGTGAGAAAGGATAATAAAGCAATATATCTTCTTGGTTAAAATTGGTAATAATATCATTTACAATATATATGCTTTCCTTACTTAGCTTAGGCATGACTTGCTATCAAAGCTAGGGTTTTAACTCAAATGAACAATAATATATGCTTTGGTTTGCTAATAACATGACTTGCTCTCAGAAATATACGTTGTAGCTAGGAGTTGGAATTGTGCTTTGAGCCTTTGATAGAATATAACAGTCAAAGAATCTATGAGGCATTTTACAGAAAAAGAGACTATTACAATTGAGCTTCCATCAAATATAATACTAATGGAGATATTGCCCAGACTTCCCACAAAGTTGCTTGGTCGATGCATGTGCGTTTGCAAAGAATGGAAATCTTTTTTGTCGACTCCTAACTTTGCCAAGGTGCACCACCAGTATGTAAGAGGCTATAAACTTTTCCAAATTGATCATTCCAGCGAATCACGACTTCTTACATTGCATACGATTGACTGTGAAGCTCCCAATGTTGGTTCAAAGACCGTCCGTATCTGTAGTTTCGATCTTAGTAAAAAATATGGTGTAACTACTGTGCATAATTATAGTTCACTACCTTACCCCAATCATGTTCTTAATACGGTGTATATTGCAGCAAGCTTTGATGGATTGGTGTGTCTAGCCGCAATGTTTACTCAAGAGCTAGCGTTTTGGAACCCTTTGACAGGCGCCTTTAAGAAGTTGGCAGCTAACGCCTATTCTCCTCGTTTCTACAAGCCGTCTTATACTCAGTGTCATTTGCGGTACTCTCCTGATAAGATTGGTATATTGGTATGCCACCCTCTTCTTCTGATGTGATTGGTTTCTATATCGATTCTTCTGATGACTACAAGCTTTTACATATGGTTTCAAAAGGTGCATTGGGGGCCTATGTATATTCCCTCAGAATGGATTCATGGAGAAAGATTGAATATTTAGTTGATAACGCTGACTGTATCTCCAATTGCCATTGGTCGCCGGCTACTTTCTGGGGCCAAAATCTTTATTTTGTGGTTTTAGATTCCTCTGGAGATCAAAGATGCATTATTCGTTTTGATGTCCAGTCGGAAAAGTTTAGGAAAATACAATTTCCACCTGTTCAAAAATATAATTTGACGGCAAGTTTAGTGGTTCTAGATGGCTGCATTCATTTGTGTGTATGCTATTTACTCTCAGAAAGGCTCTCGTTGTTGGAAGGCGGTACGTGGAGGATGGATGGTAACGATTTGTGGTTTAAGGTCATGGATTTCTCCTATGTAAAAGATGATTGGAAGGTGAGGAGGCTGGTTTGCATGACGAGGAATGAGAACTGGCTCGCCATAGGTCAGGAGAACGACTCTTTTAAAAAGATAGACTTTGAGGACTTTGCAACAAGCCATTCGTGTTTATGTAATGAGGGTTGGGTCTCAAATTTTGGACAAACAAGTACAATATACCATGAGAGTCTAGTATGTTAGAATATGGACATTATTTTAGTAGACGTATGTTAGGATCGAACTCGAGATCACGGGATTGCACACAATACGTATGAAGAGTAAAAGTAATAATTATTTATAAATGTTATAATTAATTATTAAACACAAAATAAATAATAGTAATTAGTATTTAATGATTAATGACTAATTATTTATTAAACGAAGATTAGGAAAGTAATACTAGACAAAACATGGAAACAAGAGAAGGTTCCGGATAACCCTTTTGGGTTCTATGGCCGATCGGCATAAGGGGGGTACACCTCCTTATGTGCCTTGAGCTCCAAGTTTTGAATAGTATATAAGCAAACCCAAGATGCATGTTTTTCTCATAACTTATACACACACATCTTGGTGTTTTCTTCTCTCCTTCTTTTCTTGTTCGATCCATAAAACAAAACCCTAATGGTTTTCGATTTTCATAGATCTAAAAAAGGTTTTGTGTTTATTACTTGCATAAACTTTTTCTTGAATTAGTACGTGTGTACAAGAACGTGAATCAAACACACTATTGTTTGATTCTTGGATTGAATTACAAAAAGGTAAGGGGTAATTCTTATGATCCTTATAAACCCTAATTAGGGTTCTTGGTTCCGGAAGATTGCTTTGATTCTTGTTCGGGCTAGAATCACAAAGGTATGTTTACTATTTAATTATTGATTAATTAATTACATGTTATTCGATCTATTATAATTGCTTCCGCTCATGCTCACTTTGATGTACTTGGTTTATTTATATGAATGTCATGATATAATAATTCCAACAGTGGCATCTAGAGCCGTTATAATGTGTAATTAATTATCGAAACGCATAAAAATTGGATCTTGATTCGTTTAGTTACATGTTTTTAGGGTTTTTTAGATTCCTAACCCTAATTTTTTTTTATGGGTCGATTTGACCTTAAAGGGTTTTAGGGTTTATGGTTTTTGATTTTTTTTTAATATGATTAGAAACCCTAGGATGTCATGTAATTTGTTATGCGTTTTAGTAAACGATCTTGGTGCAATATGTTAATTGTTAAGCTAAATCCATGAAAAAGTGCATATTTGCATGGATTTTTATATTGTGTTATAATTTAAATGGTTTAAATTGTTTATATGCATTAATGGTTAAGTTATATCGAAACATGTAAATTTATTAATAGATGTCGAATTGGGGAAGACTCCAATATTAAGTAATCAATTATGTGCTATGTGGTATTTATTTAATTTTGGCTTACGCAATCGATTTATCGATGTATGTGGCTCTTTTTCCAAGAAGAAGAAAGCCTCAATTGAATTAATACGTTATACACCTAGATTTGATTATTAATAGGACTATTGAATAAGATTTGCATGTGGCTACATGTTTTATACATATTTAATTGTTATGATTATGTATATTTGTTTATTTAGTTGTTTTATTTTTTATTGTATATTACTTGTTTTTGTTTATTTATTGTGTTAGACATGTTTATAAACGAAAAGGGTAATTTTTGAATAGAAAAATAATACGGACTAAATAATGACGAAATTGTTTTGGTTTTTAAGAGTTTAAATTTCAAAGAATTGGTTGATTGATGTTTTTGTACGTAATGGTTAAATAGGCTCGACCGAAGTTTACACACTATAAGATGGGTATAAGGATGGCAACGCATTAAATTGTGGCCTTAGAGAGACAACATTCTGTCTTAACGCTCGTTTGTGTGTAAATTAGACTTACCGAACAACCATTACATGTACATTGTCATCTTAAGGGTGAATAATCCACAATTCCACAATGATTATCCGAAACACTAAGCTTTCGGGCTTATGCAAAAGTACGATATAGTGGACGATAATTGATGGTTATTCTTTAATTGGTGAACCCGATACCTCAATCAAAACTTTGTTATTTTACTCTTAGCTAATTGGTAATAAAAATGTTTTGTAAAACCAATGTTATGAAGTTGTATGCATGCTTCTTCATACATTATTTTGATCACATCAAAATAGTTATACCCTTATAAATTAAGTCGAATGCCATCTAATTAAGAACACTTGAAGTTGTAATTTACGTCAAGTGAGACTTGGCGAGATTGCAATGGAAAGGTAAATTTCATAAATTCATTGCTAGCAGATCAACTGATGTGATGGATTTGTGAGTTTGCAGTTTTAAGTTAGAAGACTTAAATTGAGTAGGAAGTGAGACTTGGACTCAAGGCATTAAGATGGGGACTAAACATGCTTACAATACAAATGTTTTGTGATTGTAGATCCCATAAATCTAGGAATTGCAATATGATATTGGCAATTATTGTTCGACAATTACCTTGTTGAATACTATCATTACTAGCAGATCAACTGATGTAATGGTACTATGTCAATTTAGGATCCTAGCTTTAAGAAAATACTATGGTTTATATGAATATTTACCAATGGGTATTTTATTTTCTTAAAGATCTAATTATCGAAAATACTGAAATTGAATTTTGTAATTCGTTTTAATGTATTAATGCAACGTTCAAACCGTAAACACACTTTGGGCTTTGGTAAATTGATCTAGTTCTGTTTTCAAACTAATGTTTGATTAAGAAATATTTACTTGAAAGACAAAAGAAGTCTCTTTTCTATGAAGGAAGAGTGAGACACAATCCAATTCCTTTTCATGAATGAGAAAGGATAATAGAAATATTAGATATGTCTAAATTCTAATATAACTCATAGCGAATTTTTAATAGTTAAGAAAATTGCGAATATTTTCCATAAGGATTTTATCATCCTCATTTGGTGATCAAATTCTTAGTAACAAATATGATATTTAGTTAACAGAAAATAATGTATGACATTTTATGAGTTATTATAATTAGAATCTAGACTAATTACCGCAAAATGTTTAAAGACAAAGAAGTTGTTTTAACAATTTTAAAGGTGCTACATACATTGTAGGATGGTAGACCTGTTAAGGAAGAAATTGCGTGCCCAATTTTTCAAGTTAAAAGCATTTGGTGGATAGTCCATCATTTACGTAGTAGAATACACTCTTTAGTGCATAAGTAATTGTTACGCATGGACATTTAAAGGTGTAGGAAAGTTAAAGACACAATATTTGTTTTCACTGGATATGAAACATTTACAATGTTGTCAAATTCAGTGGGAGTATTGTGTACTTATCACTAAATAAGGAATTATTGTAATGATCTTTAATTCAGTGGGAGTTACAAGCTTTAATATCTTGGTAGCTAAAGATAATTACTTTCCAAGTGTAGACACTCATACTTTTAAGGATAGTCTTGTACGTTTCTTTACTAGACATTGTTGTTTTACATATACTTGACACAATCATATTGAACACATAAACAAATGCATGGCATGTTGTTTATCAACTATATGAGGTTGTTCCATGCACAAGTGGGAGAAATGTTATCTTTATTGTGTGCAAGAAACAACTCATAAAGATATGATTCAATGGATTCTCTTGACTACAAGGTAAGAGAATAATGTTCTAATATTAATTCAAGAAACACTTGGTGTTACAATTTATGTTATGTGAGATCCTAACTAGATTGCAACAACAAGGTGAATTTCATATTTTCATTACTAGCAGATCAACTGATGTAATTGAACTATGAGAATTTGCAGTTTCTAAATTAGATACATATTAGAACAAGTGTCAATATGATAACAAGACTACTTTTATTTATAGATTTATGAATTCATGGAATGACATAAATTAATTAAGTAATCTAATGCTACTTCAATCTGAATATTTATGTGTTCTTGGAATGACATAAATAAATGAAGAAATAATGTTATTTACATTATTGTGAAGTAATAAATTAACTTGAAATTACTATTGAAACCAAAAGATGGTGTTCATAATTACTTTAGTTAAACATGTTTATGTTTGATTGTAAAGATATAAACATAAAGTCTTTTAATTGTTACAAGACTTATAATAAAGTAAGACGTTATCTTGTTGTGTCTTTTAATTAAGACATATACATGAAGTTATTAAATGGTTAAATGACTTATAACGTATAGTGGGATTATAACAGTTTATGATTTCTTGTAAAGACATGAACATAAAGTAACTTTGTAAAAAGTACTTGTGTTATAAAGCATGTAATTGGCTTGAAAATTATTATACCATTAAAATGACTTAGTTGGTAAATAAACAAGTCAAAAGGAATATGGTTATCTTAAATATTGTTAGATTGTCTTACAATATTAATACTAATGAAATATCAAATGTTTATGGTATGTTCAGTTAGGAAAATCAAACTCTTGTTATATTGTTTGATTAAAGATAACTACGACTTCTTTTCTTCCAAAAGATATCAAGGTTATAATGTTGAGTATGACTTGGACATATTTAATAAAACTCCAACATAGAAGATTAATAAGACATTATCATATGATGGAATGTGATAAATGTGATGAATCACATTAAGTCTTAAATTGAAGTTCTAAATTTGTTTAACTGCTTACGAAGAGGTTATTAACAAAGTAAAGTCATGAACTATCAATAAGTATTTATAATATCCCAAAAGAGAACATTGTATTGTTTCTTTATTTGCTAAGTATTTAAAGATAGTCTTTAAATTACTAAAAGCAAGTGGGAGTTTTGATCTTTAAAAGATAAAATTATAATATACATAATCTTCTAAAATACACTAGTAAATATCATGATGAAGTTTGAAATTTAAATGTTAAATCTCAAGATGATGATGAAGTTTGATATTTAAATGTTAAATCTCAAGATGATGGAATTATCATTCATAGAATAGCAATATATCTCAGATATTTGATTAATATGCTGAGGGCTGTGATTTACAAGATTCTTGTAAACCTGATAATCATTATGATACATTACCAAATATGAAGTTGGGTAAAGTATACATGATATGAATGATTAAGATGCTGTCCATAAAGATAAATCAATTTTTGAAATTTAATTTATCTTAATAGTTAGACTAGAAAATTAAGATGAGTTTCTTCAAAGATATGATAACCCTAGTGGTTTAAATCTTTGTATAGAAATCATATGGACAATATTGTGCACGTATTTAATACATGTCTTGTGACAAGATTATTAATCACACTTAAGCAATTAACTGTGATCGAATATTCTTTTCTAAATACATTAAATATATAAAGATTATGATTGTCATATTTATGAAATTGACAATGGAATATCAAAACTCTTTCTTGAGAGATTACTTGAGCGAGGACGATAAGTAATCAAAAGGAGTTTATGAATTCAAATAAATCTTTGGAAGTGTACATGGTGCAATAATCCATGGATGGATATATGCATGCATCTAGAAGATTACTCTTATGTTTAATTATTAAATTCATGTTTTGATTTATAATTAAAATAAGATAATTTCTAAGTATTCCTAAAAGCTAGTGGGAGTATTATGTTTAATTTCTTAAATCATATATGTTGTGGAACATATAAAAGGTAACATTCTATATAAAGTTAAATGTTAAGTCTTAGTTTGGAATGAAACTTTAAAGATTTAGGAAATAAGACATATAACCTTGCAATGAATGTTTATTGATGAAACAGGTGCGGTAAATAAATCTAATATAATATGATATATTATTTAGAAAGTCTAAATAGATATGTATGACATGAATAAAATCTAAGTATGACTCAAAGATCTTTCATGAACATCATGTTTTGTTTTATCATGCTTGATTACAAGATGATTTGGCAATAATAATATCTAATTATAAGTTATTAGATAACTTGTGTAATATTCTAATAAGAATATGTTTGATTATAGAATTACATCCTAAATCTGGAACAGCTTCCAAATTCTATAGATGAACAAATTTTCAATTGTTGTGAAAATTGTCATAGCCAACAAACTTGAAAGTTTGAAGGGCAACAAACATTACACAATAGATATTATGGTTTACGGAAAGTTTTAATAGCATATTGTTGTAGCATACAATGATGCTAATGAAATTGAGATGACACTCAATACTAGTCATGGTAAGGATTTCATCTTTGACTATATGTACTAGTTATGCTTACTAGAAGCATAGTTGCATTATACATTAAAAGAATAAGAATACTTTAAACTTTAAAATGTTTGAGAGTTTGATTATCATAGATTGGTGGTTAAGGATGTATCACATTTTTATGAAATATGGCATTATCAAAATAGTTGACTATGCACATATAAGAATTTTAATAGTTGAATTCTTGAAATAAGTATTCTTAAAATTCCAATAGATCAAAGTTGGATGATTTATATCTTGTCAACAAGTATGAATGTCATTGCTTGAGACATAATCTATCAACAAGAGTTATCATGCATTGATCTATTTAGTATTTGGATAAGGGATGTTAAACAATTATTATGATAAATTGAAATACATGGTATGTTTAATTTATAATATATTGTATCCTATATTTGTATGTTTAAATCCATGAATAAAGGTTATTCTTAAATTGTCCGTTGTCAGTTAATAATATGGGAATATTATTAAATTAAGACAAATCTGAAGGTTGGTATAATATACTTAAAGTATATTGATGCGTAGTCATGCCATTTCAGATGATATTCGATGATACTGAATATAGGACTTATCCCAACTACATGATGTTTCTTTATGGATTTTGTCATTAAGTAAATCATGAGAAGTTATCCTCAGACTTGAGATGCAAGATAAGTGTCATGAATGTAGTACATTTTTGTGGAACAACTTAACGCTATACGTAACTGGTAGTCATAAGGGTTGTTTTCGGAAGTGTTACAAAGTTTGTGGGTTTTGCTTGTAGTCAAGATAGAATTTGTTGCTTCAAATTTATTTTTGGAGTTTAATACTGCTGGGCCCCTCGTAGGGTTGGTAAGATGCATGTACGGCCGTACCCAAGATCTTCCCTGAATATGTTCAGAAGATTTGGTAATCTTAATCAATCACAAACAACGAGAAACAGAATGGTTAATTAAGGAATGACTTTAATCCATATCCTTATTAACGTGGTATTAGAAACAAAGGGATAATAATAATGAGAAATCATTAAAAGGTTTTTCCAGGAGCCTTACTCGAGATCGTACTAGAGGCATCGGCGTGTTGCAAGACGCTAACCGATGTGATTACACTATTAAAATATGTCCAAGTGGGAGCTGTTAGAATATGGACATTATTTTAGTAGACGTATGTTAGGATCGAACTCGAGATCACGGGATTGCACACAATACGTATGAAGAGTAAAAGTAATAATTATTTATAAATGTTATAATTAATTATTAAACACAAAATAAATAATAATAATTAGTATTTAATGATTAATGACTAATTATTTATTAAACGAAGATTAGGAAAGTAATACTAGACAAAACATGGAAACAAGAGAAGGTTCCGGATAACCCTTTTGGGTTCTATGGCCGATCGGCATAAGGGGGGTACCACCTCCTTATGTGCCTTGAGCTCCAAGTTTTGAATAGTATATAAGCAAACCCAAGATGCATGTTTTTCTCATAACTTATACACACACATCTTGGTGTTTTCTTCTCTCCTTCTTTTCTTGTTCGATCCATAAAACAAAACCCTAATGGTTTTCGATTTTCATAGATCTAAAAAAGGTTTTGTGTTTATTACTTGCATAAACTTTTTCTTGAATTAGTACGTGTGTACAAGAACGTGAATCAAACACACTATTGTTTGATTCTTGGATTGAATTACAAAAAGGTAAGGGGTAATTCTTATGATCCTTATAAACCCTAATTAGGGTTCTTGGTTCCGGAAGATTGCTTTGATTCTTGTTCGGGCTAGAATCACAAAGGTATGTTTACTATTTAATTATTGATTAATTAATTACATGTTATTCGATCTATTATAATTGCTTCCGCTCATGCTCACTTTGATGTACTTGGTTTATTTATATGAATGTCATGATATAATAATTCCAACATAGTATCACTCTAATCACCATCAAATTGTCTAGTGGTAAGGCATTTAATTGACCTCTTCACAAGTCACTAGGTACATATTTAAGGGTTGGCCATTGAAGGGTCAGAAACAATCGCAAGAAATTTTGTTCAAGTGAAGATCTCTTTCATTCATGTTTCTTGATCAATTTACATATATGTGCTTTGATTTTTTATTCTTCGGTTGTCTCTTTAGTCATTTAATAATTTTTTTTATCGTCGGGGCCTCACGAAATTTTGTTATCGCTGAGAAACTATGCTAATTTAAAGGTCACCTAAACGTATACAAAGAATGAATAACTTTCTTTTTTGATTTAGGGCTTCGAGGAATTCGAGACAAGCATGTTTGTTTCTGACCATCTTACTGTAATAACTTAACAACATAATCATATGTATGCTTAATGTTCTTTTCTTATTTGAACTTCACGAATAACTTTCTGTTTACAGTGCTGGCAAATTGGCAATGGTGGTGTATTTTGCCCCCTCATGTGAGATCTCAATCTCTGACGCAATCCTTAGATCTTCGATTCCAGTGGGATTGTCAATTGGTGTTACAACGTGTTTTTATGTGTTAATGTGGTTAATAAGGCAATTTATGCCCCCAGACAATAAACAATAAACCCCTACACAAGAAATAAATTTATCAAGACACAATGAGTCTTGCTAGTTTGTAGGATCGGAAAATGGGCGTTGGATTGTTTGAATCCATCATATGGAACCAATGTCCATACCTAACAGTGTTTATTATTACATCATTTACAGTATAATTTGTAAATTTATTATATCATATCAATGTATATCGTACGTTAGAGTTAGTTACAATAAGTTTAGATAGGTAAAAATGGGTTATGGAATCATATGTGGCTTTGTTGTTACGTTTTCAAGTGTTGGAACAGGTAAAGATATGATGAAGCATCCTACAATAACTGTATGAATCTTAATTGTTTTGTTTATGTATTGTATTAACGATTTGTACAACTTTATTATGAAGTTGAATTATGAATTTGTTGGATTTTAAGTTTTGGAAGATAAAAGGATTAGGGACAACCATTTGAGGATTATTTTACATGCTTTTTTTTTTTTTTTTTTTTTTTCTCGATTAAAAGGGTTACCTGGTAAAAAAAAAAAAAAAAAAAAAACAAAAAACAAAAAAACAAAAAAACAAAAAAAAAAAAAAAAATCTTTTTCTTGATTCTGAAGATTTTAGCTCACTTTACAAGCTAAATTGATTTAACAATGATAATAAGTGTACATCAAAATCACCAAGACTAGGATCCCTTAATAGGATTTGTTAACATCAACCCTATGAAATCTTCCTTTTGTGTATGAAAAGTTGAAAACTACCTCTACAAAATCACACTATTCAAATACAAACACACGCTATTATGGAGTATTAAGTTAATTCAAACTTCTATCTGTTGTTTCTCTCTTTTACGCTGGAATAATAATTTATTAGAGTGAATAACTGATCTATTACAATAATAGGTTCGGTACAATAAATAGAGTACAATGAATAATCTAGAAGCGGGCTTGAGCTCAATATACTAAAAGTTTCGACTAATACTCGCTCGCAGTTTGAGCGGGAGGACACCGAACGCTTAAACTGGTACGAAACTATTCAAACAAAGCGGACGGCAATCCCTTGGTAATGATGTCCGCATGATAATGAGATGGAACACGAAGATTCGAACCTGACCAACAGCAACCAAATCACGAACAAAGTGAATATCGCTCTCTATATGCTTCGTAAGTTGATGCTGGACCGGATTAGAAGACAAATAAACAACACTGACATTATCACAGTAAACAAGACTAGCGGATGGGATAGGTGTATGCAGCTCATGTAATACATTCCGCAACCAAAAAGTCTTAGCAACAACATTGGCACACAACGATACTCTGCCTTGGCACTAGACCGAGATAGCGTATGCTGAAGTTTAGAGGACCAATAAAATAAGTTGTTGCCAAAAAATACACTATAGCCTGAAGTCGAACGTCTAGTAGTGGGGCAACCAGCCCAATCCACATCTAAATAAGCAACCAAAGATGTAGTGGATGATCAATATAGCTGCAACCCATGTTCTAAAGTACCACAAAACATATTGGAAAATCCGTTTGAGAGCTGAAAAATGAGGCTCCTGCGGATCATGCATATAAAGACAAACCTTCTTAACTGCATAAGAAATATCCGAGCGAGTAAAAGGAACATGTCCTCTCACCGAGATTCAAATCACCATCATAGAATTTGCATATAACATGAATAAAATGTCTAAAGGTGTCATCCGACCTTAACTCATGCTATTATCTATTTTCTCCCTTTACGAGCCAACTGAGTCTCGTCTTGAAAAAATACACGTATACATAAGCTAAACAACTTAGCAATTTAGCATTGCTTTAAAAGTTTAAATGAATATGTAGTTAGATACACCGCAAGCATTAATGATGTGTAAGAGGGTAACTCAGATTCTCCAAATCGTTCCTTAACAGCAATTTAGGAACTAGTGTATTCGTTAGGATCGACTTTGTATCACTAATAGTAGTTGCATAATAAAAATCTAAATCTATCAATTTATTTATCTAAATAACTTGATCGATCGATACGACTATTATTTTAGTTCAAATGATCTCTCTAAAATACTACTCCTAACTAAATATATTAAACTACATATTTTGAGGAAAATATATATATATATATATATATATATATATATATATATATATATATATATATATATATATATATATTTCTTGAAAATTTGATAAACGAAGTTAAATCCATCTATCTATTTTATCTTAACTACATATAAAGAGAAAATGGTCAAACTTGAATCTTGACTTTGTTGAAAATATTGAATGTTGAATGTTGAAAATATTGAAAATGTAACATTTATAACAACATGCATGGCAAAGGGAAATAATTGTCTGTGATAAATGTAATACGGAGTACAAAATATTGAAACTTAATTTGGGAAACTATTAACAAAATATTGTAACTTAAACTAATTAATAAATTTACACGGCTGACTTTTTGCATTGCTTACCTATATGTGATCAATTTTCATTGCTTACCTATATCTTAAGGGAGGTGATTTGCACACTCTCATAAGTGATTGGGACACTCTAAAATAGAGTGTCTTGACATTTATACCCTCATATTACTTTTACTTATTTTTATCCTGTGAGGGTATAAATGTCAAGACACTCTAATTTAGAGTGTCCCAATCATTTATGGGAGTGTGCAAATCACCTCCCATATCTTAACTAATAAAAGAAATTATTTTAAACTTTGTCAACTACACTAATATTAAACTATGTATGGCAAGTTATGCATTGTACATTAACCGGACATTCATTACAAATTGAAACTTATGAAACTAAACATAAGAATGATTTTATATGTAGTATTCCATTGCATATATAAAAAATTATAATATGCTATGGCATTCATTTCAAAAAACAGTCCGAATATAAAGAAAAAGATTGAAAAGATAAATCAAAGAAATGTTGATGATGATGATCTTAAGGTTAGAAAAGCTTCTCTTTGCTATTACATTAATTATCAGTTTACCTTTTTTGGTTATTGTTAATCGAAAAGTTATCAAATGTTCATATTTACGACTGTCACATCATTTCTCCTTTTATTGTTTGTTTTTACACAGTTTGATCTCCCTCCAAACCTGGCTTATGTACAGTGTATTTGCTACCAAGATGACGCTGTGAGCAAC
This sequence comes from Artemisia argyi, assembly GCA_030686995.1. Classification (NCBI taxonomy): domain Eukaryota; kingdom Viridiplantae; phylum Streptophyta; class Magnoliopsida; order Asterales; family Asteraceae; genus Artemisia; species Artemisia argyi. The sequence goes on along the minus strand of CM060694.1, from coordinate 171,129,200 downwards.
TGTTAATGAGCATATAATGAGCATATACACAATTTATGAGGAACGTCATTTGGAGTTTCTATTTACTAACAAATTATTTTGCACAACTTTTGATGGGTTTAGTGAATTAGTGATTCTAATATTTGATTTGTTTGAAAGCTATTTAAAAGTTGAGATATATGGAGGTGGCAAAATGGGCCATATGATGTCAGTAGGGCAAGTTTATGTCGAAAGAAGTCGGGCTGACCACCCAACACTTTGTGTCCATATCTCGTATTCTCACTCTTCTTTCGCGAATTGTTTTACCAATTGTTTTCTGGGTGATTAAATATGCAGCGTTTAAGAGAGTCTGGACTCAAGGGCATAATCCCAGCTTTAGAAACTTTGCACGCACCGGCTTATCTGGAAAAATTATGCCCGATGCTACCAAATGGAACCAAAGTTGTTCTCAATTGCAGTGGGAGATGAGACAAAGATGTTCATACCGGGATAAAATACTTACAGGTTTGATGTCAATAACTCAACCTCCAAAACAGTTGGATAGATGGGAAAATATACTATCAAAGAAAAGCATATGCAGTTGCTTAATGTTATCATATGCTTTTTGGAGAAGTGTTAGTTTTTGTTATAACGAAGAAAACAATGTTATCATGTACGCTTGCTTAATGAATAAAGTTTTTTCTTAAACAAGTTGTGAAAGCAGCATTTGTTCTAATAACTTTCCAGTATCATCTTATTTTCCAGGCCCTGCATATTATATTTCATGTATGTGTTTACTTTAATGACTATTACTTGAACAAACTATGAAAATTTGGAAAATGTTGTTCTAACCTTTTTTGAGTGAGGTATGTAACTAAATAGCTCCACTTTTAGGAATTTATACAAAGTAACCATTAATACAACAAAAAGACTTTGAGATTATGTCTAAATCAATAAGAACGTCACCAACTTACATATATAATATAAGAAACTCAAACCACAAAACATAAAGTTATTGAACTTGCCACAAAGGCCAAATTAACAAACGGTGCCAAGAATATAGCTTAAGTTCAAATTATAAAAACAATCTTGATTTGAACAAAAGCTACTTAATTTTAATGGAGTTTTAGATGTGTTTAAATTCTAAAGAAGTGTAGTATATATTGGGTCAAATTGGCTATAATTTTGAGCTTTAACTATTAGAGGTCAAAGTCATCTTAATTTAAAAAATTCATGCAAGCACATTCTTCCGACACCAACGTGGATTGTTAGTTATTTTATCTTATAATTGATGTAATTTTTTGTTTTTGATAAACTAAGTGTTCTTTGATACATTTTAAGATTTTTTTCTTTGATTTGAATTATCACATTTTTTAATCATTTGCAATTATATTTTTATTATTTCACGTTTTATGTATAAACGTTATACATAACAGTTACAGTTGTTTGCCGCTACATATATCGTTGTTATGCATTTTAGTTATTTCACATTTTATCACAATCATACATGTTTTCCGCTAGAAAATTTCGTTGCTATACATTTGGTTATTTCACATTTTATCACAACCATACATGTTCACATTTTAACACAAAATGAAGCTGCAAGAAGTATTTCTAAGATTCTTACAAATTTCAGATGGTACTATAATTCTTTGTCAACAAATGTTTGGAAACTATCTTCATTACATGGTATCGTGAGGCCGCCCATACGATGATCAAAACCATACTCTTCTTTTGCTCGCATCAACAAGTTCACAAATGAAGGATGGTTCGAGTATGACATGGGCACTATGAAACGCTTCTTCTTCTTATTTTCACAAATGTAAATTGCAAAGCACCCTTCGGGTATATCTGCTTGTGAAACAAAGTCGAAAGCATACGTTTTGAGAAATTGCTTTGCTTGTAAATATTTAGTGAGTCTGAAGATACCCATGTAGTTCGGAACAAAATTTTTGGAAAATCTTAATATAAGATTTGAAATGACACAAATTGTAACAACAAAAAAAGATGTTATAAAGTGTGGTTTATCATTTCAACATATCTTAACTACTTAAATAGGAAAAATGGTCAAAACTTGAATCACTTTGTTGAAAATGTTGAAAAAATTGAATTGTTGAAGGAACTATGAATGGAATGTTTTGAAAGATTAAAATAAAGGGTTGTACATGGCTATTAATATAATGTATTAAAGGAATATATGGCTCAAACATTCAATTTGTACAAGGCGAAAAAAAATCAAACTTTGTATGAAGTTGACTCAATTTCAATTTCATTTTTTTTTTTTTTTTTTTTTTTTTGCTATCACTACAAGTTTCGTGTATAATCAACTTTACATAATCTGTGTTTAATAACAAAATTTATTTGATAGTCGAAATCACCAATCTTTTTACGTACTCTTTCATCCTCAATCTTTTCTTTTCTTTCTTTTTGCAGGTTTGTTTTTCCGTTGTTCATGAGCATCAATTTATAATGGCAGTGCATACCAATCATCATGAATATTGCATGGAGAGTTCATGGACAAACATGTTATAGTAGCTATGAGACAATATTTTCTTTTATTTTTGTGACTCATTATATGAACAAATTGTCATGTAATTCATATGTTTTGAACATTAAGGTATTGGTTATGAATATTAAATTGTTTGCTCCTTAACATGAATGTTTTATTTTTAAACTATATTATTCATTATAATCTTTTTTCTTCGTATGCTTTTCATCGCCATACTATTTTATTACGGGTTTTTTTTAATCGAAGTTGCTTCTATGATTTCTTAAACCATAAATATATTGGACGGAATTGGGAAAGAAGGAGATGCAATTCAAAGTCATGTTTCTGTAGTCTGTACCCTTGATTACTCTTCTAGAATCACTTTAAAGTACTTTAGTAATGTATGTTAGATGTTTTGGAGTATGGTAACATCCAAATTGACAAATTTTCATTTGCAAAGAAGGTTTTTTTCTATAATTCGATGATTTGAATCGTTTCAAATCTTGCACAATACGTGAATTGACATAATCGATCTATTCCTCATATGAACTTTGTGATTTCGGTTTATATATGTTACTTTGTGATTTCGGTTAGAAGATTCTTTTTCCCTTCTAATCATGCTCTTTTCAATATGTATACGAAGTTTCTTTATACTTCTACACCTTTTAATATGCTTTCGATCAACGATATTTGGATGTATGAAAAAGATATTAAGGGGATCGTATCTATGTGTAGTTTGCAAGGTTCATTACATGTTTATATGTTTGATATAACATACACACTTTATAAAAACTTAATCATCCTGCAATGTAAGTAAATAAAAATAGTTTGAGTGAACAAGATTCATATTTCAAAAATATCAACGAATATGAAATATGGAAAAAGACAAGTATTACTTTTACTTTATGTTTGCTTTAACCGGAGATAAAGTTGTACACAAATATGGAACATGAGCTAAAAGAATATTATCTATATTTATGCTACTATACCAATCTATACTTCTTCTATACTATATATAATGAGTGTATCTCATTTCTTGAAACTTGAAATTATCGAAAACTTAATATTTATTTAAGAAAACACACAAAAATATAAAAGTTGACTTAAGAATACATTAATGTAAAACTTATGTGATTAAGTGTACAATGTAACGTTTTGTGTAACCAAAATATCTCTATAAATATCTGCTGCTATAAAATTCCGTTACTATGTACGGGTACTCGTCTAGTATAATAAACAACAATTTTAATCTTCTCAGGTCATCAATTTTTTAAAATATAACTCAAAGCCTGATGTTGAAAAGGGCATCCAAGGTTTTTATGTTCGGTCATTTGAAAAACGTTTTAAAGTCGTTTGATTTTGGATTGTATTCACGCATTTAATCCCTGCACTTCCTATTTCGTAAAATGCTTTGACATTGTCTTTTTTTAAATATGAGATTGTATAACCGATGCTCAGAACATCGATTAGTATGCATTAATTCATTTGTAGCTTTCTTTTCAAATTGAAAATGCATTTAGTACACGTTAATGAACTTATGATTTACGTTAATTAGTTGTGATTTCATATTAATGAACTCAAAGTTTCCATATTTAATTATCTAAACGAGTGCCTAGAAGACATTGGTTTAGACAAACCCTTCTTAATATTAACGAGTTAATTGACAAAGAAGATAAAGGAAATGGGTTATTAAGAGTAGGCCATTTACTCGTATATTAAATTGGCATCTAATGAAAGAAAGGATAATAAAGCAATATATCTTCATGGTTAAAATGTGGATGGTATCATTTACAATATATGCTTTCCTTACTTAGGTTAGGTATGACTTCTTTCCAAAGCTAGGGTTTTAACTCACTATAATATATGCTTTGGTTTGCTAATAAAGACATGCATGGCTTGCTCTCACAAATATATATACGGCATAGCTAGAAGTTGGAATTGTGCTTTGATAGATTATAACAGTCAAAGAATCATGAGGTTTGTATCCTACATCGCGTTGGGGTTGGTTTTGAAGCATGTGTTTACAGTTTTTTGGGATTTAACAGAAAAAGAGACTACTACATCTGAGCTTCCATCAAATATAATACTAATGGAGATATTGCCCAGACTTCCCACCAAGTTGCTTGGTCGATGCATGTGCGTTTGCAAAGAATGGAAATCTTTTTTGTCGACTCCTAACTTTGCCAAGGTGCACCACCAGTATGTAAGAGGCTATAAACTTTTCCAAATTGATCATTCCAGCGAATCACGATTTCTTACATTGCATACGATTGACTGTGAAGCTCCCAATGTTGGTTCAAAGACCGCCCGTATCTGTAGTTTCGATCTTAGTAAAAAATATGGTGTAACTACTGTGCATAATTATAGTTCACTACCTTACCCCAATCATGTTCTTAATACGGTGTATATTGCAGCAAGCTTTGATGGATTGGTGTGTCTAGCCGCAATGTTTACTCAAGAGCTAGCGTTTTGGAACCCTTTGACAGGTGCCTTTAAGAAGTTGGCAGCTAACGCCTATTCTCCTCGTTTCTACAAGCCGTCTTATACTCAGTGTCATTTGCGGTACTCTCCTGATAAGATTGGTATGCCACCCTCTTCTTCTGATGTGATTGGTTTCTATATCGATTCTTCTGATGACTACAAGCTTTTACATATGGTTTCAAATGGTGCATTGGGGGCCTATGCCTATTCCCTCAGAATGGATTCATGGAGAAAGATTGAATATTTAGTTGATAACGCTGACTGTATCTCCAATTGCCATTGGTCGCCGGCTACTTTCTGGGGCCAAAATCTTTATTTTGTGGTTTTAGATTCCTCTGGAGATCAAAGATGCATTATTCGTTTCGATGTCCAGTCGGAAAAGTTTAGGAAAATACAATTTCCACCTGTTCAAAAATATAATTTGACGGCAAGTTTAGTGGTTCTAGATGGCTGCATTCATTTGTGTGTATGCTATTTACTCTCAGAAAGGCTCTCGTTGTTGGAAGGCGGTACGTGGAGGATGGATGGTAACGATTTTTGGTTTAAGGTCATGGATTTCTCCTATGTAAAAGATGATTGGAAGGTGAGGAGGCTGGTTTGCATGACGAGGAATGAGAACTGGCTCGCCATAGGTCAGGAGAACGACTCTTTTAAAAAGATAGACTTTGAGGACTTTGCAACAAGCCATTCGTGTTTATGTAATGAGGGTTGGGTCTCAAATTTTGGACAAACAAGTACAATATACCATGAGAGTCTAGTATCACTCTAATCACCATCAAATTGTCTAGTGGTAAGGCATTTAATTGACCTCTTCACAAGTCACTAGGTACATATTTAAGGGTTGGCCATTGAAGGGTCAGAAACAATCGCAAGAAATTTTGTTCAAGTGAAGATCTCTTTCATTCATGTTTCTTGATCAATTTACATATATGTGCTTTGATTTTTTATTCTTCGGTTGTCTCTTTAGTCATTTAATAATTTTTTTTATCGTCGGGGCCTCATGAAATTTTGTTATCGCTGAGAAACTATGCTAATTTAAAGGTCACCTAAACGTATACAAAGAATGAATAACTTTCTTTTTCGATTTAGGGCCTCGAGGAATTCGAGACAAGCATGTTTGTTTCTGACCATCTTACTGTAATAACTTAACAACATAATCATATGTATGCTTAATGTTCTTTTCTTATTTGAACTTCACGAATAACTTTCTGTTTACAGTGCTGGCAAATTGGCAATGGTGGTGTATTTTGCCCCCTCATGTGAGATCTCAATCTCTGATGCAATCCTTAGATCTTCGATTCCAGTGGGATTGTCAATTGGTGTTACAACGTGTTTTTATGTGTTAATGTGGTTAATAAGGCAATTTATGCCCCCAGACAATAAACAATAAACCCCTACACAAGAAATAAATTTATCAAGTAAGGTCCCTTTAGAACTACGAATTAAAAAAATATATTACATACTCGTTTTCATTTGGGTTTGTTGATGGTATTTGTGTTTGTGATGATACTGAAACCCCCAACTTTAGTTATTAGTCATAAAGCGGTAAATGACAACGTAAAGAACATTGAAGATAGGTGAGTGGCCTCTTGGCCCAGCGGGTATGTGAGTGACCCATCAACCTAGAGGTTGTTGGTTCAAGTCTCGTTGGTGACATGTGAAATAAAATTTGTGAGATAGATGGTGTAGGTTATAAAATTTACCGTTCTAAAAAAATTGAAGATATTAGTAAATAATAGACGCAAGTATTCACGAGATTCAATCATTCGGTTTTGAACGATTTACATCCACGGTCGAAAGAAGGAGACCTTGTTTGTGACGTTGGTGTGTTTGTTGTTGTTGTGGTGTCTTGAATCTCCATATGAATGCCTCATTTTATAGACTAGCAAATAATCCATTCTAACTAGTAGCATTCCACCAAAGTATTCTTAATTGAAAGTCTTTCAACTAGAAAAGCATTCCAACTATTCCAACATGAAGAACCATTCCAGCTAATAACTATTCCACGCACCTTGAAGGCCTTTGCAACTAGCTTACATAAATTTCAACATAAAACATAGCAACTTCATGGTTAAAGAAGTAAAGAAGAATGCAATGAGTCTTGCTAGTTTGTAGGATCGGAAAATGGGCATTGGATTGTTTGAATCCATCATATGGAACCAATGTCCATACCTAACAGTGTTTATTATTACATCATGTACAGTATAATTTGTAAATTTATTATATCATATCAATGTATATCGTACGTTAGAGTTAGTTACAATAAGTTTAGATAGGTAAAAATGGGTTATGGAATCATATGTGGCTTTGTTGTTACGTTTTCAAGTGTTGGAACAGGTAAAGATATGATGAAGCATCCTACAATAACTGTATGAATCTTAATTGTTTTGTTTATGTATTGTATTAACGATTTGTACAACTTTATTATGAAGTTGAATTATGAATTTGTTGGATTTTAAGTTTTGGAAGATAAAAGGATTAGGGACAACCATTTGAGTTACATGTTCTTTTTTTTTTTCGATTAATAGGGTTACCCGGTAAAAAAAAAATAAAAAATAAAAAAAAAATCTTTTTCTTGATTCTGAAGATTTTAGCTCACTTTACAAGCTAAATTGATTTAACAATGATAATAAGTGTACCTCAAAATCACCAAGACTAGGATCCCTTAATAGGATTTGTTTCAATGTCCAGTCGGAAAAGTTTAGGAAAATACAATTTCCACCTATTAAAAAATTTACTTCATCAGATTTTACGGCAAGTTTAGTGGTTCTAGATGGCTGCATTCATTTGTGTGTATGCTATATACGCTCACAAAGGCTATCGCTGTTGGAAGGTGGTACTTGGAGGATGCATGATAACGATGTGTGGCTGAAGGTCAAGGCTTTCTTCTATGTGAAAGATGATTGGACGGTGAGGAGGCTGGTTTGCATGACGAAGAATGAGAACTGGCTCGCCATTGGTAAGGAGAACGACTCTTTTAAAAAGATAGACTTTGAGGACTTTGCAACAAGCCATTCGTGTTTATGTAATGAGGGTTGGGTCTCAAATTTTGGACAAACAAGTACAATATACAATGAGAGTCTAGTATCACTCTAATTACCGTCAAATGGTCTAGTGGTAAGGCACTTAATTGAACTCTTCACAGTCGATCAAAGTTTCAAGCCTCACTGTACATATTTGAGGATGGTCATGGAAGGGCCTGAAACGGTCGCAAGAAATTTTGTTCAAGTGAAGATCTCTTTCATTCATGTTTCTTGATCAATTTACATATATGTGCTTTGATTTTTTATTCTTAGGTTGTCTCTTTAGTCATTTAATAATTTTTGTTATTGTCAGGACCTCATGAAATTATGTTATTGCTGAGTATGCTAATTTAAATGTCACCTAAACATATATATAAAAAAAAAATAACTTTCTTTTTCGATTCAGGGTCTCAAGGAATCCGAGACAAGCATGTTTACTGCTGACCATATTCTGTAATAAATCAAGAAAGATAAACGAACGCGAACATATATAAGCAGTTTACCCACCTTCCTTAGCAACCTGTAACCAACACTTAACCTTCCTTAGCAACCTGTAACCAACACTTAACCTCATCAACTAAGATCAATATCAATATCATTTTGCAAGATAAATCAAGACCTTAAATTTATAGAACTGAAATTCTAATATACTTTTTATTAGCAGTTTACAAGCTTATGTCTATGGAACTTGAGTAGTACAGTAATATATTTAGGCAGGCTTAGAAAGGATAAACTGTTTCTTGATCACTTGCATTAGATGTTGACTCATCTAATTATCAAAAAAAAAAAAAAACACAGATGTCTAGCTATAGTGATGCGTAATTACAGACGAGATTATGGGAGTAATTGGTTATTTCAGCCCGTTACTCATGGGTTCAAAAGAAAATGCACCCACATGGTCTAGTTCTGTCATCTGTGGTATGCTTAAACCTACCCTAAATCAGTAAAAAATTTTTTTTTACTGAAACGATAGATTTCGTTATAACTTTTGCATGCTAGTTATTTATTTTTAGTTCTGCACATAATTAGGTGTTCCGCCGTTCCAGGGTCAACCTGACCTGGCCAAATTTGACGAGTACAAAAGTATCAGTTTTGAGCCATATAACAGTGTCTGTTTTGACCCGTTTGCGTGACCCGGCCAATTTTTCCACCATCAACTTTATTTGTTTTTACTTATAAATGGGGTATATGTCCTCTCACCGAGATTCAAATCACCATCATAGAATTTGCATATAACATGAATAAAATGTCTAAAGGTGTCATCCGACCTTAACTCATGCTATTATCTATTTTCTCCCTTTACGAGCCAACTGAGTCTCGTCTTGAAAAATACACGTATACATAAGCTAAACAACTTAGCAATTTAGCATTGCTTTAAAAGTTTAAATGAATATGTAGTTAGATACACCGCAAGCATTAATGATGTGTAAGAGGGTAACTCAGATTCTCCAAAACGTTCCTTAACAGCAATTTAGGAACTAGTGTATTCGTTAGGATCGACTTTGTATCACTAATAGTAGTTGCATAATAAAAATCTAAATCTATCAATTTATTTATCTAAATAACTTGATCGATCGATACGACTATTATTTTAGTTCAAATGATCTCTCTAAAATACTACTCCTAACTAAATATATTAAACTACATATTTTGAGGAATATATATATATATATATATATATATATATATATATATATATATATATATATATATATATATATATATATATATATATATATTTCTTGAAAATTTGATAAACGAATTTAAATCCATCTATCTATTTTATATAATAAACAACAATTTTAATCTTCTCAGGTCATCAATTTTTTAAAATATAACTCAAAGCCTGATGTTGAAAAGGGCATCCAAGGTTTTTATGTTCGGTCATTTGAAAAACGTTTTAAAGTCGTTTGATTTTGGATTTTATTCACGCATTTAATCCCTGCACTTCCTATTTCGTAAAATGCTTTGACATTGTCTTTTTTTAAATATGAGATTGTATAACCGATGCTCAGAACATCGATTAGTATGCATTAATTCATTTGTAGCTTTCTTTTCAAATTGAAAATGCATTTAGTACACGTTAATGAACTTATGATTTACGTTAATTAGTTGTGATTTCATATTAATGAACTCAAAGTTTCCTTATTTAATTATCTAAACGAGTGCCTAGAAGACATTGGTTTAGACAAACCCTTCTTAATATTAACGAGTTAATTGACAAAGAAGATAAAGGAAATGGGTTATTAAGAGTAGGCCATTTACTCGTATATTAAATTGGCATCTAATGAAAGAAAGGATAATAAAGCAATATATCTTCATGGTTAAAATGTGGATGGTATCATTTACAATATATGCTTTCCTTACTTAGGTTAGGTATGACTTCTTTCCAAAGCTAGGGTTTTAACTCACTATAATATATGCTTTGGTTTGCTAATAAAGACATGCATGGCTTGCTCTCACAAATATATATACGGCATAGCTAGAAGTTGGAATTGTGCTTTGATAGATTATAACAGTCAAAGAATCATGAGGTTTGTATCCTACATCGCGTTGGGGTTGGTTTTGAAGCATGTGTTTACAGTTTTTTGGGATTTAACAGAAAAAGAGACTACTACATCTGAGCTTCCATCAAATATAATACTAATGGAGATATTGCCCAGACTTCCCACCAAGTTGCTTGGTCGATGCATGTGCGTTTGCAAAGAATGGAAATCTTTTTTGTCGACTCCTAACTTTGCCAAGGTGCACCACCAGTATGTAAGAGGCTATAAACTTTTCCAAATTGATCATTCCAGCGAATCACGACTTCTTACATTGCATACGATTGACTGTGAAGCTCCCAATGTTGGTTCAAAGACCGTCCGTATCTGTAGTTTCGATCTTAGTAAAAAATATGGTGTAACTACTGTGCATAATTATAGTTCACTACCTTACCCCAATCATGTTCTTAATACGGTGTATATTGCAGCAAGCTTTGATGGATTGGTGTGTCTAGCCGCAATGTTTACCCAAGAACTAGCGTTTTGGAATCCTTTGACAGGTGCCTTTAAGAAGTTGGCAGCTAACTCCTATTCTCCTCGTTTCTACAAGCCGTCTTATACCCAGTGTCATTTGCGGTACTCTCCTGATAAGATTGGTATGCCACCCTCTTCTTCTGATGTGATTGGTTTCTATATCGATTCTTCTGATGACTACAAGCTTTTACATATGGTTTCAAATGGTGCCTTGGGGGCCTATGTCTATTCACTTAGGATGGATTCATGGAGAAAGATTGAATATTTAGTTGATAATGCTGACAGTATCTCCAATTACCATTGGTCGCCGGCTACTTTCTGGGGCCAAAATCTTTATTTTGTGGTTTTAGATTCCTCTGGAGATCAAAGATGCATTATTTGATTCAATGTCCAGTCGGAAAAGTTTAGGAAAATACAATTTCCACCTATTAAAAAATTTACTTCATCAGATTTTACGGCAAGTTTAGTGGTTCTAGATGGCTGCATTCATTTGTGTGTATGCTATATACGTTCACAAAGGCTATCGCTGTTGGAAGGTGGTATTTGGAGGATGCATGATAACGATGTGTGGCTGAAGGTCAAGGCTTTCTTCTATGTGAATGATGATTGGACGGTGAGGAGGCTGGTTTGCATGACGAAGAATGAGAACTGGCTCGCCATTGGTCAGGAGAACGACTTTTTTAAAAAGATAGACTTTGAGGACTTTGCAACAAGCCATTCGTGTTTATGTAATGAGGGTTGGGTCTCAAATTTTGGACAAACAAGTACAATATACAATGAGAGTCTAGTATCACTCTAATTACCGTCAAATGGTCTAGTGGTAAGGCACTTAATTGAACTCTTCACAGTCGATCAAAGTTTCAAGCCTCACTGTACATATTTGAGGATGGTCATGGAAGGGCCTGAAACGGTCGCAAGAAATTTTGTTCAAGTGAAGATCTCTTTCATTCATGTTTCTTGATCAATTTACATATATGTGCTTTGATTTTTTATTCTTAGGTTGTCTCTTTAGTCATTTAATAATTTTTGTTATTGTCAGGACCTCATGAAATTATGTTATTGCTGAGTATGCTAATTTAAATGTCACCTAAACATATATATAAAAAAAAAAATAACTTTCTTTTTCGATTCAGGGTCTCAAGGAATCCGAGACAAGCATGTTTACTGCTGAACATATATAAGCATAAGTATGCTTAATGTGCTTTTCTTATTAGAACATATGATTTGATTTCGTGAAGAAATCTTAAAGAGCTAGACATATCCTTCCACTTAGCTCCACCTTCCTTAGCAACCTGTAACCAACACTTAACCTCATCAACTAAGATCAATATCAATATCATTTTGCAAGATAAATCAAGACCTTAAATTTATAGAACTGAAATTCTAATATACTTTTTATTAGCAGTTTACAAGCTTATGTCTATGGAACTTGAGTAGTACAGTAATATATTTAGGCAGGCTTAGAAAGGATAAACTGTTTCTTGATCACTTGCATTAGATGTTGACTCATCTAATTATCAAAAAAAAAAAAAAAACATAGATGTCTAGCTATCGTGATGCGTAATTACAGACGAGATTATGGGAGTAATTGGTTATTTCAGCCCGTTACTCATGGGTTCAAAAGAAAATGCACCCACATGGTCTAGTTCTGTCATCTGTGGTATGCTTAAACCTACCCTAAATCAGTAAAAAATTTTTTTTTTTACTGAAACGATAAATTTCGTTATAACTTTTGCAAGCTAGTTATTTATTTTTAGTTCTGCACATAATTAGGTGTTCCGCCGTTCCAGGGTCAACCTGACCTGGCCAAATTTGACGAGTACAAAAGTATCAGTTTTGAGCCATATAACAGTGTCTGTTTTGACCCGTTTGCGTGACCCGGCCAATTTTTCCACCATCAACTTTATTTGTTTTTACTTATCAATGGGGTAAATAGCCTCCATAACCTTTTAAAATGCTTAATCCAACAATTAGCTGCTAATCTTTACATCTAGTCATAGGATTAAGCAGAGGTAACCAATGAGTGAAGCAGTGGTTGTACTAGATGTTTTAATGATAGCCAAACGTGTGTTATTTAAAAACGCTGAAGTTAGATATGGACTTATACCTGCATATTCAGCCTGCTGACAAGCTGCGTGTGTTCACCTGCATCATGCCAATTTAGAATTGGAAGGAATAGCACTTCACATAAAACAACAACGATGATGATTGTAGAAACTTCGATAAGTGAAAATAATTAGAGTAATAACTGCTTTTATATAGTACTTTCAAGACCACAAGAAGAAGCTGAAATCTGTGACTGCTCATATTTTAATATTGTCCAAACGAATACATAATCAAACTGAAACCCTGTAAACGAATTTATGAACTTAGAGTCACTGATACAGGTTTCATCTGTGACCTTAGAGCTTTATGCTGTTAATGGCTAGGACCTAGGAGATGTTACCTTCACCAACTGATTAAATCCTCGAGACTAGGTCCAATCAAATGAGTCTAGGGATTATGGTTAAAAAAATATTGAGAGAAACATCTTATTACAGCTATTTACTTCCTCCTTGTATAATTCTGTATAACGTTGACTCGTATAGCAGCTGAGGGTAAGAAACATTATAAACCTTTTCAAAATTAAGTTAAAAGGCGAAAAACTTTACAAATGTTCTACTCTTTCCTTTAGAGACCCAAGGATGCGTAATGTAACTTCGACCTAAAAGGTTATAGTATGCATATAGCTTTACGATATTATTAAAGTGGGGAATATGTGTCAAAATAATGTTGTATTGTATCCTCTGCAACTTAATACTGATGGATGCTAGTTTATTGTGATAACAACACTTTTGGATGACGGCTCAAATAACTTAATAATGATGGATGCATATATGAGGAGTTGTGGACAACGTTACAAACCCATTCAACTTATAAGAAATTAGTGACTAACAATCTATATATGTAAACGAATCAATGTCACAAAATTTATTTACAATCATGTCAATCAAGAGCCTATACATGAGTTCATAGACAACTAGAATTAATGTCTAGGGCAGGATTTAAGCATGTGCGGGGTCATCAACCGCACAGGGCCTCTCTTTTTAAAGGGCCATCGATTTTTGAAACTCTCTTATAGGTATAAACTCATTTTTGAAGGATAACATATGATTTAAAATGAAGAATGTAACTTCGGTATGACAAGAATAATATTTTAGAGTTTTCAAAAGAAAAAAGAGTTTATGTTTGTGCTTTAATAGTGTAAATTGAGTAGAGGAGTTTTGTGAGAAAGACAAACCCAAAGACGTAATAAAGTGTGTGGTGCTCATAAGTTGTAATGTTTTCTCTAATCATATTTCTTATGAAAGTTCAACTTTAATCCATTTGTTTTTAATATTTGTGATTTTAAATTCTATCCCTATGTGAAGCATAGATTTTTTGTCAGAAAGTTTAAACAAAACGCATATCTTATGAAAAACTATATTTTTTTGTTGAGAATAGTGTTTTAGAGTAAGTAAACATTGTAGATTGTTTTAGAAAAGCAAACACAAACATCTAATATATTTTTTAAGAAAGTTCTACATGGCATCCTCTTAACTTATAAAAAAGTATATAGAACTTCATAGATTATCATAAAATGTTTTAAGAACTCAACAATTATACTTAGAAATACAGAAGATTTATTTAAACTTGAAGAATAATGGATGTGTTGTTTGATCGATATAAAAACAAAAACATAATCTATTACTCCATCCGTCCCATAATTATTTTCCACTATTGACTTTTTAAGTCTTTATTTCTCAACTTTGGCCCTATATATTTTTATTTAGATTATAGATTATATGATGAAAAATATATGAATAGATTATGTTTTAAATGTATTTTCATTTATATAATTTTTATCAAGTATGGTATGCCACAAATAAAAATATCTAAGGTCAAACTTTTGAAATAAAGACTTTGAAAGTCAATACTGGACAATAATTATGGGACGGATGTAGTAGTAGTTTACTATTTTTACACATATTTCATTCCGATGTTAAAAAGGGCCCATTTAAAAAATCCGGTACATGGCCTTAAAATTTCTACGGCTTTGTTAATGTCGATGATATTGTTTTGGTGTTATGAGATACTTTGGTGACTATTCACAATCAGTCTTTTCAAATGTGTCCCCTTTAAAATCCAATCTTCATCATCAAGAGTCGGAACTACCTACAAGAAATAAATAAATAAAATCATATGAAAAAGCGTACGTTGGGTAAAAAAAACACAGCAAAAAATAAAGCTTGTAACCTAATTAATTTATTACCCACCTCTAGTCCCACTGTATAGTTCAAATGAATCATTGCATGATTTGTTGCTTCCACAAGCGCCATTAGCCGCTGCATACCCTTTGCTGCCAAGTCTTTTCCGTACAACAACATGTTCCTTGCTATATGAAGGCGCCTGCGGTACCACGAACAAACCATCAACGTACAGCAACTAGTCAGTACGTACTCCACTCTTATGATATAAAGTGTTAGTACATACGTATGCAAATTTCAACATACAATGTTGGCATTTGACAATAAATTTGAAATTAAGTGTGCTTCCTTAGACAGAAGAGGAAAATGAACAAAGTCAACCGGATATAGAACACAACCTATTTACCACAACCCACGGAGTCTCATATCAAAACCTCATGAGATATCTAATATGAGATTGTGTATTGCCAAAAGAATACTAAAATCAACAACCAAAGCATTAGATTATAAGATGCATTTGTTTAAGTTGTTTAAGCAGACTAAAATTTAAGAGAAGTGATAAATCTCAACTCTCAAAACATTAGAATCAGTGAAAACAGAAAGGAGATGATGGCATGGTGTTTTTTTGACAATTTTCAAAGTGGTTCTTCCTATTTCTCATAGTCACGTTAAGGTGTGTACTGAAAATAGAAATAGGAAGAACCACAAAGCTTGTTTTACATACTATAACTAATGATACTAATGTATTATGCGCAATGGAAGGTGATCCTCATAACATTATGGAGATGGTAGAAAGGCACCAACACTTTATTCACCATGTCATACTGATGAGATATCAGCGAGGTCGGCACGCCAGGAAAAGGCACGAGAAGAATTCAAACGAAATTGCCAATTGTTCAATCAAAAGTTGCTTGAGAAAGGAATTATTAAAGAACGTGATGCTCAACTGATGAAAGACATGAAGGAGAAAAGAGACAACTTCATGCTCACTCTCGTTGATCCTTATCGTGTTGAAATGAAGCCAGGTCTTGATCCAAAGGTGCTTCTTTATGGGTTAATAACTTATAGATTTAAAATCTATATCATTTTCAAAATTCATATCAGTTTTAGGTAGCATTGGCATTAGCATAAATTTACGTTATATGTAACAAAATTTACCTTACAGATTCAAAATTAATATCAGTTTTAGTGTTGATAACTAACTACTTGACGTCTACTCGCCTAAAAAAAATAATAATAAAAAATTGCAAGTATTTTATCATTGGCATTAGCATGTATAACAGTAAAAAAAATAAAATAAAAATAAAATAAAAAATAAAAAAATAATTAAACAAAAAATAATAAAAAATTGCAAGTATTTTATCATTGGCATTAGCATGTATAACAGTAAACATCCTAATCCTAAAGTTAACATAGAAATCCTAATCTTAAACTTTTTGCCTTCATCATCAGCCATATTCAGTCGAGCTAGATAATATCAAACCCAATTACTTCATGAAATGAACAAAATATACGTATATATATATTTTTTTTTTTATAACTTTCTCCGGGTATTTGACCTTTTCATTGACTTCCACCATTAGTCATTGCCATGTAATTCATTATCTGCCATGTCATCACACCAACTAATTAATTATCAGCCATGTCATCACATTGTCGCCATGTAAACAATTTTTTAAATTTATTTTATTTGCATATAATTCGGTTTAAAAAAATTGTGGTCTTGACCTGATTCGAAACTTAGACCTTTATAGTATTATGAAAGCCCCTAACCACTAGACTAATCTATTTTTTTGAATTATATGTTTCAAATTAACATATATAAGGACATGTGAAAATCTGTTTCATTTTTTTTTTTAAAATTCGACATATAATTTTTTTAAGCCAAAGTTATCTGCATTGCATTAAAAATATTGTATTAAAAAAGAACAGCGTATTTTTTCCACCAAAAGAAAACCCTAATGATCAAAACTCTCTGGATGAAAAAAACTCCCTCACAATTTTTGGATTTTAATGAATTTTTAAAGTGTATTTGTGAAGGTTTAATTATAACAGATAAATAATCATGATCTTACCATGAGCGCTTGACATGAGGATGGAGATTGGATTCGTTATCCTTACATAAAAGGATAAAGAGATTGAAGCAAAGATGATGAACAACTATGTGTATTCTTTCTTTCTTTTTTTAATTCTGAGATACTATGTTTGTATGGCATGCAACACTCGGATTTTGGCAATATAGGAGTTGTTGCAGGTATGTTTACGATATTAATTTCTAATTTTTACGTGTATTGTAATGTTGTGTATAGGATAAAAAACTGTGTTTGCATATGTTGGTTTTTTTTGCAGGTTTTTGCACGTTAAACATCTTCTTTGGAGGTTAGTCATCTTCTTTAAACACATATTAATCTTTGGTTTATTTAAGTTTTTCGTTTGATAAATCTTTGTTAACACGATAAGAAATCCTTATCATCTAATGTTTTCCGATCGTCCTTCCAATATGTCTATTGAACGAAGATTAAAATTCGTAAATTTAGTTATGAGATGCAATTAATTAAAAAAAAGGTCTAAATTAATTTCTCATAATGAACCTTCTGCTGTAGCTGTGGTATTGTTATTTACTCATCTCTCTTATTTTAAGTTTTTTGCATATGTAATCCAACAAGCTATTAACACACTTGCATTCATTTGTACACGTACACAATGCATGGGTGCATAAATGTCGTGTTTTTTTAAGCCTTCTTAAGCAGTTGTATTTCTCCAAAGAAGGTACAGTGAATGAACGATCAGTAGCTAGCTTCTCTCATAACTAAAATTATTTTACAAATCTTTGTTGTCAGTATATATAGCTTTATATTTTACCATGGCAGGTAAAACATCGATGTGTATGATTATATATATTGTTCGCCTGAAAGAAGCTCAAAAGTTTTTAAAGGATGGCGCAAGGTACTTCTATCTTCCTATAACTTTATAGTTATCTGTGTTGATATTGTAATTTATTGCAGACATATTGACGTCTAATTGGCAAGCTAAATTGAGTATGATTAATGGTGAAGCTAAAGAATGGTATTGATCTTATTTTATTAATTAGTAAAATATGTTAGGTTATGTACCTGTATAAGGATTGTATAACGTTATAAGTTGGGTGAAAGAATTTATCCAACCTGTCAAGTGACCCGATTAACAGGCTTATTCTGAAACCAATTAAGCTCAGTTATGAGTGTTTTGAGACTAATGATTTTATTAATACGGCCTATTTTATTTGCGTAATTCAGAAACATTATTGATGCATAAACAACCTCTGGTCATTTATATTACTTGATGTAGTTAAGGATATGTTAATGGTGCAGTCGATATAGTTTTGAACCAACTTCTGATATGGAGTGTATGCCAGCCAAGAAGACCGTGTTCATCATGGATGCTACTAAGAATAATGATATCCTTGAACCTGCACTTTTGAGGTCTGGTCGTCCTGATTATTTGATATACATCTGTCATGCAATTTTGTTTCCCCAGGTGGGCCATATACACATAAGTATAACTATGTGTAGTTTGGATCAATATTCTAGATACTCATCAAAGATTTTATTGAATTAATATATAAGGTGATTATGATGTCGTGCTAAATTCTACAAATGATATTGATATACATAGTCAAGAAGATGATGCGTCCGCCTACAACAGCACATACTCTTCTTCGACCCGACTCTCAGTTTCGGAGAACACAAGGAAAAATCCTGGATTTCAACCAGATATTCAGAAAGGTAATTATTACGCTACACTTAGTTCTGCAACTGACATCGAGATAAGAGGTCAGCTAGAGGATGTGTCTAATGATAATGGCACAATCTTTTGCCATCTCTCAAATATTGAGAACCTTATTAATAATCTTACTACGGAACCAATGATTCAAAAGGGAGACCAAGAAAAGGTTAATTCAGTACTAAAAATCATCTGGTGCCGGACTCTTAGACGAAGGGAAACATATGTATAGTTGGAGCCACTTTAATAATGCTATATCCTGGTAAGTCGATTACACCTCTTTATCTGGTAAGTTGGAGCCACTTTAGTTGGAGCCACTTTAAAAATCATTTGACCAGTTTGATTTACCACAAAGGTTAGATTTTAAGACTTCTATTGTTATAAAACTCATTCAGTCCGTATGCGGATTAACACTTCTACTGATCCTTACTTTTGGTCAATGAAATGTTTGTATTAATTTATTATTGGGATTCATGAACTTATATAAAATTGTGAATGCCCATAGCCTCATTTGTCGTTTCACTACCCAAACTCTCTCCATTTCCTGATTTACCAAACAAAAATGGTCTAACATGCAGAAAAAAGGCTAATCCAAACATTGTGTTTATGAGCTTACGAACTTATGAGACATGATCCTTTTGAGGTAGAAGGGTGTTTAGATTAACCTTATTTTAAATGTTACATTGAGAAAAAGGAAAAACGTAGAAAAGGAAGATACCAACAGATTGTTTGTTCTTAATTTAAGATACTTCTTCAGATCTCACAAGCATTTGCTGATGTTTGTGACCCTTTGTTGAGGCTTTCTTTTCTGATATTGATTAATTTCAGGTTCTGGTTTACCAAAAGACGGGTGATACTAGATTTGTATGTTGGCAGGCCAATCTTACTGATCTGGTGAGTTTTCAGGCATGGCAGGTTGTTATCCCATTTTTTACGATGGTATACTTGCAGACCCAAACCAAATCACCACTGAATATATTTGCACAACCGTCCATAGCAAAAGGTAATTCCACATTTACATTTTCACATTCCATCATGCATTGATTTTAACCCGTCATTACTGTTACTGCTACATGTTATCTACAACATATTCAAGAGCACTGGGAATGTCTATGCGTGTAGAACGTGCATCTATTGAACAGGTAGAGGATCACAAATTCATTGAATATAAGCAATTCCAAACACAGCTTAAATGAGCATGTATGTGTCTTATTCAATTTGTTTAATAAAAGGATGCTTGATTCAAACTGTTTCATTTTGAGCATGCTTCTATCATTTTATTTCAGGAGGCTCCTAAACGCCTAAGCACCTGGAGGGCAATCGTATCTTTCAACTGCTCTCCTTTCATTTCAGCCATGGAACCACAACGAAACCCGAAAGTGCATTCAAAATAAAGGTGAGAAATCTAAATTTTCTGAAACATTGTAGTAAGATGGAATAGCCATAGTTCACCGAGCTCAAGCTCTAATTTCAAACATGCAATAAGAAATCTAAAATTTCTGAAACATGTAATAAGATATCTCGCTAACATTTAGCAAGGGAAAATGCATTTTTGATCACTGAAGGTGTGAGGGGGGGGGGGGGGGCTTCCTTATAATCATGGTATGGAAAGGTTCATGCCTATTATGATGAATGTGGTGACCTGGCACCAAGAGATGTGACTCGAAGCATAGATGATCAACTTAAAATCTTAATGAGAACTATGTTCTTATAGACATTAGTCATAAAGCCAGAGAGAGAATTCTTTCTCATTTTCCAAATATAGCCGTTGAGTGCCTTAAGTATGGCTTAGATATAACTCGTGACCCGATTCCAGTTGTTCCCGCTGCTCATTACATGTGTGGAAGGTTCGAGCTGGGCGGCCTTCGAAAGCTGGCTATAAAGGGACGGGTCAATCGAGTTAAATGTGGTTTTGCTCAAACATGTCGTTAGTTTATATTAGCCATAAAAGCACGTTGCTGAATAGTGTGTACATATTTGCATTATATTTTCACTAATTTGAAATGGGTACATTTGCAATAGTTACATCATATATATCATATCTGAATATGGATGCAAGTCTATAAGCTCGATATTAAATTATCCTGTTAGAAAAAGGTGTGAAACTTGGTTGTTTACTATTCACAAAAATTGATGTGAGGAATTTGGTTCAGTCTTTCAGAACCGTTGACAGAGATAATGATGCTATTGATCTTCTTAAAATGTGCAAGGACAAGAAGGATAAATCTGGACCAAATTGCATGGCCATATGCTTCATCGGTTCAAACTTTTGAGTCTTTTGGTGATGTTGTAATATTTGACACAACTCACCAGGTGGATGCTTATGACATGCTTCTAGGAATTTGGGTTAGAGTGGATAATCATGGCTCAAATTGCTTATTTGGTTGTGTGCTTCTACGGGATGAAAGTTTGCAGTCTTTCTGTTGGGCATTAAAGGTAAGAGCCTTTATGAATATATTTTATTCTTCCTATCGCATTCCAGTTTTTCATTAAAAAGTTTGTTCAATGTTTGATTTACTTTGGATGATTTACAAATGTATGGTGCATTATGGATCCTTCTATATTAGGGAGTGAGAATTTAATGTCAAAATACAGTAAGTCTTAGTCAATTCTCACAAACATGGATAATGTTGATCTCATTATCTTAAATAGTCTAGATATCAACCCGTTTACTTAGGAATGGGTAGATTTATGCTAAGTTAAGTTTAGCTAATGGAGCTGGTAAAAGGGTTAAAGAAGTTTATATGCATGTCAAAACATTAGATTGTTAAACATGTTAGATCAGCAAGTTTACTTAGAAATGGGTCGCTTTAGGTTGTGTTTCTGCATACAACCTCAATCGTTCTTTTTTTTTTTTAAATATACATAATTGTGTGATTATCATTGTAATTATACTATTTTTACAAGCATTATTAATGCATTAATTGCTTATAAGAGTTTACAGAATAGTGTTCAAAGACTTTCAAGGCAAACCGTTTTGACCTGGGAGGTTACTAAATATAAACACTTAGATTTTTTTGTGACCTTTAAGGAGCCGTATGAGATGAAAAACTCTTGGATCCAATATAACTTCTCATCCTATTATCTTTTTAACTCTCTTATATGCCTCCCCTTCTATCTTGATATCTTTTATCCTCTTGTGACAGACAATTGAGAAGTGGGAATGCACAAGCTACAGTTTCACATATTTGCATGCCAAGGTTGTAATCCTACAAACAGTTTGAGGCCTGATGCTAATCAGTACCATGTTAATGAAAATAAGCCATCTCAGGTTAGTCCTAATATTATATGTGGAAGATCAATAGTTAGTTGACAGAGTTGACTACCCAGGTTTGGTTACGCTAGCATCTATTCTTCACTATGCCGTTGAATCCGTGTGTATAGTATGAGAGACAGGAGATTCTTGGTACGGTTGCTGTGAAAAGATATAGACACTTTTGAGTACGTTTTCGTTACTTTGTTTAGATGTCCCAGGTGGAAGCCACTCCGGGGTCACAATACACTGATGGCCACCTTTGTAGTCAAGTTCTTCCTTGGGCTCCACACATAATCTTCACTCACTTATGAAGGAACAAGAAACGCCTCAGCAATCGAATCATTTTCACTTATTATGCTGGAAACAAATGTGGCTCCACCTGAAGTGACAGAGTTGACTACCCAGGTTTGGTTACACTTTTTGTTTCGTTAAAAAAGTCAATCCTAATTTTGTTTTTGAAGAGCTTGCACAGCCATTTGTGAACTACTATGACACACTCAAGTTGTCGTTGGCACAAACATGGGTTACATCCAAAAGCAGTTCAAGAGAAGATGTTGATTCCATCTCCATAATTTAATCGGCTTCTTATGTGGTTGATCCTCAGATATTGGAATTTTTCAAGGCTTGCTCAATTCAGCAGCTCATGCAAGGAGAAGGTATTGCTGGTAAACTGTTGCGTACAAACCCACCATGTTTTACTAACATTGACGTTTTTTGTAGGGCTGATTATCCACTAGGTCACGAAGCTAGGATGTTTGGACTTAATGGTGTTGTCGCAATACGCCTTCATATTACAGCAGATGAAGCTTTAGAGAAATGGCGATTGATGTGAGACTATTCTACCTTATATTTACTTAAACTGTTATGTTATTTATTATAGTAGTAAACATTGGACAAGGGTCAGTTTTAATGCAATGCATGTGATCTGTATTAAGGTAAATCAAGCTTATAGTAACAATTTAGGTTACCACTATGAAAAGAAAGACACTGCTACGTCAACATCTTCATCTAATGCCAACGCAATGCCGCAACATTTGGGTGTAAGTCAACATCCCAAATTCAAATTTAAGTTTATGTCTACTTTTTTTTTTAATCCTAATGGTGGTTTTATGTGTCTTCATTTTGAAATGTCAGCCAATGTAACGGTTTACCAAACAGAAAAACTTGTCCTACACAATACTCAAGCACTTGATTTAGGAAACGCCAAAAGGACAAAATTTCAATTTTCTGGTAGAAGACCATATGAAATGGAAGGTGATTTGACATTAGTCTGCTCTCTATGTTGAGTTGGAAACGATCAGGCAGCAATGTAAATGTTTCAATTGCAACTAAACACGTGTGTATTGCAATTTAGAATTCCAGATTGTGAATGAAGGGTGTGATGTCAAAATAGCCACATTACACATAGTATTTTAATAAAATGTCATACAAATTTATGCTAATACAAAAATGACCACCAGTTTGGCAAATCTATCTTTCTTTCGAGTGGTGATAATAATTCCTTCCAGGATGAACAATGTACTCTACATGGTGGGTCTCATATACTGAACAACAATATGGAAATTGAATCGGTTGGAGATTATGAAAAGCAGCTAGAGTTTGACCACAAAATTAAAATTGCAAAATCTCTTAAACACATAATAAAGAAGTCACGCTTTAAAAAAGAACTGGCCTCATTATACATTTATCTGGTCATATTTTTACTTTCATTTTTAATGATTTGTGAGCTCACTAATGTACATTCTTGATGCCTTAATTTGTTAGGCTTGCATTTTTGTTTTCTTTATTTAAGTTCACGTTTTTGCAAAAGAGTAAATTGGGAAAGAATTGAAAATTCGATGTTTTTGTTAAATTTCTAAATGTATTTAGAAAAGCATTGCCAACAGACAAATATGTCTTAATTTTTTTATTTATTATTATTTTTGAATGGTGAGTTAATAGTTAGTGATTTAAGCACACAGTGACATCGAATTGGGCATTATGCAAGCATCGAACCTTTCTCCTTAGGAGATAAACCCCACTTCTGCTTCCATTTTTTCAAGCCCCTGAAGGTCCATGGTGGTGAGACTCGAACTTGAGACCTCTCCAAGGATACCACCCCAAGGTTATCATTGGTGGCCAACTAAGCTAGCCCAATTGGTTGCAAATATGTACTAATGAGCTCCTATGTTCATCACAATCTTTATATCGCGTGGATTATTGTATAGGTAGAAAGGGAAAAAAAATGAACTTTTGGTGTCTACAAAGTAAACAAGTGAGATAAAACTATAAATCAAGATTCGCCTCTAACAAATGAAGAAATGATAATTACAATAAGTAGTATTTGTTGTTTGATAGAGTCTAACTTTGGCTAATAAATTCAGTAATTCACAATTGTTAAAGGAGCATGTGATTAAATTTTTAGATTGTTAAAATGACAATTTTCTTGTCTAAATGTAAGAAAACAAAAAATTAAAGGCATGTAGTTAATTTTCGTTGTTTGTTTGCATTTCGTTTTCTACAATTCCAAATCAAATTTATTTTATGAAATGTAATGCTCCATGTATTTGCAATAACGAAGGTCAGTTACAATCAAAAAATTTACTTTAATGGTGCGAAAAGGTAATATCCGTGTGTGCTCCATTTTGAGAAGCGTTATTTAGTATACAAGAACATAAAGTTTTTATAATTCAACATTGCTAAAATAATCCGCACTTCCAATTTAAATATAACTTTTTGGACAATTTTACATAGTCATTTTATCAAAAATAAAAATGAAACCAATAATCACAAGTCATACCCGCCCATCGGGCAGGTTTTGCAACTAGTATATATATATATATATAGTATCTAGATCAAATAAGATCAAACTTAAAGTTGTAAAAATGAGATCCAACTAAAATTTGACAAATGACACTCTCGTTAAAACAAAATTAAATTTTTTATTAATCACAACTAAAATTTTTAAAGTTCTGATAGTTTTCTTTTTAAATTTGACGAAAGCAATGTGATACACTTTGATTCGACATGTAATGTGTATCAGGTTAAGGTGATACACTTTGATTCGACATGTAAATTTATAATTGTGTATCACTAATCCAAACTTATGTATCAATTGGTTATTAGTTGTTAAAATGTTAATTCGTATTAATATTTTACTTTCTTTATATTATTGCTAATATGTTTATTTATAAATGTTTTAAATAGTTGTTTATACTAGATCTTATTTTTACAACTTTAAGGTTGATCTCACATTAACCTTCCCCTATATATATATATATATATATATATATATATATATATATATATATATATATATATATATATATATATATATATATATATATATATATATATATATATAACTTTCTCCGGGTATTTGACCCACTTATTTTGACCCCTGTATGTTTTGGCCGTTTTATGGTTTTATTTATTTTTATTATTTTTTTTATTTTTTTTCGTTTTTGTACGTTTTCATACGCTTCTGCATTTATTTTTAAGTTTTTGTATGTTTTGGCCGTTTTTGTCCTTTGTTACTTTTTTATACCTTCTTATCCGTTTTTTTATGTTTTAGCACGCTTTCGTATGTTTTGGTACATTTTTATACGTTTTCGTATGTTTTCATCCGTTTTTATCGAGCTAGAAAGTTGTTTGTCTTGCTCACTTTTTTCTTTGCACATAACATAATTAATTATGAAATAGCGTTTAATGTACTCTGTATTTGTTATCATGAAATGTACTGAAAATAGAGCAAAAACGCAAGCTGGTCAACCAGAGTACCAGACCTGCCCATCCTGTTATTACTAGAATCCATTTGACCCATTGGGACCTGAACCAGTTTTGACTTGTTACCCAACACAACCCACCTTTTTGCCACCTCTAGAAACATTTGTACTTTACTAGAATGTTTTATTAATAGTAATGTGTAGGCTGAAAATGATGCTTGAAGAAGCCATATAAGAACCCATCTCAATGTTCACACAAGCATGTGAATTACAATGAAAGAAGCTTTAATAAACAAATATTCATGATGTAATCTTAAGTTACTATCAAAGTTTCCATATGAGATCAGCATAAAAATGTAGAGTTAACTGGTTATTTATATCATTAGATTAAGCACTTTTATTGAACTTCTTAATAAGATGAAATCAGCATTGTATGTTCACGCAGTATAAAATGTCGTAACTTGTTTAAAGTATTGCTACCCTGACCATGCTATGACCGTTTAGCGGCTTATTATTAGTTAATGTCAGTAAAGACCATCCTACTGTGAAAGCAGACATAATAATACCAAAATTCAGATTTATGTGAATAATGTCTATAAACGTTATTGATGTTAATTACCTTGTAGTCTTGCGGACCTGCTGCTCGGATGATGTAGCTTGCCCCATCTTTTATCTTGTACGTGCTGGATATATTTTTGTGTTTAAAACGTTTGGAAATTTGTAAACAATAATATCAGTTTCTCACATTCAAACATATATAAAATAAATACTACCTCATGGAATGGTAGAGCATAGACATCAAGCGTGTGGAAGTCAATAGTGCGGGATTGATTCCTCTAAAAATGCTTGACATGTTTTCATAACTACAAGAAACATTCATAACACGTTTTAATTTCATGCCGTACAACAAGCTATCAAATAATTAAGCAGTTTATATAAGACGCCTAACACAATTCAACATATAGTAATTAAGATGCCGGATATCATAAACCACATATTTAAAGTCTTGTGCTTGTTTACAATGGGTAAAAGATTATAACTAATCACATCCGATCACATTCATTTCAATTTCTTATCTTAATAACAATATATATATCTTAAAACACGCCATACTGGTAAAGTGACACCAGGCCATATGGGTTTTGTGAATTGCAGAAAATACTAGAATTATGAACTACTATTATTCAGAAAACTCATGTCTTTGATGCTATGACCATTCATGAAAACATTCCTGGTATAACATTATGTGCTTGTTAAGTACGTATCTAATCTAATTATATACAGAGTATAACACAATCTCTTTGCAGATTCAAAGAATCCATATCTGTTTTAGTGTTAATAATAAATCTTTGACGTTTAATCACCTAAATGACGGTAAACAAAAGTCACAAGTACTTTAGCATTAGACGTGATTTTTATTTTGATAAATTTAACACTGAACATCCTTGATTAAATTCTTAATACTACGAGCTCCAGCTTGAACATTAGCCTGAGGTTGATGTGGTTTTACTAGCCTCGATTAGACAATCAGATATTACCAATAATCCACATCAGCCATCCAATATCATTCTAAGTTACCCATATGATACAACATCACCAAGGTAATTGCATCAGAGATTGAGATCACATGAGGGGGCGGAATTCACCACCATTGCCAACACATGAAACAAAAAATTATTCATGAAGATCAAATATGAAAAGAACATTAAGCATGCATGTGTTTATGTTCGTGTTCTCGTTTATCTTTGTTAATTTGTTACAGTAAGATGGTCAGAAACAAACATGCTCGTCTCGAATTCTTAGAGGCCCTGAATCCAAAAAGAAAGTTATTCATTATTTTATTTTATTTTATTTATTTATATATATATATTTAATTTTTTTAATTTATTATTATTATTTTTTAATTAGCATAGTAACTCAGCAATAACAAAATTTCATGACGTCCCAACAATAATAAAAATTATTAAATGACTAAATAGACAACAGAAGAACAAAATTTTAAAGCAAATATATGTAATTGATCAAGACCGTTTACAACCCTTTCATGGCCACCCTAAAATATGTATCTAGTGAGGCGTGAAACCTTAATCTCTTGTGAAGAGGTCAATTAAATGCCTTACCACTAGACCATTTGACGGCGATCAGAGTGATACTAGACTCTCATTACATATTGTACTTGTTTGTCCAAAATTTGAGACCTAACCCTTATTACATAAACACGAATAGCTTGTTGCAAAGTCCCCAAAGTCTACTTTTTCTAAAAGAGCCGTTCTCCTTACCTATGGCGAGCCAGTTCTCATTCCTCATCATGCAAACAAGCCTCTGCACCGTCTAATCATCTTTTACATAGAAGAAAGCCTTGACCTTCAGCCACACATTGTTACCATCCATCCTCCACGTACCACCTTCCAACAGCGAGAGCCTTTGTGAGCGTATATAGCATACACACAAATGAATGCAGCCATCTAGAACAAATAACTTGCCGTAAAATCTGATGAAGTATATTTTTTAATAGGGGGAAATTGTATTTTCCTAAACTTTTCCGACTGGACATTGAAACAAATAATGTATCTTTGATCTCCAAATGAATCTAAAACCACAAAATAAATATTTTGGCCCCAAAAAGTAGCCGGCGACCAATGGTAATTGGAGATACAGTCAGTGTTTTCAGCTAAATATTCAATCTTTCTCCATGAATCCATCCTAAGGGAATAGATATAGGCCCCCAAGGCACCATTTGAAACCATATGAATCGATATAGAAACCAATCACATCAGAAGAAGATGGTGGCATACCAATCTTATCAGGAGAGTACCATAAATGACACCAAGTATAATAGTGGGTATGATGTTGGTGATGACGAGTAGTGAGTTTGGTGATGAAGGTAGTATTAGTGAGTATGATGTATGGATCATTTTTTGTAATTTTGAACTTACGTATTTCAAATTACAAAAAGAACATCCATACATCATACTCACTAATACTACGATCATCACCAAACTCACTACTCGTCATCACCAACATCATGCCCACTATTACCATCACCACCGTCATCATCTTCATCAACATTTATCGGTTCGTAACAGTTATCAAGGTCGAGATTAGAACTAGGGCCAGAATGAGTAGTACTAGGACGGATCGCCACGAGTATATGTAGAACCCGGAAACATAGGAGTGCATGAGTCGGGCATTTGAAACTGTGAAGCGGGTGTACCTTGTTGACGGTTGTAGAAATCCATAAATTGCTTAAACAAGTTTCTTTGCTCATGTAGCTCCATAGCATGCTGCTTCTTCATCTTTTCAATCTCCTCCCGGGTACAGAAACTTTGGTCCACTTGTGAGCTCCTAGAACTCGAGCCCATGCCCGGTACCACCCTGCCTACACCCACAATATGTCCCTGATTTTGAGAATCCAAGACTTCATCGATGATCTGGCGGTCTGTCTTGGGATCCATCTTTTTTTCTTTGATCGCATCTTGAATAGCCTTCATTTCTCCCTACATAGTTCAAAAGTACTAAGAAAGTTAATATAACAAATGACAAACACGGTCAGATAAGCAAATAAGTTCTTCGTGTCAATCTAAACAAACACGATATATCATAATGTTCGACATAATTAATATTCACATTTCAACACATATCAATGACCAAGTAGACATCATACTCGAGAATATTTAAAAATGGATTACTACAATCATGTGTTGTCAGATAAACCCAATAAAATCACCTAGTTTAAAAGATGGGTTAAAACTTTAAACATTAAACACCAGATATACAATCACATGTAGTCATAGAGTCGAGTAAGTCTCAGCCTAGTAAAATTCCAAGTTAAGATTCCTAAATCTAACAAAGCTAATTCTGGAAAAAATAGAAAAATATTCACAAAGTAGTGTAACACATATAGATCACCAAGTGAACATTAGACATTTAACTAAATTTAAATCCACTTAATCACTTATCGGTTATAATAATATTAATGATATGTTAAATAATACTAAACATCCATTGGCTAGAATAAACAATAAGTGTGACAGAAAAAATACGAAGTCTATTAAAGCAACCCAACATCCGTAAAAATACATACACGGTCATACAATATAAATTACGAAGGTTTTATCTAACATAAAAGTATAAAAATCTTTTACAAACATAATCATATAAGAATAAAACTCTTCTACAAACTCTTTTACAAATATATATAAAACTCTTTTATCTAAGAGTCGTAGAGCTATCGGGAGCATCCAAAATCAGAACACACAAGTAACAACCCAAACACCCATAAAACTATATATTTGTCGTGTGAACACACAATAAGCGTGAAAACCGTTTCATATATGCAAAACTACTTGTCATCAGTTAAAAGGAAACAATAGTATTAACAAGCAATCTATTTCATGAGATATGTAACACTTTTGCTCCTTGTTTGTTACTATTAATATTTTGTTGCTAAAATAAAACTTGCACGAGAACAAAGTTCTAAAAAGCAATCCCATAAGCATCCAAATCGTAGCACACATAATAGGACAAACACCAAATATCTCTATTACTATGATAAAAACATGTTGGGCCAAAACCTCAACCCAAACATCCTACCACAGTACAAGCCAATTTAAAAATAAATAAATAATAAGCTTATTAACTTATCAGACATTCAATAAGCTCAATTTTTGTGGCTTATGAGTTTAAAAACTTTTAAGTTTATGAGCTTGGTAACCCATAACCTTAAAGTGTGATAAACTCATAAGCCCCATAAATAAGCTTATTAACTTATCAGACTTCAATAACTCTATATATAAGGATACACAAACACCCAAAAAATAAGCTTTAGAGAACCCTTTACCCCACATACATTCTTAAAAAGAAAAGCTATTTCTCTTTATTTTGTCTCATCTTACCGACTTTTAGACTAAATTATACACGAAAATAACACTAAAAGCTGACTCAATGAGTCTTAAAACAAATAAGCTATTTAAAACAGACCTTAAGCTATTGTATCTTTCAAATTTAACCAAAACCTATTAGACTTGATCACTAATGAATAACAACTGTTTAAAACTACTTGTAATTCTAAATTAAAGCTAAAAGAACTTGGACTTTTAACCAAACCTCATGAAATCAGATTTTTACTTGTGGTAAAACCTATATCCAAACACTCCTTAATTAAAAAGACAGAAATTGATTTTAATCTAAGTTGAACCATATCACAAACATTCTTAAAAAGATCTCAAAAGATATTGTAATTGTGTTTTTCTTGAGAAAATTGTATTACGGATCTCAAAAAGGTTCACTTTTCTAAGAGCTTATAAGTTGAACTCAATTAATTAAGTTGAATAAAATGCAAAAAACACTAAAATGCAAATAATATAAGTTGAACTAATTAAGTATTTTTACCCTTGCATCAAGAGAATAAAGTGCTATTCCTGAAGATGCTATCTGAGCTGCTACTGGCTGCTTTTTCACTACTTCGAGAAGAAGACTCTCCTTTTCCCTAACCATCCCCAGCTCGTGAATGCGTGTACATGGTTTTTTCTGCGCAATAATAGAAGTTAACTAAAGCAGTTCTTAATTCTTATAAATAGAGATAGTCATCTTTAGTTCTTAATTCTTATAAATAAAGATAGTCATCTTTATATACTAACCCCTGCAGATGCACAATCACCCCTCCAGTCCTTGAATATGGGAGGATACTCTTCTTCACTATATAAATAACCTTGGTTGTGATTAATGATGTAGCGGAGTGCCTTTCGTACATGGCCCCCAACAGAATCCTTATCTTTGTAAGCATTATAACAATCAATAAGGTATTGTGTACTGAACTTATTCTCGAGTATGCTATTGTGTGCAATATGATGGATGCTTTCAATCGATGCGATCGTAGCAAATGCCCAACATTGTCCTGCAATGTTAATTAAACATATATTATATTATAGATCAAGGTGACGTTTTGGCCAAATTGTCTATGAGGTGCCTATTGATTTGGGAATATTTTGGGCCCGGTTATTTCGTGGGCTATTTTCACCCTGTGAAATGAATATATTTTGGGATGTGAAATGGTCCTTTTGGTGTGGCCCAAAATAGAACTAGTTTGCCTCTCAAATGATATTTCATATATCCACTTTAAAACACAACTAATTTCATATAAACCCAAACACACATTTCAAATTTCATATTTCCTCAATTTTACTTATTTTATAAAATCAATTTTCTATTAAGACTATTTTGCCCTTCATGTTTTTCACCAAATGAATCATCTCTTCAACTCAGTAACATAGTTTTTATCATCGAATTATATACGATATAAAGTAACAATCTTCACAACACAATTTTTGCCAAAAAAAAATTAAATAAAATGAACATGTGAGAATAAACAATCAAAAAACCAACGGGTGTCACAAACAAGTAAATAACTCAATGTTTGGAGCAACTTTGCATATTTGACCATTCGAAAATTTAAAAATCAAAGAACATTTATATATACTGTATCGTCCATCTCTTAATATATTGAGTTTAATTCTACATTTGATGAAAATGAAAACGGTGATTAACCTGTAGATAATTACAAATGAAAATTCGATTTACCTTAACATGCTTATAAAACCCTTGTTAGACTCTCCATTTCAACGTACTACACAATTGATTTGCATAAAGTAGAAAAATTGAATTACATTTTTTTTACCCTAAATATCATCCTGGGGACTTGCAAGTTACAAAAATTAACATAAATATTGTAATGGGACCTACATACAGAACACTATATGGGCTATTGAGATGAGAAAATGAATAACATAATGGGGACCTACAACATACTACAAAAGCTTCACACGTTCCAAAAAAAAAAAAAAAAAAAGAAAGAAAAAAAAAAACTACAAAAGCTTGACGCCACGAAAGAAGTACATAATTTCGTCACAAAACAATAACATATTTCGATCCAATATATTAGGTTGGCCAAACACCCCCATAGTATTAACTTATTCACTTAACCACATTTCGATACAATATGCCGAATAAAACTAACACAAAATAATTTATGTTAATATAGTATAAACTTACCGCCATTTAAGCTACGGATAGGAGCCACAACTCCACGCTCACGCCAATCCAATCTATCACCCATAGCTCTAATAATTGCAAACTACACAATTAATTTCACGTGGTATGAAATCAAACCAAAA
This sequence comes from Artemisia argyi, assembly GCA_030686995.1. NCBI lineage: Eukaryota > Viridiplantae > Streptophyta > Magnoliopsida > Asterales > Asteraceae > Artemisia > Artemisia argyi. Next base: position 171,096,113 of record CM060694.1, on the reverse strand, counting down.
ATAAGAAAATACAATCAAACCAAAACTTTTTTATCTTTTACAATTTTACTTATGGGTAAACTTGAAAAATGAATTCATAAATTGTATAAACACTCAAGGAAGAACAACAACAAGACCATTTTCAAAACTTTATTAAAACTTTATTACTAGTATTTAACAACAAGCACATAGCAATAAAGCATTTTTAAAAAACAAACTTAAAAGGATTAAATGAAGACCTTCGTAGAATATTCTCTAAAACTCGATCAAGCTAGCTAGTAAAAATGAAAAATAGTACCTGGAAATGGTACAACTTAACATCAACATTTACATATTATTGTTAACAAAAAGAAATTAGATAAAACTTGTTTTCCATCAAAAAGAAAAGCTATTTCTCTTTATTTTGTCTCATCTTACAACAATTTTGTTCGAATTCCAATCATGGTAAACAAAGTTGAGTGTCACAAAAGATTTAAAAATAAATAAATAAATAAAATAATTCATCAAGGCACTTCTGTGGTGACACAGAAAGTTTTTTTCTTGACATTTTTCTTATATTTTGTTGATACTTCGATACCTTTTATCGACATTTATTTACTCTTCGTGAAGATATTCAATTCATTGCAAACTAGCATTCTTTATGGCAAGACAATATATTAACTTTTTATGAAGCAGCTTATTCATCTCACCAACTTGCATGATCGAGATCCTTGCATAATTGAACATTTTGGACCATCCCAATCAACTACCACGTACGTAAAACCTTAACCACGAAAGTATTTGAGGGATGCAATAGCCAAACTCAACTACAAGGCCGGGAATATGGACCAAAAAATTTCGATAAACTTTCCAGCTTCAAAAGCTGAGTGGTCTCACAATTTTTCCCCCCTCATAATTAATTATCATAATTACACTACCAAACGTGTAAATTTGTAAACCAAGTAATGTTTTTAGTATTGAATATTTGAATACATTGTTTCTATAAAGAATTGATCAACATAACTTTTCCAATGGTTGACGGACTTTACTTACAACGTTACAACACTTATGGGAACTTAATTTCATACAAAAATAAAGATCTCAAAAGATATTGTAATTTTTTTTCTTTCCTTGAGAAGATTGTATTACAGATCTCAAAAAGGTTCACTTTTCTAGAAAGAAAAAAATATACTCACCATATAAATCACCTCTGAAACTCGAGAACACGTGGCAAAAATGTTATGGCCATGACAAAGATCCATGTCGTCCATAGAACTAGGAAATGCGGAACTCGAAACAGATCCGGTGTCTGTTCCAAACGATCTGTGCTTTTAGATGAGTGTGTTTTTGTGTGTGTTTAGAGGGAAGAAACGGAATGGGTGGGGAGAGGGAACAGATGAAAGTAATTAATGGGATGGTTCGTAGTTGGTGATGTCCTGATGAATGTGATTTTGTTTGGTGAAAGGAAGACAAAGGGTAAAGAATCTTTTATAAACAAATGGATTTTGCTTATGTGTTTGTTCTTAAGCGAATAGAAATGGTGGCTGAGACCGGTGTATGAAAAGAAAAGGAAATGAGGTGTATGTTTTGTGTGGGAAGTGGGAACAAAGGGTAGAGGTTATTTTATATCTAGGTTTAGGTTATCTTTGTGGGTTGTGTATTTATTAAACTAGGTACCTTTTTGACTGAGTTTGGTGTGTATTTATGGGATGAATTGAAGATCCGACCTACCTTCATGCAAGACTAACGCTGAGACTAAATGTAACAAGACCACGCCAAAGACACTGCCACATTAGTGTCAATTCGGCTTTCTATCTCTTAGACCAAACCAAGATTAAACACTCGTAGTAAAGAGACCGTACTCTCAATCAAAAACAAACCCAACAAAATTAAATAAAACGAAAAACACACACACAAACCAAACCATTTCATTAGGTCCAAGACCAGACCAAATGAAATAAAAAAATAATAATAAATAAAAAAAAGGGGGGGGGGGGGGGGGGGCTTGGGTTTGATCTTATTACGTTTAGCCTAATGGTGACAACATTCTTTTGTGGTCACCCGTGTCACATCAACGACAACCCAACTTTCTTTTTCCAAAACTACATCTCAACCACCATTTTCTAATGGCGACCGTAACTATTTTCTAAATTTTTTTTAAATTAAAATTTCATTTATAATTAATATTCAACTATAACTGAAATTCAACTAAAAAGTTTATGCGGGTATTAGGCCTAATATTACCGTTAACCAACTATTTCATCCCAATAATACAAAACTTTATGCTAATTTTTGGATATTAGGCCCATGCTAAATCAAAAATTAAACACAACCTAACTATTGTGATAACACATTATAACTCAATTGTTATCCTAATCTTACTCCTTCCACAAACACACGCCTCCCTTCTCTTTCACACTAGCAGTAAAAAAAAAAAAAAAAAAAAAAAAAAAAAAAAAAAAAAAAACATCAATCTAGTTTCACCTTCTTTATTTTCGATAGCCGAATACCACACCAATCCACCGTTTTAAAATAATAATAATAATAATAATAAAGTTTTTAATCTTTTAAGAATAAAGATGCCTAGCAGCTAAAAAAATAGAAGTGTGCAATTGTTTCGGTTGGCAAGGCAACCGAAATTTCATTTTAATTGAGAGGAGACGCAGTAGCTTGATCGGTCGGTTGGGGGAACTCACCCATTAGCATTGGTCCAACAAATTAAACAAGTGTAGGACATTTAAGCGCCATATTGGCATAAATTTTGAAGGGTTTTGCTTTTTGGGGGAAAGTATCACTACAAGAAAAAGGGCTTTTAGCGACTTTTTTAGCGACTATTGTAGCGACGTGTTTGAGGCCAGCGACTTGTTTAGCGACGTCAAATAGTAAGTCGCTGCAAACGAGTCGCTGATTTTTGCGACATGTAAAACACGTCGCTATAATTAGCGACGGTAATAATGACTTCTCGTAATATGTCGCTAAAGAATTAGCGACTTGACTAATGTGGATCGCAGTTCATGTCGCTGTTTGTTAAGGATGTCGCTATATAAGTCGCTAAAATCATCGCTATTTTTGGGTGTGCCGCTATGTAAGTCGCTGTCTATATCGCTATTATCACAAAAGTCGCTATTTGAGCGGCTACGGACATCGCTATTTAGGTCGTTCTTGTGTCATCGTTCATTAGTAAATAGTCACAATGCGACGTGTGTTAATAATATCGACAACAACAATGATAATAATACATTGCAATATAAATACTCATATATTGTTACAAAGCTCAAAATAGAGATCACACTTAATTAACACATTGTACAAAGCTCACATATATGCAATACAGGATTAATATTCATCATACACTGGAATAAACTGTTTAACAAACAGAAAATTATCACTAACAAAATGTTTATAAACTCAATCAGCAAACTATATGAGTAGAAAATGATTTCAATCGGATCAATTACCAAAAGATGAGGAATATCATGCCGATCGTCGTGTTAACAGCTGCTGGTGGCGATACGACGACTATATAGGTTGCGATTGGCGGAGGTATGACGGCGATGTAGGTTGCGGTTGAGGTTGTATCGAACAATTTGAGCACAGCGTAGGAGGTTAGGGAAATAAGAGGTTAGGGGTGAGTGAGACATTTTATTTAAAATGATTAGATCAAAATGACATATGTCAAAAGAATTATTATACAGTAAATATTTTTAATTTAAATAAGAATATAAAAAACAACAGTTGTGAAAGTTTAAGTCTAGAAATGTGAAAAGATGATACATTTCGAAGGAAAATGAATGATGTCAAAAGTTTAGCGACTTGGTAAGCGTCTCATTTAACGATGTCGCAATACCAGCGACATAGTTCGCGATGTGATTATCTATGCTGCAAACCTTGCGACATGATTAGCGACTTGGTAACATGGCGTCGCAAGTTAACGATGTATTTAGCAACTTGTTTTCTACTGTCGCAAGATTAGCGACTTCATTGCCGACTTTAGGCTAGAACGACGCAAAAATAGCGACCTAAATGGCAAAATATAATGCGACAAGGTCATCCTAAAATGTTTTGCGACATGATATGCGACGTAGTTTGCGACAAGAGTCGCGAAACATGTCGATAAACGTGTCGCAATTTTGCGACTTTTATTGGCGTGTCGCTAATCTAGTCACTAAAGGGCTGTTTTCTTGTAGTGTATAAGTGCTTAAATAAATGAACAAAATGGAGGGACTACTTGATTTTGGCCAAAAATTAGTCGGGATTTGATGAAAATAATGGATACACCTAGCTTCTAGATTAAGTAGGTGGCCCACTTTTTGTTAATAAGTCTTAATAGGGAAAAGGACCATTTGTTTCCTTTCCTTATATAGACCATTTAACAGAAAAAAAAACATATTATATGTGTGGCCTATTACTATTTCTCCATTAAGACTCATTAACAGAAAAAAGAAACACCCCCTAGTAGTTTATCCGGATGAGGTCGCATTCAGTCATTGGGACAGAATGAACAAAGTATTACTGTAATTGTATTTTTATTCCTTTTATGCCACATATTACAAGTAATGACACATTGTTTGCTAACTCGCATAGGTACACTATCTAGTGGATGGATTAAGTTTTCTCCAAATATATGGGGGAATACTAAATTTTAGGGAAAACATATGAAACAAATTTAACAAACTATAAAACATATAAACCTTCGACAACAAATAATTTCAAAAAATGAGGAACTTCAATTGTGTACATAAATTATTAGTCTCGTATAGATTACAGACACTATCAAATTCAAAGGAGTGTTTGTTCTATCTTATTTTGTTAGCTTATTGACATAGTATGTAAAAAATATGTTCATTTTGGTGTTTGAATAAAGTTACAAGCTTTGCATTACGAATATGGTTGTAAATGAAGTGTACGAATGTGAACGAGTTTGTATCGTTCATTTAAGTTTATTCGTACAAATATACATATACAAAAACTTGAACATACGACTTTTCTTGATTGTGTGTGTTTGTTTAGAAATAAAGAGTTGTTTGTGTTTATTTATGTTGGTTCATTAATTAAATAAAACGCTAACTAATCTAAACCCTCCAACTTGAACAATCAAGAATATAATTGAAACTTTGTACTCTCCAAAGTTACATATGATCCAGCCCCTCGTTTTTAGTGTGCAGTACCAATGGATACCTAACGTAATATATAAAGTGATTCTCCCCTATAAACCCTCTAGTCGATTGATCATGTAAGTAAGAAGATCAAGAAAGTGATTCGTGCAGTCAAAATATTACTCTTAGTTAAAGGAATGCACGAATAAGTAACTCTATAAACACCGTTGTTATGTGTTTATATTAAGTTATATCCCATATTATAAGATTTGTTATTAGGGGCCTTAACTGTTTATTTTCCATTGTGCGTGTTTTATGGGTCATGCGGATGATCAACAATACCATAACCTACATAAGTACAAACACTAACAACATGTTTCGAGTATCTGGGTTTAACAAAATTAATAAACCTAGTGTACAAGCATGTATACACATGAGATCGAGATATATACGTAAACTGATGAGGTTTTCTTTATTCATGTTATCTTGTAAGAACGAGTCCTTGACCCGCATGTACATTGTCTAACCTGGGAACCCTCGATGACCGTTTTTGACCATCTCCTCACCACTCACAAATGTGTACCTGGTGAGGCTTGAATCATTGACCTCTTGGTGGTGAAGTATAGTGTCTTACCACTACTATAACAAATATTATGTTCTTTCCATGTATTGGGTCGATTGATATATATCATACATGGCAAGAACAAAATACTTGTTTGTTTGAAAAGGGAAGTCGTTTGGTGAAGCAACTCGGTTTTTAGAGTAACCCTCATTTTTATAAGCTAGAATTATAAATTGATTGTTTTTGCCTTTTTTTTTTTGGATGGAAAATATAGAAATTAAAGACCAAACCCAATTTTGACATCTAATGTTTTATCACTTCAATTGTTGTAAGATCGAAATTAGACAAGTACTTATAATGTATCAAAGATGCTATAAAAATAAACATATGTATAGACCCGGTTCGCCCCGGCGGTTGAACCGGTGACCCAATCAGGTTAATTAAAAAATCGAGTTTTAAAACATTGCTTGTAACTCATGCTATTATCAATTTTCTCCCTAGCCAACTGAGCCTTGTTTTGAAAAATACTCGTAAACATAAGTTAAATCAGTTAGAGAGTAAATTAGATTCTCTAAATCGTTCTTTAACAGCAATTTAGCAAGGCTTGAAATGTATCCAGTATGATATTTCTCATGAATGCGTATACAACATGAACACAGTGCACAAGTATCATAACTCAAGTTATGAGTTAACACCGTGCTACGTCAGTGTCACATCAGCTTTAACATTTCAACTTTAACACCAAAAAAACACCCTTTATCATAACACCACCTTAAAGCCACATTTTGGCCCCACTTTTCTTTTAAAACTTATAAATTAGAATTTAAACCCTTTAACTAATTTTTCATTCATAACATCACCTCATAAATAATAATTCATTCATTAAAGTCTATTATCTTAACGAATAACAAAACGCAACATACAAACATCCTTATTTCTCCAAAATACGAACGGGTACCTTCCTTATATCTCCCAAAGAAAATGCAGCTATAATTCGAGGGGCTAGGTTTTTATTATTATTATTATTATTTGAAATTCAAACGTTACTAGCCGTTGAGGGGGGCGAAAGTGTATTTTTTTTAATCGAAGCTGCTTAACACAGCATTGCCATGACAACGCCACGCTCAATGCCGAAACTTAACGCCGAAACACGGTGTAGTAACGCAATGATAACGCTGGCCACGTGTGCATAACACCACTACCGGCGTTATTATACCCTTTTCTCTTAGGATCGACTTTGTATCAACGGGACACCATATCATATATTAGTTGGATAAAAAAATCTAAATCTATCAATTAATTTATCTAAATATTCGGTTCGACAGTCAATACTAATACTATTATTTTAGTTCAAAATGATCTCTCTGAAATACTATTCCGTATGTTAAAATAAAATATTATATATTTTGAGAAATAATATTTAGGGAAAATAGGGTAAACAAAGTTAAATAGTATATACAACTCAAAGTCTAAAAGGAGTAATGCTTGAGAAGTAAATACTAAATACACTCAAAATTAATAAACTATTTTTGAATTAAACATCATTGTTGTTGAAATGTTAATTCCTTTCTTTCTTTTTACTCCTCCTTAGTCCTGACATGTAATTTACACCAACACAAAAATGAGACATAAAAATGTCACGTAGTTAATGTTTATCACAGCAACTATGAAAGGAAATTTATTGACCAAAAGTCCATTGAAACTTTCAAAGTTCATTGATAATGTATCTCAATCTCACCAACTCATCAACTCTTGTATTTATGTTTCATAAAGAAATAATCTCAATTGGTTTAACCAAAGAGAAACTACAAAAGAAAAACATTGTTATAGTATAAATTTATAAGTTCATTTAACTCTTCTTTTATAAGACATTTTCATGTTATTTCTATTTTTATGTTAGCTTTAGTTTTATTACAAATAATTCTTCCATTTAGACATACAAATGAAGTACTTCACTAATTAGACATGTCAATCACTTCTATCTTAAAACCATGAACTAACTTTTGTATAATCCTAGTGTTAATTTAGTTGGAAAACTTGATTTTACATGTTGGGTGTGCATTTTGTAGACAATAATGTACATAACATGAATGCTCACCTACTTTTGTGCTGTTTTTCAATTTGAAAAAATGGGCCAAAGGCCCAAAACCCACTCACTTTATAGTTTGTGTATGAAGTTTCACTTCCATTACTTTTGAAAAATGATTTGAACACTTGATTTTTTAATTGTGACACTCAAATCTATGCAATAAGCAGTTGTACTCTTGATACATCTTGTTTTAGTTAATTGTACATTGAAGTGTGCAAATAAAAATCTCATGCGTGCAAATCATCTCCCTATTTGTCTACTTTTGTATCCATATTTTGTTTGAGGGCATGATCTTAATGATATCCATATTTGTGTATTGGTTCGCATTTCAAAAAGCTTGAATATAATTTAAAGCAAAAATTACCTAAATGAAAGCATAAGGATTCGGTTTATAAAACGAATACCATTTTTTTGCCGTTTTCCTATATTGAAAATGAAGAGAGGATTTTATTTCAACTCAATCAAATCAATTCATTACACATTAAGAACTATTTTTACAGATACAATGGAAACGAAAAGGCGGGAAAGACAGTTATACAGCCTCTGCTTCTTTGACCCGCGTTGACCAAACTTACAAAGTGAATTAAACTATGTACAAACATCACTAAACTATATACAAGCTAGTAGTAAACTGTACACATCATGATTACATGGCTTCACAACTTTGTAGACATTTGTTGTGATGTTGATAATGTGTTGAGAGTGTCACTGAATTGACTGTATGTCCAATAACCCCCCCCCCCCCCCCCCCCCCCCCGGAAGTTGGCAATGTGTAAGGATCACACATGCCAAACTTGGAAATACAAGCTTGAAAGGGAGATCTGCTTAAACCTTTAGTGAGAACATCTGCAGGCTGAGCATTGGTGGGGATGAATGTGGGACAAATGATACCAGCCTTGATCTTATCTCTAACAAAGTGGCAATCAATTTCTATGTGCTTGATTCTAGCATGTTGAACAGGGTTAGAAGCTAGAGCAATAGAGGATTGATTGTCACACATTATTGGTACAGGTTTGGTAATAGGTACTTGAAGATCATGTAAGAGACTCTGCAACCAAGTGAGATGAAGGTAGGAGTTTGGATGAGTAGCTTATTTAGCCTGCTTTTGGCCTTATTTGATTTTATAAAAAAGCTTACGAGCTCATTTTTTATACCCTTATTACTATTGGCTTATCGGCTTAAGGCAATAAGGTCTTATTGAAGTTGATAAGGTCCAAAGAGCTTTTCGGCTTTCCTAAAATCAAATAAGCCCATAGGATTAGGAATTGAAGCATATAGTGTGTGAAGAAGTCAGTATGATGTAATTTTAGCAACGGTTTCAGTTTAATTCCGTGTGAAAATTTCTTTTCTTTTATGTTTTGGCGAAAGACATGTTATAGTATAGTTAACAGATTTGAATACATGTAGCACTTTTTACCCATTTGCTTATGAATGGGTCACTTTGTATTATGTTATTTTTGGAAAGTGAAAAAAAATGAGTCTAATGGATTGAAAGTAGCCCAAAGCGTAAATTAGGCAAGCAACGCATTAAATAAGTACATTTATTAAGATACATAACTTTAAACAAAAGGTGTTATGAGTTGAAAGTAAACGGAAGCGTAAATTAAGCTACTTCGTTTGTTTTAATATATGTCTGTTATTTACAAAAACATGATGATATACATATATTATTTATTAATTTGCAATTTTAGTTTTTTAGGTAAATCGTGGGCATTGATGTCATAGTGTTTATTGTGTCAAAAAGTGAGCTGGAACTGAAACTTAGGCTACTTAGTAGATAATTTCTGTCAGCAAGCAAGGAAAAGAAACTGGAAGAACGAGAACTCATGCGACCTCACGTAAAGCAATCGGTGCGATTAAGAATAGCACCGCTTTTAACTCGGCCAAAATTAGTTGTGACTACAAGGTATGGAAATATTTTCTTTGGAATTCAGTTTACAATTTGAGACGGCGTATGAATTTTGGTTGGCTTTAATTTATTTAATTTGATTTCAACTATATAGGAATTGGATATAAATATTGTCAACGCGACTAACCATGTTGAACGCCCCGCAAAATAAAGACATATACGCGGTGAGTATAGATAATTCTGACTCTTAATTAGTTGTATGATTCAATAAATTTGACTTTAGACGTAGTAGATGGTATCATGAACCTAGAAACTACAAATATGTAGCAGATGGTATCACCAGGATGGTGAAGCAAGAGGGTGTCACCAGCCTATGGAGGGTCTCGCCTTTAACCTTACACCGGGCAATGATCGTGACACTTCCCAGCTTGCGTCATATGATCAGATCAACTAAACAATATTAGCAAAAGGTGTGATGAAAGATGGCTTGGGGACACATGTCACTGCGAGTTTTGCAGCAGGGTTTGTAGGTGCAATTGCGTCGAATACAGTGGACCATGGCTGTCCGAGATGCCTGCGAATCTCAGGTAAGATCTTTGTATTCCACACTACAATTTAAAGAGGTTTAGTTATAAGCAGTATGTTGGGTAATTGGACTAATATACTATCGGTATTTTGTAAGTAAAGGCTGTTGGTATTTTAGTGTAAAATAGATTGAGTTTAATATGCATATAAGGGTCGACACTTATATGAATATTAACTGGACTAACGGGGGTTCCAAGGGGGCGGTAGCCCCCTTGGTGGGGGTTCGGGGGCAACGCCCCTGAGAGAAGCAGGGTCCAAGGGGCTAATTTTGACAGTTTGAGACCTTGAAACTGCCTAAAGACAGTTAACCCTAAAACGTTTTAGAAGGATACAAAAAAAAAAAAAAAACGTTTTCTGGATATACAGAAATAGAAGAACAAAAACATCATACACAAACTTGAATCAATTAGATTTTATCCGGTCGTTAATTGGTATCCACTCCAATTTAATCGATCTGAAAGCGTTCATACTCGTGACTTCTAATTGCTATCAGGATACTATTACCCATACCCCACATAAACAACAAAGGCCGTCTACGAAACAAAATGAAATTTTAATCAACTTTAAGCGGGCAGAGGATATGGCACTAAATAAGCATGAGTTTGTGTCATTGGGTAGACCCGAGAGTGAAATACTATGGGCTCAAACAGATAGAATCTACAGTTTAACAGCAAGCAACTTACTTTTTAACGAGCTTTCTGGTATCAAATTAGTTTAAGTTATTGTATATGACCGTTGTATTGTCTGCTTTTGCGATTCAGGGTTGTTTGGCTTTGAGTATATGATTATTAGGGGTTGTTTGTAGCAGCAGTTAGTTTAGTAGTTTGTACTTTGTATTGGTTAAAATGTTGAAAAAGATGTAAGGAGCTTGGTATCCTTTGATCCTATAATGTCGAAAATGGGCCTATTTGGGCGTTTTTTATTCATTCGGGTAAAATGGGAACCCAGAAAATTTACCAAAAATTACGAAAAAATTATCAGCCTTGGGATCATTCTAACTTTTAATCCTTTATGGTTTTACGACATGCCCTATTGGAGTAATACTTTTCGGCTTTTGAACATATACGAGGATATATATACTATTAAATTTGTTCTTTAACTTTTAAATGCAATAGCTTCATTTCATGACACAGTTCTTGACATAGTCATTATTAAATGGCATGTTGGATTAGAGGGTGTGGAAATAAGTTTTGGAAAGTACACATAATGACTTCGTGTATGTTTCAGGGCCGGGTTAAATGTATGGATTCTAGTTATACATAGTCTTTTTTTTTTTTTTTTTTTTTTTTTTTTTTTTTTTTTTTTAAAGAATGGGAGTTTATATATACATATATTGAGTCTTTCATTTGAAGAATAGGAGTTTATATATGGTTTTAAGTACGATACCATTATAATCGATCCACCCCTTACACAAGCATTCCGTAATTGGTTCCTTCCAATGGTGTTTACTGCCGATACTATTATCAGTTCAAACACGCAAGTGGTAGGCCGGCACACGATAAGTGATAACCCATATCAAATCAATCATTCCAATGTTAGGACTTTCAAAATTCTACACATCTAGTTGTGCTTCTGTTTTTCTGGCTTTAAAACGTCTTACCTTCGCTAAAATAACAATGCAATTCCTATTAGTGATCATTGAAGTAGATATACTCCATAAGTGTTTTTTAACAATACATAACGAGTTAACGTATCCATTTCACATGAAAGTGAACTGAAAACAAAACACAGCCTCTTGTCGTCTACATATCTAAACTGTCTTACCAGCCCCATGCATGAAAATGCGAGTCATTCCCTTAGAAATAGCAAGTCTCTTGGCACACTCGAAGAGATTGGTTCCAACTCCATTGCGCCTAGCCCAATCAGGAACCAAAAGAAAATCCACGTATGCGTCGGCCTCCAAGTCTGAATGCCACTAAATTCAATAAAGAAGATACAATCAGTAACATACTAATATATAAAGAGATAAATGCTTAGATATCCTGATCAATTAAAGTTTTATTATACATACTTCTTCTTCAATGGGTAGACTGTCGCAGTCTTTTGGCACATTACAACGGAGTTGAACTCCGACTGCTCCATACAACTTCTCTTCAACAGATGATTTGCCCACCTAAATCCAATTAAAAAAAACTTAGTTTTACTCTTTTGATGTAAGAATATGTAACGATAAAATACGTTTTAACAAAACCCAACAGCCATGTTATTTTCACGAAATAAATATTAAACGGGTTAAATAGGTGCTATGGAATTAAACTTACTGCAACAAAAAAGTGGTAGTCCTCGCCATGGCATCGGTCAACTAGTGCATCATTAAGCTGCACATCATAAACGGCAATCATATAGATATAAGAACTCTAGATATAATTAAACAATGAATAAGAAACATATTCTTAGTGTCACAGATTCTTACAGATTTTTTGTCAAGCATATTGGGAGGTGTCTTCTTCGACAATTCTTCCATCTTCATGTCTATCACACTCTGTCGAAGTCACCACAAGATTTTGGGTCAAATACTTCATTTTGAAAGCATTTACAGCTGGCAATATCGAGATAAAGCTATACTAATGTAACATGCATGAATTGTAGGTTATGCATTCACAAGATTAGGACAAGCATCAATCAGATCATATGTAACTACACTGATTGTCAGAACAAAAGTGTCCACTGTTGTCTTAGTGAATTTAGAACTTTTACTCAGCAATTTATGTAGACATACTTAATTTGAAAAATAAATGACGATCAAAGCTACGTTGCAAACGAAGAAACAATTTTCTATGACCGAAGGTAACTACAATACTTCCCAAATACAGTATTTCGACACTTTATACATGGGTTACACGAGATCTATGTTGCGATAATCTAAAGAAACACTCAGATTCAGATAACAGAGCAATAAAGTAGAGATAAATTTTTGTGTCTGTTTCTAAGACCAGAATTATCTATTATATCAACAGACAAAGTTGGTTGCAGTCCGCAAGAAACTTCCAACCTTTGTGTCATGTGGTTTTGGCAGGAAAAAACGGTAATACAGTTGACAGAAATAAGGTCCCATGCATACATAATATGATACCGGAACTCTTCCACTATTTGGAAGCATTTATAACAAGTAATATCCGCCCAAACTCTTGAATTTGGGTCTTAAATCTAATTTGCTGAGCCTTATTGGGCTCTAATATTTTTTCCATGCGGGTCATATTGGGCAGGAAGGTAAAGCAAATAACGGGTCATAATATTGAGGTTCAAATTAAGTGAACCAGGTTGCTTGCTTACGATTTATAAGCCTATATTTTTCCGGCTTATTTTGAAACTTATGGGCTTATGTAAGCTTATTATGACATAATAAACTTATATAAAATCATAAGTTTCAAAATAAGCCAAAACAAAAGGGTTTATGTAACATAAGTCGAATCCACATAAGCTCATAATCCCAAAAATAAGCTTAAACAAACATCCTCTGAGACTACCATCAGTTTGATACTTTCTTGCTCACTTTTTTCTTTGCACATAACATAATAAATTATGAAGTATCGTTGAATATATTTGTTATCATGAAATGTAACATAAAAATAGAGCAAAAAAGCAACCTTGCAGACCTGCCCATCCCGTTATTACTAGAATCCATTTGACCCATTATGACCCGAACCAGTTTTGACTTGTTACCCAACACAACCGCCTTTTTGCCACCTCTAGAAACATTTGTAAATGTGTGTGGGCTGAAAAGAATGGTTGAAGAAGCCATGTAAGAACCCATCTCATTTGTTGTAGTTCACACAAGCATGTGAATTACAGTGAAAGAAGCTTTAATAAACAAACTATATTCATGATGTAATCTTAAGTTACTATCAATTTATTCATAAGATCAGCATAAAAATGTAGAGTTAACTGGTTATTTATATCATTAGATAAACACTTTTATTGAACTTCTAAATAAGATGAAATCAGCATTGAATGTTCACACTATATAAAATGTCGTAACTTGTTTAAAGTATTGCAACCCTGACCATCCTACTGTGAAAGCAGACATAAGTATACCAAAATTCAGATTTATGTGAATAATGTCTATAAAAGTTATTGATGTTAATTACCTTGTAGTCTTGTGGACCTCCTGCTCGGATGATGTAGCTTGCCCCATCTCTCGTCTGATACGTGCTGGATAAATTTTTGTGTTTAAAATGTTAGGAAATCTGTAAACAGTAACATCAGTTTCTCACATTCAAACATACATAAAATAGATACTACCTCTCATGGAGCGGGAGAGTATGGACATCGAGCGTGTGGAAGTCAATAGTGCGGGATTGATTCCTCTAAAAATGCTTGACATGTTTTCATAACTACAAGAAACATTCATAACACGTTTTAATTTCATGCTGTATGTACAACAAGCTACCAAATAATTAAGCAGTTTATATAAGACGCCTAACACAATTCAACATATAGTAATTAAGATGCCGGATATCCTAAACCACATATTTAAGGTCTTGTGCTTGTTTAGAATGGGTAAAAGATTATAACTAATCTTCACATCCGATCACATTCTTTTCAATTTCTTATCTTAATAACAATATATATATATATATATATATATATATATATATATATATATATATATATATATATATATAACACATATTTGCAAATTAACAGGTCCTTACAACGATTTTTTAAGTATTATGGCTAAGGTAATTGTTATTTTCAAATTTTGTTTCGATTGAAAGAGTTAGGTTAGCCGATCATTAATGAATCAGGGATTAGTTTTGTATGCAATTATAAATCGACCCTTATTCGATAGTGACTATATATTCTTCTCCTATTGATTTGGTTCAATCGACCTTGAAGCTAGTAGGGTCTAAGAGCTTATAAGTTGAACTCAATTAATTAAGTTGAACTAAAATGCTAAAAAACACTAAAATGCAAATAATATAAGTTGAACTAATTAAGTATTTTTACCATTGCATCAAGAGGATAAAGTGCTATTCCTGAATATGCTATATGAGCTGCTACTGGCTGCTTTTTCACTACTTCGAGAAGAAGACTCTCCTTTTCCCTAACCATCCCCAGCCCGTGAATGCGTGTACATGGTTTTTTCTGCGCAATAATAAAAGTTAATTAAAGCAGTTCTTAATTCTTATAAATAAAGATAGTCATCTTTATATACTAACCCCTGCAGATGCACAATCACCCCTCCAATCCTTGAATCTGGGAGGATACTCTTCTTCACTATATAAATAACCTTGGTTGTGATTAATGATGTAGCGGAGTGCCTTTCGTACATGGCCCCAACAGAGTCCTTATCTTTGTAAGCATTATAACAATCAATAAGGTATTGTGTACTGAACTTATTCTCGAGTCTGCTATTGTGTGCAATATGATGGATGCTTTCAATCGATGCGATCGTAGCAAATGCCCAACATTGTCCTGCAATGTTAATTAAACATATATTATATTATAGATCAAGGTGACGTTTTGGCCAAATTGTCTATTAGGTGCCTATTGAACTGGGGATATTTTGGGCCCGGTTATTTCGTGGGCTATTTTCACCCTGTGAAATGGTCCTTTTGGTGTGGCCCAAAATAGAACCAGTTTGCCTCTCAAATGATACTTCATATATCCACTTTAAAACACAACTAATTTCATATATACCCATACACACATTTCAAATTTCATATTTCCCCAATTTTACTTATTTTATAAAATCAATTTTTTATTAAGACTATTTTGCCCTTCATGTTTTTCACCAAATGAATCATCTGTTCAACTCAGTAACATAGTTTTTATCATCGAATTATATACGATATAAAGTAACAATCTTCGCAACATAATTTTTGCCAAAAAAAATAAATAAAATGAACATGTGAGAATAAACAATCAAAAAACCAACAGGTGTCACAAACAAGTAAATGACTCAATGTTTGGAGCAACTTTGCATATTTGACCATTCGAAAATTTAAAAATCAAAGAACATTTATATATACTGTATCGTCCATCTCTTAATATATTGAGTTTAATTCTACATTTGACGAAAAAGAAAACGGTGATTAACCAATAGATAATTACAAATGAAAATTCGATTTACCTTAACATGCTTATAAAACCCTTGTTAGACTCTCCATTTCAACGTACTACACAATTGATTTGCATAAAGTAGAAAAATTGAATTACATTTTTTTACCCTAAATATCATCCTGGGGACTTGCAAGTAACAAAAATTAACATAAATATCATAATGGGACCTACACACAGAACACTATATGGGCTATTGAGATGAGAAAATGAATAACATAATGGAGACCTGCAACATACTACAAAAGCTTCACATGTTCCAAAAAAAACTACAAAAGCTTGACGCCATGAAACAAGTACATAATTTCGTCACAAAACAATAACATATTTCGATCCAATATATTAGGTTGGCCAAACACCCCCATAGTATTAACTTATTCACTTAACCACATTTCGATACAATATGCCGAATAAAACTAACACAAAACAATTTATGTTAATATAGTATAAACTTACCGCCATTTAAGCTACGGATAGGAGCCACAACTCCACGCTCGCGCCAATCCAATCTATCACCCACAGTCCTAATAATTGCAAATTACACAACAATAAAAATGCTTAATTTCACGTGCTATGAAATCAAACCAAAAATAAGAAAATACAATCAAACCAAAACTTTTTTATCTTTTACATTTTTACTTATGTTGGTGATTTTACATCACCAATATGATTTAAGTGTAATGGATTGACTTAGTTGACCAGTGTGTAATCATGATAAATGTTCAACAAGTCGGGATTGTGCAGAGTGCACACTTGTATGACGTTATTGTGATTATCGCCACGAATCATGGGGTCCGGGGGCAGCGCCCCCGGTAGCAGGGTTCCAGGGGCGGCAGCCCCTGGTAGCAGGGTCCAAGGGTCTAAGGGGCGGCAGACCCGTTAAAAACGCATTTAAAAATAAAATTTCCCGTTATTTGGGCCTATATTTTGCCCTGTAATTTTGATGTTTTAACGGTTATAATAACTGCTTAGCAGTTATAACCGTTTGTAAGTTTTTGATGGTCAATACATGTCGTTTTCTCTGGTTCTGTTTCATAACAATTAAAAACATATTCTCTGTTAAAAATTTGAGTTTTATCCGATTAAAGATTTTGATAGAACCAACGAAATACTTCGATCTGAAAGTGTTTACACGACTCTCAGATTACTGTGTTCCAAATATTTCTAACAACTTATGGGTAAACTTGAAAAGTGAATTCATAAATTGTATAAACACTCAAGGAAGAACAACAACAAGACCATTTTAATGAACTCAATCACCAAATATATAAAACTTGACTACCAGTGGTGTAATCGAGCCGAGTCGAGTCGAGTATTGACATGCTCGAGCTCGGCTCGTTTAAAATCGAGTCGAGTCGAGTATTTTTCGAGTCGATCTCGAGTTGTTCGCGAGTTGTCTCGGCTCGATTACACCCCTATAATTACATATATATATATATATATATATATATATATATATATATATATATATATATATATATATATATATATGTGTGTGTGTGTGTGTGTGTGTGTGTGTGTGTGTATATATATATATATATATATATATATATATATTGGGGTGTAAATGTGTAATCGAGTCGAGTCGAATAGCTCGCGAGTTGTCTCGGCTCGTTTAAAATCGAGTCGAATCGAGTATTTTTCGAGTCGATCTCGAGTTTCTCGCGAGTTGTCTCGGCTCGTTTACACCCCTACGGCAGTATTTAACAACAGACACATAGCAATAAAGCATTTTTAAAAAACAAACTTAAAATGATTAAATGAAGATATAATATTATACCTTCGTAGAATATTCTCTAAAACTCGATCAAGCTAGCTAGTAACAATGAAAAATAGTACCTGGAAATGGTACAACTTAACATCAACATTTACATATTATTGTTAACAAAAAGAAATTAGTTAAAACTTGTTATGTCCAACAAAAAGAAGATTGTATTGCAGATCTCAAAAAGGTTCACTTTTCTAGAAAGAAAAAAAATATACTCACCATATAAATCACCTCTGAAACTCGAGTGTATTTTGCTTTTTGGGGGAAAGTATAAGTGGTTAAATAAAGGTTAAAAGCTATAAAATAGCATCGTATTTTCAAAAATGTACCAAGTTGAACTATGTATTTTTTTTATTGCTTACTTGACCAACGAACTTTCAAATTTTTATTCGACTTGAACCATAACTCTTTAGCATGATAAAACATAACATGTTGGACCAAAACCCCAACCCAAACATCCTACCACAGTACCACCTGATAAAAAAAATAAAAGAATTGAGATTAAAGAAAACCTAAATGTACATCTTTTCATACATGGGTTATTTAACTTAAACATGATGACAACATAAATTGCTATGACATAGAAAGAAACAATAGAACCAAAATTAAATAAGAAAAAAAAAAGTAATTGGAGTGTACCTGCGAAGTGCAAGGACATGGTAGCTTTATGAAAGTGGTCTAACCCACGTGTGTTAACACATATGATAGTGTGACGGTTGCATACAAAACCTTGGTTTAGGTTACTTGTAGAGGTCGTTAAAAATAACTGAAATAATCAAAGCTCGAATTAAGAAATGTGCAAAAAAAAAAAAACAAAAAAAAAAAAAAAAAAACAATGTTATCGATATGGATGCAAATCCCTTAACTGAATGCTATTCAAGTTCCTAATTTACAAACACAACAGGTGAGTAGGTGACAAGGTTCAATAGGTGAATAATAGTTAAATGAATGTTGTATAAGAATTATGGACAGTACACATGGTCGTTTTTTTCTATGTACACGTAGATGCTAATTGATGCATGTATATGTTTAATGCATAAAATTTAACCAACCAGCTTTTGAACGGGTTCTTCAAGCCTTGTTGTTGGATCTGGTACACAATTTATGATCGCTACATGCAACTCCAATATGTCCTTGGCATCTTGTATGAAGTCCAATGAAACCCATCCTTCTTTAGGAGAGGCATTGACAACGGGAAAATCAAGTTTATCCTCTGAAAGATATGGTTTATAAAATAATTTACTTAGTTTAACCCATGAATCTGTTTTGAGATAAAAGTAAAACCAAGTTGACTCATTTACGTATAAAATAACTAGAATTTTTTTTAGTAAAGCTTTATTGTACAACTTGCTACTCTTAATCCTCACAACCAAAAGAAATTGATAAAGTGATCTTACTGGATTGATAGCGTGAGACCAAAAGCTCAAACCCTTCACGTCTAACCATCTCAAGCAATATACTCATTTGACGCTCTCCTTGGCCTCTAACCGCCACGGATGCTCCTTCCTGATAGACTTTGAACCCTGGATTTCTGTCCGATTCAGCGACCAAGCGGTCATAAAGATGTTCGATACCCACCTACAAATATGTAAATGCCATTAAACATCATTTATATAAGTTGAAACCATGAAAACACAATAGAAAATTATTTCTTACCTTTTTACCATCCTGACGAGCCAACGGTGAATCATTCACACCAAATGCCATCGAAAATCTCGGCTTGTCAAAGACCAAAGGGCGAAGACATGTCATGACCTGCATATGTGCAAGAGTGTCTCCAAGTCGAACATTTTTTAACCCTCCAATAGAAACAATGTCACCAACGCGAGCTTTATCCACTATGACGTTCTTATTCATGTCCACGAAAAAAATGGCACCGTCTGCCATGGAAAGAGCATGTTGGACCTACACAAATCATAAGAAAGAAACATTTACTCTAAGCTTGTGTCACAAATCATAAGAAAGAAACATTTACACATACACCCCCTTTAAGAGAATTTAAGCTCAAAAAATGAATGGCATTATGAGCTTATATATAGATTGATGAGCTAATAAGCTTACTTTTGTGGCTAATGGGCTTATCAATTGTAAAGCTAAGCTTAAATAGCTCATAAGCTAAAAGTTTGATAAACTCATAAGCCTAAAAAATAAGCTTATTATCTTTTTAAACTTTCAATAAGCTCATTATATAAGCTTAAACAAACACCCCTATTGAAGTTTTACCCGCATCGCAACAAATGAATGGCTGTATGAGCTTATTGCTAGATTGATGAGCAAACAAGTTCATTTTTGTGGCTAATAATCTTATAAGCTTTAAAGCTAATGAGATTAAATAGCCCATAAGCTCAAGCTTTGATAAACTCATAAGCATAAAAAATAAGCTTCTTACATTTTAAAATTTTCAATAATCCCATTATATATGCTTAAACAAACACCCCTTTTAAGATTTTGACACATGAAGAATGGCTTTTGGCCTTATGAGCTTATTAATAGACTGATGAGCCAACAAACACAAACAAAATATTAGAACCCTTTACCCCACAAACATTCTTAAAAGAGAAAAGCTATTTCTCTTAAAACAGTGTTCGATTTCCCATCCTGATAACAAATACCATAAAAAATAAAGATCTCAAAAGATATTATAACTTTTTTAAAGAAGAATGTATACAATACCTCAAAAAAAAAAAAAAAAAAAAAAAAAAAAAAAAAAAAAAAAAAAAAAAAAAAAAGATTGGAAAAACAAATTCAAACTAATAATACTCACCATGCTATAAATCACCTTTAAAACTTGAGAACATGTCGCATGAATATTACGGCCATGAAAAAGATCCATGTCGTCCATAAAACTAAAACATAATCCAAGTATATATAATTATCAGTGTCTTTTTAAACCAACAAATTCTTAGCTAAAAGATTCTAAACAAAAGAAAAGAGCGTGTAAAATAATAATATTTGTAATAAACTTGATATATTAAAGAATCCTTACCAAAACCAAAAGAAATCATAAATGTGAAGGGCTGAAATGGCTGGAGTACATTTCACACCAACAAAGTTTAAAAAAAAAATGTTTGTTCTTTTGTATATCTTGGATGGTGCAAATGGTAAATGAAGATGTTGCTTGTGTTGGGTCTTGAGACTTTGAGAGAACAAAGAACTAAATGAAGAAGCTGATGCCTCTGGGTTAGGTTTATAGACTTTTGCTTCTGATAGTATTGTACTAGTAGTTGGAACATTAATGTAAACTTTATGGGTAGTTGGAAATGTTAAGGAGGATCTCTAAAGTTGTATGTGAGTCATTAGATTTAATCTAATAGCTCAAATCAAAAGAAGTTTTTTAGATTTGAGTCATTAGATCAAATTCAATGGCTCACAATCGCACAACTTTACTCAAGTTGTGTTTACAACTTTAGACATGTTTTGGATTTGTTATTTTTTCCTATTTAAAAGTAAGTAATTTTAAGCTACTTAAAAATATGTCCTTTTAGAAAGAGTGTTTGGGTTTACGTACTTTCTTAAAGATGCAATAATACTAAAAAAGATAATAGTTTGATAAAATAGATATCTTTCGGGATAGTAATAATTGAGAGGAGCATGATCGCTATTAACTCGATGTCATATTAGCTTTTCATTACACCATTAGGGGCGGAGCCAGAAAGTTACAGTTGAAGGGCAAATTTTGATGTAAAAAATGCGTTTTTAAATAGTAACTTAAATGAGACAGTTTTTATGGAACAACCTCCTGGCTTCCTTAATTCTCAATATCCGAATCATGTTTGCAAATTATCCAAGGCTTTATATGGATTAAAACAAGCACCTCGTGTTTGGTTTCAACGGTTGAGCACTTTCCTACTTTCTTATGGCTTTACATACAGTCGGGCTGACACATCTCTCTTCGTGTTCACTAGTGATAAGTGCATCCTGTACTTACTCGCCTATGTTGATGATCTTATTCTTACAGGAAATGATGAATCTGCCATTACCAAATTTATTTCCCGTCTGAATCACGAATTTGCCATCAAAGACCTTGGCGCTTTTAATTATTTTTTGGGACTTGAAGTTGCTTATACCGTTATACGGATAATGGTTTGTTCCTCACTCCATCCAAGTATGCTAGTGACGTACTCAAACGAGCTGATCTATATGATTCTAAACCAGTTAGCACACCTCTTGCTCCTCATGTCTCGTTTACCGCCAATGGTGTACCTTATTCAGATGCAACTCTCTACCGTTCATTAGTCGGGGCTCTTAACGATCACAAGACCTGATGCCCCAACTATTGAGCATTTTGAGTCCGTCAAGAGAATTCTTCGGTATCTCAAAGGCACCATCTCATTTTGTCTCACCTTTAGTCGGCCTCAAACAAACACAATGACCGGCTATTCTGATGCAGATTGGGCTCGTTGCCTAGACACGCGTCGTTCTACCTATGGCTATTCGATCTATCTAGGCGGTAATATAGTGTCTTGGAGTGCCAAAAAGCAACCACCTGTCTCCCGCTCTAGTTGTGAATCTCAATATCGGGCTATGGCCAATACCGCTGCCGAGATTATATGGATCACTCATCTTCTACAGGAATTACATGCATTACATCCTCATCGGCCCACTCTCTTGCGTGACAATAAGCCCACTCTCTTGCGTGACAATAAGAGTGCCTTGTTATCCGGTATCTCATAAGCGTGCAAAACACATTGATCTCGACTATCATTTTATTCGTGAACTTGTAAACTCTGGAAAACTTTATACGAAGTTTGTTCCAACCAATCTTCAGGTGGCAGATATTTTCACCAAAAGTCTTCCGCGCCCTCAGTTTGAAGCCTTTCGTACCATGCTACGTCTTGGACCGCCACCATTTCGATTGAAGGGGGTATTAACAGATAACTACAACATCAATTGTATTTATTTGTATTCATTTGTTTCCTTAAATAGGTACATTAGTTAAATCAATCTCCTTAATCATAAGAGTGATATTTGTAAATACAGTTGTATTATCTCTTTATAAACGGATTCTCTCCTCATTGTTTTATAAGGTCATTTGAATAATATTGTTACAGGAGCACCGATAATATTTAGGGTATTGTGCAATGTTCCAAACGGTACCCTATATTAGGAGTGATATTTATGTGAGCCGAACTTTCTTCACAGTAGGCAGAGTTGGTCTTTCCTTTTTTCCCCTTTTGCCTTGTGCGAACATCTTTATTAGACAATGGTTTGCATTTTTCTAGGATAAAATTGAATGAAACGAAACTTGTATTAAAAGTTAATTTTTTTAAAGTAATGTATCGAGATTAAAAACATAAAAAGACATACCTTTGTTTAAATCAACATGAATGGGGTTCGAAATAATGGTGCTAGATTGTTTAACTCCAATCATCGTGTCTTTAAACTACAAAAAAGGATTTGATTACTTTGTGTCATAGCCATAGCTAAATCATTATATGCCACTTTCTGATTATAAAAAACCACTTCAGCTCAACAACAGACCATCGAACCTTCCTTTTCATGGTTAGTCATTCGATTTAAGATATTCGTTTTTTTCATGCCGAATATATTGTCGATTTCTTTGTTTTTATTTTTTTCCTTGCATGATTATATATTAATGTTAAACACCTATTTACAGCAATGTCTATGGTTTAATATAAAGGGTTTAAATGGTCAAGGGTTTGAGGCTTTAAAGTCATTATTAGAGTAAATAACATGCTCAAGGTATTCAGAAAGTCATAATGGAATCTACTATGTTTGTAGCAATTTGTTCAAGCGCAAGTTATTACATCCCATATAATCTAAACCTAAAACGTTATAAAACAACATACAACATGAAACAGCATATGCACTACCGAGTTACTTGAATACTATATGTTGCAAAACAATACAAATTTTCACCTGGACATGCTTTACTATGACTTCCCATCGGTGCCAATATGTCAAGATGTGCAAATTGTGAAACTTTGACTGAACGTTTTCGTAAACGTTTAACTAGATGAAGAAAAAAAAAATGGTTTTTTTTTTTTTTTTTTTTTTTTTTTTGGGATCTTAGGAAACTTATAAGATTCCTTGGATTGCTTGGGAAAAGGTCATCTCTGCCTGCAAACATTGTGGACTTGGTATTGGAAACTTGGTTATAACTTATAAGTAACCAAGCCATGTTGACCAAATGGTGATGGAGATTCTTGAGTGATGAAAATGCCTTGTGCCGTAAATTATTCAATCTTTTCATGGTTCTCAAGGTGGCCATCATGATGCTTCCTTAATAAGAATAAATCATGTCCATGGTACAGCATCGCCAGGTTAAAAGAAGATCTTTTCAACGACTATGCGATCAACTTGCCTTTGATTTAAAAAAAAATGGTAACGGTGAAACTACAAGCTACACTTTCCGTGACATTTTTCGTCTAGACACTCAACCAAATCACAAGGTTTGTGACTGAATTCTCCTTCCTACCAACACCACCAATACTTAGTTACTTACCATTTACCAAGACTGTCAACTCTCCTAATCTTCCTAGTGGAACGATTCATCATTTAAATTTCCCTCAACACTAGTCACTAGACACAACCTTGAAGCAACTTTAAGCCCAATAACCCACACCCTTACTGGTCATATTATATTGTCTCCTCCAACCTTCTCTTTAACTGGGTTTGGTCTAGGCCCATTAGATTAAAATAAATAAATAAACAAATAAATAAAAAATACTAGTATTTCATGCTAACTTTTCTATTTTTCATATCTTAATTGAAAATAATCCCTATTAGCTTAAAATAATTTTTTATGACTTTTTTTTTTCCTTTTTAGGAATGAGATGTATGTTGTAGGTAATTCCCCAATTGGTCTATTTGTAAAAGGTATAAGATTGCACATACACATCTTTTTCTACGAACATTTATATGTAATTAATTACTTAGAATATGAGGCTTTATTGCATATATTTATGCAGCGAGCTTTTCTGTTTATGTACTAACATATGCAAATCATCTTTTAATTTTAACATTTGATAAACATACTAATACTAAATTATGTACCAAAGTGGGCAGTTAATCGCATTTAATGGTAAAGCTGTTTGTAAAAATGAAATATTGTATGTTTGTGCCATTAAATGATTAGAGAATTCTATAGTAAAATGATATGTCTGAATAAAACGTGCAAGTCGGTTTGCATAAAAAAACCAAAATCAAAAATAAAATCATAGTAGTTGATTTATCAATTTCTTTACTACCTCTTTTTTTTTATTTTACTTTCCCTGTCTTCTTATTTATTTTTTGAGAACACAGTAATGACTTGAGTATATATATTTGGATCCAAGAAAAGCCAAACAATATCTTTCTAAAAAAATGAAAGCTAGACATTTTCCAAAGTAACCATTAACTATATCTTAACTACTTATAATAGAGAAATGGTCAAAGTGAAAATGTGGAAAACTTAATTTTCGGTCAATCCTATTTTTACCCTTGTGAAAATGTGTAAATCCTGGTGAGTCAAAACTGAATTGGTGAGTGATATGGAATGTCTAAATTTTACTAAAGGAAAGTATTCAATGGTGCAAGCTATATCAAGAAACATAGCTGGAAACACCTTCCCTATTGCTGGACAAGAATTCAAGACAATAAGTGAAAACTTTTATAAACTGTTGATATAAATAATGTTTGTGAATGTTATTAATATTTCTCAATAAACCTATGTTTTGATAATCACAAAACTTAAATCAAATTAAGTCAATAATAAGACATAAACAAGTATTTGGTGACAAATATTTACCTCTACATCTTATATCACTCAAAGTATGCATAAACTTAGTAACTTATGCATTACATGATCAAATGAAATTTTATATTAATACATAACATTATATAAAATGACTTTAACATTTTATATATATTTGTAAATCATTTTTGGTAAAGCTTTATTAAACCACAAAAATATGATTTCAAATTTCCAACCAAAAAGGGCAAATTTTATCCAGAAAAACTTTTCAAACGTTCAGGAGGGCGGCCCCCTTAATTTTACTAGGCGGCCCCCTTAATCATTAAGGGGACCGGCCTATAATTAAGGGGACCGGCACGCTCTCGAACAGTATTTTCTGGCCCTATAAATATTGGATCATTCCACATATTTTTCTCACCTTTTTGCACTATAAACTTTCTGATCCAATCTTCTTCTCTAGATCTAAAATCCTTTGATCATATATTTAATAAGTCTTTGTTTCCAAGTGATCCAAAGCTTCATCCATTCAAGTGCAAGAAGAAGAACACTTCTCTACATCCATCTTATTGTAGTGGTGTTGTGTATAGCTAGTTTCATATAGTACTAGTGATAGTTATTTGTTAAGGTGTTGTGTATATTTGTTGATTGTAGAATCTTGGTGTGTTGTAAACTAGTTTAGTAGTTGTGACTTAGTTGTGCATAGAAGAAGGTGTGAAGATTGACAAGGTGTGAAGACGGTGTGAAGTCTTGAAGAAGGTGTGAAGGTGTGATTAAGGTGTGAAGATCACGTGGTGTGATATTTGGTGTGAGATTGGTTCTAGCTACGATTAGAACTCGACATTTAGCTTAGTGTCGTTAACTTGTGTAAGCCAAGGTGTGTAAGGTTTCTCCACCATAAGGAGTTTGTTGACATAGTGAAGAAAACTCTCGAGTGTGGTACTCGGGGAGTGGAGTAGGGCAAGGAAGGTGTCCTTGTAGCCGAACCACTATAAATTCACGTGTTGTGGTTTGATCTTTCTAACTCTATCTTTTCTTCATTATATTTCAATACTTTCAATTTAAGTTTAGACTTGCTTATATTGGTTGTTGCTTGAACTCACTTAAGATCGAATCGAAAATTTTTATAACCTACAAAATATTTTGGAAATAAACTTAAAAGGACATAAAACTATTCAACCCCCCCTTCTAGTTTTTCACAATTGGTATCAGAGCCACGTCTAGCAAGATCTTTAAAATATATTGTATTTTAAAACTTGTAACGATCTATGGAATCTGAAAAATATTTAGAAGGGCAATCTATGCAAAGACCACCACTATTTGAAAGTGATGGATTTTTATATTGGAAAAATCGATTCGAAACTTATGTGAAGTCAAAAGATCTAGATCTTTGGCATGTTATTACTAATGGTGACTTTTTACCTATTAAAAATAACCCGGAAACTAAGAAACATGAAATCGTACCTTTTGAAAAACAAAATGATGATTTAAAAAGAAAACTTGCTAAAAATAATGAAGCAAAAATGGTTATTTATAATGCGCTACCACGTAAAGAGTACGAAAGGATCTTTATGTGTGAAACCGCAAAAGAAATTTGGAACTCTTTACTAATAACTCACCAAGGTAATAGTCAAGTCAAAGATAATAAGATAGATCTACTTGTTCAACAATACGAGCAATTCACGATTCCGGAAGAGGAATCAATTGACAATGCTTTTGCTAGATTTAACACTATCATCACAAGTTTAAAAGCACTTGATGAGAATTTTTCTAGTAAGAATTTTGTTAGGAAGTTTCTTAGGGCTCTTCATCCAAAATGGCGAGCAAAAGTGACGGCTATTGAAGAATCGAAGAATTTGTCAACTTTGCAACTTGACGAATTAATTGGAAATCTAAAAGTCTACGAAGTCATCATTAAGAAGGACTCCGAAATGATCAAGGAAAAACGAGAGCAAAGCAAGTCAATCGCCTTGAAAGCTAGAAAGGAATCTAGTATCTAAGATAGCTCATCTTCCGAAAGTGATGACGAAGAATACGCCATGGCCGTAAGAGATTTCAAGAAATTCTTCAAAAGGCGAGGAAGATTCGTAAGACAACCGTATGATGAAAAGAAAACATTTCAAAAGAGTAAAGATGACAAGAACAACAAGATTGAAAGAAAGTGTTTCAAGTGTGGAGATCCAAATCACCTTATTGGAAAATGTCCAATGATGACAAGAGATCAAAATCAAAGAGCATTTGTTGGAGGTGCTTGGAGTGATAGTGATGATGATGAGAATGAAACGACAAAGGAAGAAAAATGTCTCATGGCGAATACACCAAATGAGGTACGTTCCGAAACCGAATATTTTAGTGATGAAAGTATATCATTAGATGAAAAAGATCTAGATAATGAATATATTAAACTATGCAAATTAGGACAACTAGTAATGGCCAAAAACAAATCACTAAAATACATTAATAATCAATTAGAAAGTGAAGTACTTGAACTAAAAATTAAAATACATCAACTAGAAAAAGGTAAAGAAATTTTTGAAGAATGTAAATCATGTCAAGAGCTTAAAGGTGAAAACGAAATACTTAGGGAAGAAATTCGCAAACTTGACAAATTTGAAAATAGTAGTCAATCACTTAGTAAAATAATAAGTATTCAAAGAACATCCGGAGACAAAACCGGCTTAGGATTTAATTCAAATGAGGCTTCAACAAGCGAGATTAAAAATGTAAAATTTGAAAGTGAACTCAACAAACAAAAACCTTTAAAATCTAATCCTAAGTATATACTTATTAATGATAAGAAAATACCTCTTGCCAACGATGAAGAAGTTAAAGATTTTTATAAACCGTCTTTAAAGACCGAAGTAGGATCTTCTAAACCCAAAATAAGATCTAAAACTCCACCACCTAGAAAACCAAATAATTCTCATCCCAGGTCTAAAACACCTCAACCAAGAAGAAATCAAAATAGACAAAACTATAATAATAATAGTAATCAAATGTGGAACTACCAACAAAGCTACAATCCTTGGGGCATTCTACCACCTTTCATGCACCCGAGTCAAATGTTAAACATGTTTGGACCAAACAACTTTGGACCAAAAGGACAATGGAGATCAAATGGCTAGACGAACATTCCTTGAGGCAATCTTAGGTTTTCTCTCAACATAGACTTTTTCAAAGTCTATATTTCATCTTGATGATGTTGAAGATTTCTTTTGAAGACCACCGGGTACGCCATTCTTTCACAACTCATTGCTATGCTTAGATAAATATGCATTGTTTGATTTCGTCAATTATTTAGATATAATTTGTTATTGTCTTCTATTTGTTAGAATCACATATATACTTATATGTACATATATATACTATTATACGTAATATATTAATATATATATATATATATATATATATATATATATATATATATATATATATATATATATATATATATATATATATATATATATATATATATATATATATTCACTTGTACATAACCTAGATACGTCATTTGTTGACTTTCTAGAACTCCAAGAAATCGTTCTTTATCGAACCCTTCCTTCCCCCCCCCCTTCACGTTATTCTAGTAAGTCCTCTTTTAGGAGACTCATGATGATGAAGGGATATGAGTCAAGTGGACTTTTATAATGCAAGAACGCCTTCGCACGCGAACACTATGGATGAAACAAACTCCTCTCGCCAACTATATCCTATCTCCGCTACTATCCTTCAAATCTCACTCATCAACCCATCTTTCAATCACATTTATACTTATATATAAACAATATATATATATATATATATATATATATATATATATATATATATATATATATATATATATATATATATATATATATATATATATATATATATACACACTTATTCACATATTCCCGAACACACCTCAAACCCTTCATCAACTTAACACTTTGATCATTTTATCCAAAAATTGTCAAAGGTATATTTTAATTATCGAAACGGTAATTAAAAATTGTTAAGAATTTTATCAACGTGCCAATAGACGTTTACGTATTTTTGATATATTATAAATCTAATTATATACGTATAAATATTTTTGTTCCAGAAACGAATTCCGCGAAATTTGGAAAGTTTCAAAGGCAGCCCCCTTAATGATTAAGGGGACCGGCTTGTTATCGAGGGCGGTCCCCTTAATGTTTAAGGGGGCCGGCCATCTGACACTTCCAAACTCGTTTTCCTCCTTAATTCCATTTCCAAACACTCCATTTACTCACTCACCTCTTCCCCTATACTGCTGTGAACGAAACTAAACCTCCAAAACCACCAAAATCCTTCACCAAATCACCAATCCGGGGTTATTTCGCAAGGGGCAAACATCAACCAAACATATAACAACATCTTTTGTAAGTTTTCCAACATGCATTTCATCACATTTCATTCAATTTGGTGTCTAATCAATAATTATGCATTTTATTAAAATTCATTTTAATTCGATTTTAAGTGTTATTGAAGCTAGAAATTGAACTACCAAATGCTCCCCATAGGATTAGGATGATGTTTTGCAACTCAAAATTAGTATAACATATCATATGGTCAAAATCATTAATCGCCCATAAACCCTAGTCGAATTTTATTTTTCAAAAGGCACATTGTTGATATAACTCTTAAAAACCACTTAAAACTTACTACATTACATTGTTTTAACGTCCTAAACAATCAAAACATACTTTTCAATTTATTAGAAAAAGGTTCATGAAGACAACATGGGCGTTTGGTTCATGAACAAACTATAACTATATGTAGTTATTTGAAACTTAAAACTTGTTCATAAAACTTATTAATACTACTAAAATCAATAGACGTCATCAAGATATATAATCAATATATATACAGATGTTTTAGGATGTTTTTATCTAGTAAGGGAGCGTTTGGTTTATCTCAAAAATGATATTTTTGAAAACTAAAATTCGCATTTTAATCTTTTAGACAAACTTATGTTGTGTCAAACTCTTATGGAATGGAAGATATATAATCTAATATATATCTAGCCTTATTTCGAAATGAATTATGATATCATACTCTTCGATATTATATATTCTAAACGAGTTTAAAATCAAAATAAAAGGAACATCATGAAACTACTTCATTGAATATTTTTTTTTTGTCGAAGTAGAATTTCGTTCCACATATAGTGCATATAATTATATAAATATATAACATATGCATGATAGTTGTCTTTATATTAATTTTATTTTTGTTGTTATATTGTTTAGGTGAAAATGCCTAAGACCACGGTTAGTGATGTCTCCAAAACCAAACAATACATTCCAAATGTCTCTTCTACTCCCGGCATGTCTCTTTCAGTTGCATGTTTCTATCGTCCTATTGAAAATAGAAACATTCACGAAGGACGAATTGTCGATCCATCTTTCTATGAAAATGATCAAACCGAACGAATGTTCACCAATATTCGTTTTGAATGTCTTTTCCAAATCAACGAACCTATCATTCCTCGTTTTATCCTCGACTTCTATAGCCAAGTGACGGTGCAAACCGATCCCTATGGTCATCTCCTCATTTCCTTCATGATTCAAAATCAATTCATCACTCTTACTCTTGCTCAATTTGGGCAAATTCTTAGAATCCCATTCAACGGCCAAGTCGTTTTCTCAAATGAATGGGATCTTTCCACTCTTGAAAGAAATCGTCCTCAGGATGGCCCCTACTATTCTGAGATTCCTAGTCCTGAAGACATTCGTCGAATGCTTGAACTAGAACGTCGTACGACTAGTCGAGTAATCAAGTCGAAGAATGTCGATATTCATGCCAATCAAATCCTCCTCAAAGAGCTAAGCCAAGATATGAAGAAGTGGGAAGAACTCATTCGAGAGAATGCGTTTGGTACTGGTGGTCACCGTGATCATGTCACGGCGAGCATTGCCCACATGCTTTATTGTGTTATTGCTGAAGAGCAATACATTTTGGCTTATCTTTTTGTTCATCGAATCATGTCCGCCAAAAACACCCCAAATGCCAATCTTCCTTACGGTATGTTTCTCACACGACTTTATCGTTATGTGATGGAACATTACCCACATCTTCAAAGAGACTACTACGTTCATATCCTTCCTACTTTGAACCAACTTACTCGTGTTCGTACTCGCCGTCCTCGTAGTGACAAAGGAAAATCTCGTGTTCCTTTGTATTCTAGGCCTCGTGGTTCTACATCTCATCGTGATGACGATGATGAGGAGGAGGAAGACACCTCACGTGTTAGTACTCCATCCCCCACGACCTTTGTTGAAGATCTTTCCGATCTTGATGATACCAAGTATCAAATTCCTCTTCCTCATGAACGTACCGATGAGCATCTCTTCACTCGTCAAACCTCTATCATCAATCGTCAACAACAAATGCATGAAGAACTTCGAGGGGGATTCAAATCCGTTGGGAAGATGTTTAGGAAGATGCTTGGAAAGAAAAAGAAGTAGAAGATATTGACGTGTTGCTACTTGTTATTACTTGTTTCTTTTAGACATTTGTATGGTTTGCTATTTGTCCGATTTATTCGGAAATACTTGTGTTAATTTCTTGTGTTATTCGGAATGATGTTTAGAATTTAATTATTATCATGTTTCTATATTAATGTTATGCAATGCTTCTTTTCAATATGGATTATAATATGTTTATTTGCATGCAAAATTTGATTATATATATATATATATATATATATATATATATATATATATATATATATATATATATATATATATATATATATATATATATGTTTATATATCATCATTCCTAAAGTATGTACTCCTAATAGAGCTTGCTGGAAAAACACACTTGAAAAATCACCAAATTTTGCAAATTTTGGGTTTCTGGTCGTCTGGGAAAACACCAGATGGGCGGCCCCCTTAATTCCCTAGGCGGTCCCCTTAATTATTAAGGGGGCCGGCATACAATTAAGGGGACCGGCCATCTGGAACTGGGTTTACTGTATTCTTTTGCATCTTGTGAATCCTTTCTCTAGTTTCAGCTGCCATTTCCTATTTTGACCCAACTGATTTTAGAATCTCTTTCAACCATTTCAAACATTTACCTAAATCACCCATTTCCATACTATAAATTCCCTCCATTATCACCATTCTTCATCTCATCATTCATCATATCATCATGACTCCTCCAAGCACCTCAAACTCCAAAACCTTCAAGAAGCAAAAACTTGTGGTCATTCCTCCAAAACAACTCTTCATTGACTTAACAAATGAAGACAACATAACCCCATCACCTCCACCAAAATGCTCCTCTCCAAGTGCACCTAATGCACCATCCAAAACACCTTCCACTCATGGAACTTCCTCATCTTCCTTACCCTCAATCTCATCAATCAATGACTACATCAATTCACACTTGTCACCACAAGTATCATCACCACTTCCTACACAAGAACCTATATCCACCCATCTTACAATCTCACTTTCACCAATAACACCACTTGATACTCAACTCTCATCTCCACAAATTACACCACCATACTTTGCCAATCCCGTACCTTGGAGGATGCTTGAATCACATGGTGATACTTGCCTTTGTTGTATCCACAACCGAACCATCATCTTTGGCCTTAAAGATGAAATTCAATATATGTTTTCATATATTGAACATTTGCTTACCAACCCACCACCACCTCCAACTCCACCATCCTCTCCTATAATTCCTCCACCACAATTCTCATCCACTCCTCCACCATCACCATCATGCTCTCCAAATTAAGCATTTGATATGCTTAATTAATAAAGTCTTTGCCACCCCTTTTGCTTGCAAGCTCTATGAAGTCCATGTACTTTTGCATGATGATGTATCTTTCTTGATTAATTGGCTTATGTATTTGCTACTATGTTGTTAGCTTATGTACTCGTATTGTTGTGTCTTAACACAATTATTGCTCTAATATGAATGTTTCTTTCTTTTCTCATCACCCTATATTTGTGTACATGTATATACTTGTTCTTCTAATATTTTTGTTTTGCAAGCATTCCATAGCTCGTTCTCTTGGTGCCCCCAAACGAGGGGGAGTACACATCAAGGGGGAGTTTTTACCCGTCAAAATTTTCAAGAATGAAAACTTGTCGGCATAACCTTTTTGATGTTACAAAAAGGGGGAGAAGTACATATAAACTCACTAAAATACTTGTTTAAAAACTAATTTTTGAGTTAATGAGTTTAAGTTTTGTAATCATCAAAAAGGGGGAGATTGTTGATATAAATAATGTTTGTGAATGTTATTAATATTTCTCAATAAACCTATGTTTTGATAATCACAAAACTTAAATCAAATTAAGTCAAGAATAAGACATAAACAAGTATTTGGTGACAAATATTTACCTCTACATCTTATATCACTCAAGGTATGCATAAACTTAGTAACTTATGCATTACATGATCAAAGAAAATTTTATATTAATACATAACATTATATAAAATGACTTTAACATTTTATATATATTTGTAAATCATTTTTGGTAAAGCTTTATTAAACCACAAAAATATGATTTCAAATTTCCAACCAAAAAGGGCAAATTTTATCCAGAAAAACTTTTCAAACGTTCAGGAGGGCGGCCCCCTTAATTTTACTAGGCGGCCCCCTTAATCATTAAGGGGACCGGCCTATAATTAAGGGGACCGGCACGCTCCCGAACAGTATTTTCTGGCCCTATAAATATTGGATCATTCCACATATTTTTCTCACCTTTTTGCACTATAAACTTTCTGATCCAATCTTCTTCTCTAGATCTAAAATCCTTTGATCATATATTTCATAAGTCTTTGTTTCCAAGTGATCCAAAGCTTCATCCATTCAAGTGCAAGAAGAATAACACTTCTCTACATCCATCTTATTGTAGTGGTGTGTATAGCTAGTTTCATATAGTACTAGTGATAGTTATTTGTTAAGGTGTTGTGTATATTTGTTGATTGTAGAATCTTGGTGTGTTGTAAACTAGTTTAGTAGTTGTGACTTAGTTGTGCATAGAAGAAGGTGTGAAGATTGACAAGGTGTGAAGACGGTGTGAAGTCTTGAAGAAGGTGTGAAGGTGTAATTAAGGTGTGAAGATCACGTGGTGTGATATTTGGTGTGAGATTGGTTCTAGCTACGATTAGAACTCGACATTTAGCTTAGTGTCGTTAACTTGTGTAAGCCAAGGTGTGTAAGGTTTCTCCACCATAAGGAGTTTGTTGACATAGTGAAGAAAACTCTCGAGTGTGGTACTCGGGGAGTGGAGTAGGGCAAGGAAGGTGTCCTTGTAGCCGAACCACTATAAATTCACGTGTTGTGGTTTGATCTTTCTAACTCTATCTTTTCTTCATTATATTTCAATACTTTCAATTTTAGTTTAGACTTGCTTATATTGGTTGTTTCTTGAACTCACTTAAGATCGAATCGAAAGTTTTTATAACCTACAAAATATTTTGGAAATAAACTTAAAAGGACATAAAACTATTCAACCCCCCCTTCTAGTTTTCCACATAAACATTATTCGTATCTTAGTCACATATATCTTATCTCTTATTTCTCTATGTAACCTAAAACAAACCCAGCCATACTCTCTCTATAATTTCCACCGCCACCACCGTCCCCTCTAAATCTGCCGCCGCTAACCCTATCAAATGAATCCTCCGACACCCCCACTACCGGGGTTTGTTGTAATGAACATTGGGTTTGAAGAGAGGGGTTGCTAAACACAGAAAACAAACACATACATTACCGCTCCCTTCGATGCCATCGTTGCCGCCTCACTCGGCGTGTGATAATGGTGATGTCTGTGTCACGAGGTTGAGAAAAGCTTGGTAGTGTTGGTGTTTTTGGTGTGTGTTTAGTACTTGGGTGTGACTGAGGTTTCTTTTCTTGGTTGTTTCGAGTATGTAAAAATATGTTATAAACGAGAAGCTAAAGGATAAGAATACTAAACGAGTATGATCCTATTTGACGATAACATGCAACCTTAAACGGATTAGACGCTCTTCATAATCCTGCAAAACATTAAGGTTATCCTTGTGAATAGTTGTTTGAGTACATACAATCTAAATGTTTGTATTGCTAACTATGTGTTGGCGAAATGATTTTTTATTTTTGCATGGCTGTATGCCTTTATAATTGAATCTTATGTTGGTAGTATAATAACTTTATTCCTAAAGTTATATTTAATTTGTTCTTTATGCTGTAGAAAGGGATATGTACCACAAGAAATATATACCCCTATCTGTCACTTGACCCTATCTAACCTTTTCCTTCTTTTTTATTTTGTAGAGCAAACCACACTTTGTATGGTGAGCTTGCCACAGACCAAAGCCCCAAGGTATACATACCATTTTTCTCAAAATCATTTCACTATAATAACCAAAGACCACAAATTGTTGGCAAATATTGACAATTATCTTTAAATCTCATACTATAAGTTTTGTCATATCAAGTACTACCATGTTGATGATATCTTAAATATATAGAATTGTAAAATGATATAAAGTATAATAGGAGGTTCTATTCAAAGTCTACAAACTTTTATTTCATAGGTGTCAGCCATGGCTTCCTCACATCAGTTAGAAAAGATGTATTATTGCATTTTTTCTTCAACCCATGTGAATGATGTACAATATGAAAAATGATGAAATAAATGGCAATTCAGGCCCTGGCATATTTAATCAGGTCGTTTTGTGTGTATTTTTAGTCCATTTAAATTATTTTGTGCAACAGATTATAAACTTGGCTTGCATCATAAGTGTATGGTTGGATTTGTTTCTTCTTTATATATTTTGTTAGTATCTTGAACAAGTGAAGTATTTGAGGCTTATAATATTTAGGCAATGATGATGTGTTTAGCTCGACGTTTGATTGAAAGATTATATCTGAGCCTCATTGTAAATTAGTTGTGGTTTTTAGTGGTCAAGTTATTTAGATGACGGGTGCTTAAAGTCATTATGACGGGTTTATGTTTTCTTTTTCATTCATAAAGCCAAGTACTTGAGTGGTTCTGTATTCATTTCCGCATGTTGTCACCAATCGTATTGTTGTCATTTGTGCTTTCGGGAACCAACCAATAAAAACGAGTTATTTTTTCATGCAATCTGTATGGGGTCGTCCTTAAAATGGAAGATTAGTGTTGATCTGGTATATCCGGTGGTAGTCATGTACTAGCCTAATCTAATTCATTCTTGGACAGACTTATTATCTTTGAAGAGTGTAACTCCAAGTGTATGCATTGTCACTGAACTGAGATTTAATCAATTGATTTCGGATTTTGTTAATTTGTTTCTATTTATATTGTCTATAGCGTGTACAAAGATAAACAATATATTAAGGCCGGTATTAAATTGATCTTTGTCACTTGGGTATGCTTAGGAGACCAAGTAGTAATGTGAGGCAAAATGTTGCTATGATACAATGTTAAGGAGAAAAGAATATATTAAATTGTTAGTGTAAATGGTAGACACCAAACTGTTAAAAAAATGGTGTCAAACTTTTTTGTATATGTGACATAACAAAACAAGGCAATAAATGCAGTGTCAAGTTAAATTTTGACAACAATGTTAATAATACTTGCTCTATAAGAGCTTACCGTATTTCAAATGCACATTTGACATTAGTTTAAGGAAAGTGTGCACAAATTGACTTTTTAGCCTCATTTGACATTAGTTTTCGATATCAATTATTATATTATCTATTTATCATTGTTTCAAAGTTCATTCTGTGAATGTCACAGGTCATAGAACTAAAACTAAATATATCGTTAATGTTCATGGTCAAATAAGTTACATATCATGTGGTATTGTGCTAAAAATAAAGATCATAAAACTTTTATTATTTTTGTATCATACATCATTCGTATTAATAAAGTTTTTTTTAATGCTTACTTTTTTAAACTATTGTTTGTTTTTAACGTCTATAAAACTATTCGGTTTTCTTTTTAAATTTATTTGATGTCTTTTATTACATTGTTTACCAAATTCATCTAAAAGATTCTTTACATACACATTATTCTTAATCAATCATTACTATATGTGTTATATGTCCGTTTATAACACATTCTACATCTTGTTCATAGTTTTCAATTTAATCATGTGAATTTCACGGGTCATAGAATTTCACTAAATGTTTTTATATGTTCTTAGTTACATGTTAGGAATTTTTGCTTGAAATGAGTTATCACATGCTACAGCCGTTTGCAATTACATTATAATCGGTTCACGTTCTATTTTGAACGCTACACAAAACACTCACCACAATATCACAAATTGTTAATTATCTGCCGCTAGGAATTCCGTTGCTATGCACGGGTACTCGCCTAGTATATATATATATATATATATATATATATATATATATATATATATATATATATATATATATATATATATATATATACTAATCTCCGACGTCGGTGACTAATACAAAAATAATATACCTTTAGCCCTGTACTCGGCCCACATTTAGCCCATTCCCTGTTAAAGCTGAGGCCCGATACGGAACTACTAAAGTACTAATTTACTCAGAAACCGACTTTCTACACACATTTAGAACTCACGAGATATGTCACCGCCTCTCTCATTCTTTTCTGAAATCCATCATGAATGCAAAAAGCTTGATTCAAAGATCCAGAGGAACATCAAGATCTTTAATTGTTCAGGGTTACAAGTGTGTTGTACAGGTTTGTTGCAACTTTTGTTGGTGCGGTTTGATCTTCGAGCCCGTCTTTTGCGGTAACTGAGGCGAGGTCATCTAAATATCATAGTTTTTTCGGTCCATAAGTTTCGTGTGACATGGGCTAATAAGGAGGAATTAATAATGGTACGTTTGCCGTTCAAAATTCTTGCATAACAGTTTACTTAAGTTAATAATGTGTTTTGGTTGATGTAATTATTTGCGGAATTAGTGAGTTATTTAAAGAAAGTGGACGACTGGGCTGTAGATTATGCATGATTTCAGATTACACGGACATCCTAATCTGTGCCGGCACAGAACCATTGGTTGTACGTCATGTGGTTTTTGTTCTAGGATTTTATTCGGCAGAATATTTAAATTCAATTTACGATTTTGTCTGCTTGCAGAGATTACTGAATTATTTATTTTTAGATTTACAGTATCGTTGTTTTGGTCATAATTTAATTTACTAATAAAAGAAGGAAAAATTGTGGTCAACTCAATCTGATCCTCCCCTTACTATAAGAGACTGGGTTTAACTGAACTTACCTTTGACCCACTAAAGATGCAAATGTTTTAAATATTTGTTCATAAAAGATAAAACATTCAAAAAAGATAGTTTCTGTTAACTTTGTACGCTAATTTTTTTGTTTTATGTGAAGGTGAACGTTAAAAAGGCGTTGGATTTTTTTCTAAACCAAGTAGTTTCAAGAAAGAGCTTCCAGTTATATTGCTACAGGTAGATAAAATGCAGAAAAATTACCTCAGCATGAAGCTTCAGTTATTCGAGGATAACGAAGAAGTGTAAGTTAACTGAAACCGAAAGTTTTATTGGTATTATTTACGGTCGGTTGGTTTAAACCAGAGTGATTAATCACGTTATGACCATGGTTTTTTCTTCAAATTTTTTAGGACATGCAGTGTCACGTATAGTGGTTGTCATATCGGTGACCTGAATAGCTGTGTCGGTACGCAGGAAGCTTCAACCAGCTGCTGCAGAACACACGGTATCTATATGTTTTAAGTCATACTAGACGAATACCCGTGCATAGCAACGGGATTTTATAACGACAGATCGTTTAGTGATAAAAGAAAGTTTATGGGTTATAAATGAAAAATAATAAAAGTTAGGGGTGGCAAATCTTGCCCAATTTGTAATTTTTGGGCGATTTTTGACACTTTTTTAAAAGTTTGAGGCGTTTTTTGTCCCCTTGCATTTATTTGATGAGCTCTTACAGGCAAAAGATAAAAACAGATATTATTAGATGGCTTTCGAATCACACAATTCAACTTTCAAGCAATTACTCACATTTTTTTAATTAGTTGCATTTTTATTCATTTGTCCCAGCAGATTTTCTCAAATTTGCAGTTAGATTATTTTATTTTTATTTTATTTTTTTTTCTAAGAAAAAATAATTAAATATAGTTAAGACTTAGATGCTTGAAATTTTTTTACAAGATGAATTAAAGGGGTTTTTAGGACTGTTCCGAATGTTTTTAATAGTTGAATTATAATTTGCTCGTTTTAGCCCGTGCCCGTTTGGCCCGATTTATAATTTGTCCATTTAGCCCGTGCCCGTTTTAACCCGTGCCATTTTAGCCCGTGCCCGTGCTCTTGCCCGCCCGTTTTGCCACCTCTAATAAAAGTTTGAAGATTTAAGGATTAAACATATGACATGAGCTTAAGTATCAAAGTTAATAACTCAACACATTTAGTAACTGATTTTCCCGCCCAAATTGATATGAAAATCAGTTACTAAATGTGTTGACTTATTGACTTTGATACTTAAGCTCATGTCAACATAATGTTTTGAAACCCGGTTGAACCGTTCCGGTCGAAAAACGGGTCGATTTAAACCGAGTCATGCTTTTAATAACTGAACCCGTCGTGTCCAGTTTTCAAAACTATATGTTTTTCTCAGTTGAACCCGTTGGTCCGGTCCTGTAAGACCTTAGATATACCAACTTTATCACAAATATAGAAGATTAGAAGAAGTAGAGATGGAAAGATGGTGACTTGATATGTATTAGTGTAATTCGTATGTTAGTGAGAGAGATGGAAAAGATGAGAGCTTTTATTAATAAAACACACACAAATACACACACAAGCACACCTTACAAATGAGAGGTAAGGTGCCTTTTATACTTCCATCACATGAGATGGATGGGCTTTCTATGGGCTTGGGCTTGGACTTGGTTGCATGGTTGGATAACTAGGCTTATGAAACATAGCATATAACATATTAGCTTGCCAAGTCCAAGGCCCAATGACTAAACTATTACTAATCTTACCAACGACACAAAGTTACAATATGAGAATGACCATAACTTCATAATACATATTTTTAATGCTAACAATCTCCCCCTAAGGGTTGGTCATTCGAATGATGCTCCACGTGAGTGGGTCTTCCGTGTTCTTTGTCTTTAACTTTGTGTGTCGTTGTAGAATAGTCTTTAGTCTTTGTTCCTTAATGCTTTGTGATCTTTGATAACTGATTTTCATCGTTCTTTGTTCTTTTGCGATGTGAAGTTATCTGCCATTCGTCACTTATGCGTCTGTGGTGGTTGTTTGCCATTCCAACATGCTCATACATCTTTGGACTTTGATATTCATATGCACGTAGTTCCCTTTCATTCACTTTGATCTTTAGTCTTTATACTTTGTAGATTCTTCTTTTTGGCGTAGAATCTTTCTTTGAACTTTGTGGTGTATAGATCTTTGAGGGAGCTTTCTTTAACTTCCAGATGTATGTATGAGCATGCGGAATCTGTCGCCATGGAGATGAAGTGTCCCTGCATATAAACAGTTAGCAATAAAACATCCGGTACTTACAGGTAAGAATTAGAGATCGTCAACAGCATAGTGTGAAGACTCCTTCTAACCCTTACCATGGCTGTTCCCATGTCAGATACTCTCGAGAGAGCTTACAAGACCTACTTAGTAGCTCAATGACTGGGTGAGTCGCTGGGGATCACTCCACGACTGTAGACCGTTTGAAACCACCGCGAGCACTAAGCGTAACCCATAAAGAATTACCGAAGTGACCTGCTGTCAGGGCTGCTTGATGTTGACCCTGGCAGGAATTTCCATTCAATCATTGAGAATCACAAAAGTGAATCCTCTCATAAATGTTCTGGCAGATTGCTAAGATCTGCGTAGGACTCTTAAATTTACATCTGGCGTCCTTAAAGATGAACAACCAGTGTAGAAATATCATGTGTTCCTATGAGATCTTATGATGAATCTCGGGGCTCTAGACTCGATAAGTGCACAATTGGTTTCCTATGCGGAGATTAGGGAGAGGTCTCCTGCTTCAATATCAACCATTTCTAAGAGACAGATCGATAGATTATGTCGGTTCCCCGTGAGAATGAAACAAGCTCTTTTAAGAGAACTTGAGTGGTTAAGAAGGTTTAGTGCAGTGCGTCACTGGGTCCATGACGTCTTTGTCTTCAATACCGGTGTCACCTTAGTAACAACCAGTAGCATACGAATTGTACCCGGTGTCTGCCCTAAGGTTGAACATTTGGAGGGCTATTTCTTTTCACCCTTTTTCATAAATTTTCTTTTTAATTCTTCAACCCCTTCTTTCTCCTTTCTCATTTTCTCCTTTTTTCAATCATACCTAAGGACTTCTAATACTAATCTATTGGAATTGTCCT
Source organism: Artemisia argyi (assembly GCA_030686995.1). Lineage (NCBI taxonomy): Eukaryota > Viridiplantae > Streptophyta > Magnoliopsida > Asterales > Asteraceae > Artemisia > Artemisia argyi. The sequence continues at coordinate 171,054,105 of CM060694.1, read as the reverse complement.
TGGGTAGATCCCTCCGGCTCTGGCGGATCATAGGACGGTTTTTCCTAACCTTAGTCACCTTATATCTCCATGACTATCCTATAATTGCCATGAAACCATTTATTGAAAATCTCTCAAAGTGTTTATGATAATAAAACACATTGTTGTTGCCACTTTGAGAGTTTTGCATTTCATTTGAAGGACTCCCCCTTCACATGTGCTCATGATTTTTTAAGAAATTTGCACATGCGTGAGGAGTTTGCACTTTTTGAATTGATCCACTTTCAGTGAACATGACCGATTCGAGACACGCTTACATCACTAGTTAGACTAGCTTGAAGTTATTACCCGTCCTGGTCAAGTCCAAAGAAAGTCTCTCGATACGGTACACTCTACTCAGACAAGTCCTATTCGAGACACGCTTACATCACTAGTTAGACTAGCTTGAAATTATTACCCGTCCAGGACAAGTCTTTTCGATTACTGACATTTTAAGCTTCGTCAATTCATTGGTACTTACTGAGTCGAGCTCTTTTGAGATTCAGTCACAAACTTTAAACATCTTTGATCACATTTTAATCATGTCTTCTCCCCCTCAAAAATAGCATAGCGTGATATTTTTGATATCACCTGATTAATAAAAAACTTTTTGGAGAGAAAGACAGATTTGATTTTGCATGAAATCGAAACATTTTTCTTTTTGTACCCCCCCCCTTAATGATAGCATATTTAAAATTAATTAAGGGTTTTTAGGGAGTTATCTTGAGCACTAATTTTTAGGGATTTTAAGAAATCTTTTGAACAATCTTGAAAAAGTGCTCAAGAATTTTGTTGGAAAACGAGTTTATGCGTGAAATCTTTTTCGTTTGTTTAGACTCGAACTTTTTGAAAAAGAGTTCGTCATTGAACGTACGAGTCCTTGATTTGAAAATAATCAGAAGTCATCATTGAAGTTCGGGTTTCGTACTGAAGTATACGAAAGCCATAGTGAAGAAAATTTTGAGAAACGACATGTTTTAGGAAAACATAAAAAAGAACTCCCGCTCAAGCATCTGTACATGTCCGTATCATTGTTGAATGACATTTCTAGAAACGTACAGAATATTGATTTATACGAGAGACATGTCGTGAGAAGAATATTTTTGGATTTTTTGATTTTATATTGTTTTTGGATTTTTTGAAATTTTATATTTTTGTATTTTGTTTTTGTTGGTTTTTCAAATTTTGTATTTTGTTTTTCAAAAATATTTACAGCGAAGCGATTTTGAAAACATTTTTCAAGAAGATTCGAGAAGACGTTCTAGCTCCTCAGGAGTTAGGCTTCGCATGCCAATTCGTCGAACTAAATAGTCAAACCTTTCTTTTGGAAGGGCTTTAGTAAATAGATCGGCGAGTTGATAATCAGTCTTAACGAAAAATAATTCAACAGTACCCTCTTCCACGTGTTCTTTGATGAAATGGTAGCGGACTTTGATATGCTTCGTCTTAGAGTGATGTACGGGATTGCACGAGATGGCTATGACACTTTTTGAGTCACAATACATAGGTATTCTGTCAAAAGTAAAGCCATAATCTATGAGCTGTGTCCGCATCCAAAGAACTTGGGCACAACACGCAGATAGAGACACATACTCGGCTTCGGCGGTTGATAGCGCAGTACAATCCTGTTTCTTTGAAGACCAGCTTACTAGCTTTTCACCCAAAAATTGTGCTCCACCTGATGTACTCTTTGCTGTAACTTGATCACCAGCATGGTCTGCATCTGAAAATGCTGTTAGATTAAACTCCGAATCCTTCGGATACCAAAGTCCCATGTTAATGGTGCTTCGTAGGTACCGAAAGATCCGTTTAACCTCTTTGAGGTGAAGTTCGGTAGGCTTTGCCTGAAACCGTGCTAATAAACATAGAGCAAATTGAATATCGGGTCGGCTAGCAGTTAGGTACATGAGAGAACCGATCATGCTCCGATATTTCTTCGGATCGATAGGTTTCCCAAACAAATCAGCACCTATTTTTGGTGAAGTGACCATTGGTGTACCAACAGAATCACAATTTTCCATTCCATGTTTTTTCAAAATCTCTATTGTATATTTAGCTTGATTGATAAAAATACCACGAGGGGATTGATGTATTTGTAAACCAAGAAAGAATTTTAGTTCCCCCATCATGGACATTTCAAATTTGCTTTTCATGAGATTTTCAAAATGTTTTGAATGGTTAGGATTGGTTGATCCAAAAATAATGTCGTCCACGTAAATTTGAACGATCAAAATATCATCTTTGAATTTTTTGATAAACAAGGTGTCATCAACCGTTCCTTTTGTGAAATTGTTTTTGAGCAAGAAAGATGATAGTTCGTCATACCACGCTCTTGGAGCTTGTTTTAGACCATAAATTGCTTTCTTAAGCTTGTAGACGTAGTCTGGATGATCTCTGTCGATGAATCCCTCTGGCTGACTCACATACACTTCTTCTTTCAGAGTTCCATTCAAGAAAGCTGTCTTAATGTCCATCTGATAGACTGTGATGTTTTTGTGAGCGGCATAGGCTAAGAAAATCCGGACTGCTTCAAGTCTAGCTACAGGCGCGAATGATTCTTCGAAATCTATCCCTTCTTCTTGTGGATATCCTTTAGCCACGAGACGAGCTTTGTTGCGAATGACAGTCATTTCCTCATCTAGTTTGTTCTTCCACAACCACTTGAGATCAAGAACACGTTTATCAAGTGGTCGTTCAACAAGTTCCCAACTATCATGTAACAGGTATTGAAGAAATTCCTCCTGCATTGCTTCAATCCATGGGTTTTCTGCCATTGCTTCCCGAATGTTCTTAGGTACTTTGTTGCTTATTGAGCAAATGTAAATGCACAATTCGAGATCGGTGGCAAGTTGTCTCCTCGTCTGAACTGGCATTGAAGGATCACCAATAACATGTACTAACGGATGGTCTTTAGTCCATTGAAACGTAGAAGGGTACCTTTGGTTGAACGAATGTGTGTTAGATGGTTCTTGTAACCTTGAAGAAGATTCAGCAGAGTCTGATGCAAACGGGTTTTCAAATACTTCTTCTTCTTCTTCTTCTAACGTAACATCGTTTGAATTATTTGTTGGTTCTTCTTGAAAATTTGTGTTTTGATTTTGCTCATCAACTCTTGGTATTTCAGTGTCAAGTACTGGAGTTGCTTGAGTAGATGTAGATGATGTTGATGTAGTTGGTGCTTCAGCTTCGATTGTTGTGGATGCATCTTGTGTTGGTGGTGGTGGTTGATGGTTTTGAGCGGGTGCAGCGGAATGTTGTTGAGATGCATTTGTCGAAGGTCCACCATAATATTCATCAAACATTAACTCGAAGAAATTTTCCAGTTCTTGTTTTGAAGGTTTATCCGTGTTTGTTGACTGAGCTCCTTGAGGTACGAGTCCTGAACTGATGTGTCCAGAAGTCTGCTGGTTTGGTGCGGGTCCTAATCCGTTTTGATTAGAAGCCATCGGATTAAGCGCGGGTTCTAGAGCGAGTCTCTCAGAAGCCATTTGTGAAATCTCGTCAAACTTCACATTCATCGTCTCCATTATCTTTTTCGTCCTTCTATTATACACCCTGAATGCCCTCGAGTTTTCTGAATATCCAATGAAGATTCCAATATCACCCTTAGCTTTTAACTTCCCTAGATCTTCTCTGTCATTCGTCGGATAGCACAAAGCGCCAAACACGTGAAGGTAAGAGATGTCAGGTTTACGGTTGTTCACTAGCTCATATGGGGTTTTATTGAATCTCGGATGGACTAGGGATCAGTTTTGAGTAAAACAAGCAGTGGCTACAGCATCAGCCCATAAGAATAGAGGTGCACTGGAAAAAATGAGCATTGTGCGAGCAGCTTCCACAAGAGTTCGGTTTCTTCTTTCAACTACCCCATTCTGCTGTGGAGTTCTAACAACTGATGTTTGGTGTGTGATTCCAACATCTTCAAGGTAAGTTCTTAACTCCTGGTTTGTAAATTCTGTGCCATTATCTGTTCTTATAATCCTTACTGGAGCTTGAAGTAGAACTTGAATACGCTTCAGAAAGGTGATGATGATGCCTGGTGCTTCGTCTTTAGATCTCAAAAACTTTACCCAAGTATATCTTGAATAATCATCAACAATAACGAGAATATACTTCTTCCCATTAATGCTTTCAACTCTCATTGGGCCACATAAGTCCATGTGCAACATATGTAACCTTGCTTCCGAACTAGGTACGGTTTTGGGTTTATATGATGCTCTTTTACTTTTTCCTTGTTCGCATGATGGACATAGGTGTTCCTTGGTGTATTTGAACTTAGGAAGTCCGGTGACGATGTTGTCTTTGGCTAACTTGTTGATGGTGTCGAAATTGAGATGGGATAAACGTCTATGCCACAGCCAGGACTTAGTTTCGGTTGCCCTTGTCATAAGACAAATTGGTGATGTAGAAGCCATTTGGTTGATGTCGATAGCATACAAGTTTGTACCACGATTACCCGTTAAGAGATCATCACCAACCAAATTTCTTATAAAAACTGTGTTTCTTCTGAATGCCACTTCTAAGTCTGCATCACAAAACTGCCCGACTGAAAACAAGTTGTGTCCCAACCCTTCGACGTAGTAAACTCGAGTGATTAAAAAATTCTCAAACCGAAGATCTCCATAACCCTGAATAGTTGCTACATGATCATTTCCAAAGTGTACAGTTCCCATGAATTTCCAGACAAAATTGATCAGCAGCTTTAAATTCCCGGTCATGTGCTTGGAGCAACCCGAGTCGACGATCCAAAGACATATTTCGATAACCTGCCAAGAACAGAAGAGTTTGTATTTGGAAACCGTGTTGAATTTGGTTCCATTGGGTTAGGAGTAAAAGCAGAATCACACTCATAGACAGTTGCTACTTGTTTAGCTTGAGTTATTTCTAATTTGCCGTCCTTAAGAGTGAACTCTCTACCCGTCGGAATCCACATACAAAACTTAAGATAGTTCCTAGGCATTCGACTAATAGTGGTAGTCCTAAATCGTGCAACTAATCGTTCTAAAGATCTGGATCTAGCACTAGGTCTTTTTGGAACATTTTTCTGTTCAGGCGTAACATTCACATTCTTAGAAACACATTCATCATGAACATCATTAATTAAACATTTCTTGCATATTAAACAAACAGAGTCATTACATGCATTAGAACCAATACTTTCGACATTACATTCAGATGAATCATGTATCTTATTACAAAGCGATAAATTCCTAGGGTGTTCTTCTACTTCTTCAACTTTATTCTTGCTACTACTCTTAGAGACAGGCGAGACTCTATTGTTCCTGTATTGCTCTTAGGCTTTAGTCTGCTGCTCCTAGAGGTGCTTTCTAATCCTGTAGAAGGTAAGGCACACGCGTTAGGATTTATATTGTTGTCCTTTTTAGCATCACTAGACTTTTTAGAAGTATCCTTTTTGCACTCATTTGTCTTAGAAGTGGAGGCAGACGCATTAGCGGGACTAATCCTAAAAAGGCCAGGTGCTATCACTTTTGGTGTTTCGACAACTGCTTTTCCTTTATCAACAATCTTTTCATTTTCACTTTTCTTGGGCAAGGGTGTTGGAGTGACTGGTTTTGTCAAATTCTTTTTCTCATCGACTTTTGGAGCAAACCTTGAAATTGACATCTTTGGTTTTTGAACCGTGTTTGAAACATTTGATTTCTCCGAAGTCGACGGTTTTGCAAACTTAGTTTCCTCACCCTTTCCTTTGTGACTTTCAAGCTGAGTCCTCAAAAGATCATTTTGCTCTTTCATGTTCTTTAAGGCACGCTCATACGACAATTTGTCATACTTGCATTCTTCCTTTTTTCGATCAAGTTGTTTAAAATATGACACATTTTCTTTTTCAAGCTTTATAAGAGCATTTTCATATTTTGAAACAATTTCGGAGGTCTCAGCTCTCAGTCTTTCATCGTCTTGAACAGAATATGTTTGTAAAATGATGGACATAATGTCAGTGGTCATAACAGCTTCGAAGAGAGAATCATTAAGGTTTTCCAAAACATTCATGTTTTCACGAGCATCATTAGCTTCGTTTACCAGGGATTTGTGGTCCTTGACAAAGTCGGCCATTTCTTTTAAAAAAGCTAGTTCAAAATTTTTTACACTCGCGCTGATGTTATTCAGTGGAATAGTAATTTCGTTTTGAAACACCTTTTGCTGTTCGATGTGAAAACTAGAATGCCAGTTGTTAATATCGATGGAAGTTTTAGATTTAACTATGTTTTGAAGTTCTTGAATTCTCATTTTAACGTCATCGAGAATGTTTCTAGCCTCACTTGTTTTAAAAGTGTTGTTAGAGGATATTTGTTCTAATTTTGAAAGAGATTTGGAAACAACTTTCTTTTTAGACAAGAATTTCGCAAATGGTCGTTTAATGGAAAACACAGACGGTTCTGTTTGTGGAACAAAAGTGATTCCCGAAAGTTTGTTCAATTTGTTGTAATCAATGGGTTTCAAATCCTTTTGTTTCATTTTATAAATGCTCTCTTCGACATGTTCAATTGTTAGCACAGAATCCCGAACGACGGGAGGATCATGTTTGGTATAAATCACATTACCATTGTACAAAACATTCTGTTCTTGCTGAGCTTTCTTGAGATTACAAGGGGTGTTGTTACCAAGAGCCATTTTATGTTTCGTATGGTAAATCGGATTAATTTGATTTGAAATCATTTTCATTGTTTGACTCGACTGACCCGACTTAACCACTAATTCCTCTAAATGAGCAATCATGTGTTCTGACTCTACGATTTCTTCCAAAAGTTTGTCTTCTTTCTTTGAAAAATCCTTTTTCAACTCATCCATTTCTTTTTCAAGATTGGAATAAGCTGTTTTTTGTTTAGAAAGTTGGTTTTGTAAATCAGAAATTTCCGTGTTTAAAGATTTTATCTTTTTGAAAGAATTAACATCAAGTGTGTCAAACTTGAGTTGCAATTTTTGTTTCTCTGAAACGGAATTTTGATAACCAGTTTCTAATTCAGACAATCTTTTGTTATGAAATTCAAAAGCTTTAACGGTTGATTTGTAACTCTCAAGCTCAGCGGTCAATTTAACATTCGCGGCCTTAACATCGCGATTGACCTTTTGCACATTCTCAATTTCAATGCGACAATTATTCAATAATGATTCAAATAAAGCATGTGTTTCCTCATCATTCTCAGCATGCTGTGAAACGAAGCCTCCATTATGATTCATATCTGGAGTTGCTGAAGGAGTATTGCTACTACTTGGCGTGTCCAGGGATGTATCATAAGTGGGTGCTTGCTTCTCAAAATGTTGTTCCTCATGAGGAGACATATCAAATATATCATTATTGTGACATGTGTTAAAATTAGATACCTCAGATGGTGCATTGGTGTCATAAACAGGAAGTGTGTCAGAATCCGTGTCATACTTAGCTTCCTGAAGATTCGCCATGAATATGCAGTTCGCATCGATATCTTCTCTATCTTCCATGTCATCCATAAGAGCCATAAAGTCATTCTCCTCTGCATTCAACTGAAACCCTGCCTCTGCCTTTTGTGCCAACATCACTGCTTTCTACAAGTACGCTAGATCTTTCTTGTTTGGCTTAGTAGGACAGTTCCTTGCCATATGACCTATACCCTGGCAGTTGAAACACTTTACCGGATTACCCTGATTCATATTTCCCAAATTCCCAACTACTGGAGCTGCAGCGTTCCTATTCTGATTACCCATTGCCTGATTACCAATATTCTGACCCCTCTGATTTCCAACAAACTGACCCAACTGATTCTCTGCATTCTGACCATACTGATTCCCTACATACTGACCTGCATTCTGCATATTATGATTCCCCATGTTAATTCCAGTGGCATATCCTTGCTGATTCCCATAAACTCCAACCATTTGGCCTCCATTGCCCATATTGAAACTCGGCTGAGCGATCTGCCTGTTGCGAGTATTCGATGAAATCCTTTGGTTGTTGTTTGTTGGTGTAGAATAGCGTCCTTGGAATGCTTTTGTCAGAAAAGCAAACGCTTGATCAATGCTGCAGCAGCTTCATCATTGTCAGTGAATTCTGGTTCTTGGAATTGTGGGTATGTCTGTTGTGGAATAACTTCTTGTTGTTGTGGGTAGAAATGTTGTTGGTAGACCGGTGTTGGTTGTAGGATGCATGATGGTTGCATGTAGTTGTGAGTGGAAGATGATGATGGTTGTTGAGTGTTCACTTGTAATGGTGTTGGTGTATTAGCAATTAGTGCGAGAGGATCATGATTCTTTGCCAATCTTTCTTTCCTAACTTCATTAGCCTCAGCTTGGTTTTGCTTCAGAAAGTCATAGAGTTGATCATAATTCACCTGATGTAAGTCCTTTGTCTGATTAACAATTGTAACATAACGACCCCATTCTTCTGGAAGGTTATTGACGAATTTGATGTTTGTTGCAATTGTTCGAGGTGTCAACTTGTTTCTGATTAACTCATTCATCAACGTGCAAAACCTTGTGTAGTATGACTCAATCTGTTCACCTTTAGTGGATGTGAAGTTCTCCCATTCAGTAAGAAGTTTGTTCTCAACGTCTTGTTGTCCAATCTCTGTTCCATGACAAATCCTTCTAACACGTTCCCACATAGCATGAGCAGTTTCACAACTGTCGACCGCAGCAAAGATCTCCCGAGGTAATCCAAGTTGGATTAGATGCATTGCCATATCATCAGCTTTGATCTGCGCCTTGTCTTCATCAGTGTAATCTTCTTCTGTTTGTAAACGCATGTATGGTTCAGTAGGATTTGTTGAGTTTGGATCACCGACAACTTGAACTTGTCTTGGCTGAAATGGACCATTCTTAATGGAGTTGAGCATGAGGTTACCATCAGTCTTAGTTTTGATGTAACGAAGCATGCGGCTTGTCCATGGGAGATATCCACCTTTTTCAAGCATAGGAGGTCGGTTTTCCGCACCTGCTGCATGAATATCTTGCTGAGATGCCATTGATGAAGTGTAGATGGATAAAGTTGATTCTTGGATCGTTCCAACGAAATAGGAGTAGAGTTTAGAGTGAGTTGATGCAAGTTTTTATGGTGAAAATTTTGACTAAAAACCTTAAAACCTCAATAACTTCTTCTCGGAGCGTTTTTAGGCCTCGAAACTTCGCCTAAATCGATAAATCATTTAGCGTGTCGTTCTCCTCTGTCTGACGGTCGTTTTGACAGCTGATTCGTCGAAAACGGAGTTACGGTTCAAAAGTTATGGCCGTTTGAAGTTCAGTCGTCAAAAGTCAACCAAAAGTTCTCGAAAATGTTGTATTCTCGATAAATCCCAAGATCTCGATAATATCAAAAGTTCTCGATAAATTCTGATGTTCTCGAAAATCTCTGAAGTTCTCGATAAATTCTGATGTTCTCGAAAATCTCTGAAGTTCTCGATAAATTCTGATGTTCTCGAAAATCTCTGAAGTTCTCGAAAAGATTGAAAATTCTCGATAAACTCTGAAGTTCTCGAAAATTTTGCTATTTATCGAAAATATGAGATTTTCGAAAATATTTGCAAGGTTCTCGAAAAACTTGTGATTTTTTCGAAAACCCAGTTTCACAAGAAATTTCGAAATTATACAATTTCGAAATTTAGCCCGAAAGTCGAAGTAATTTCTTTCTTATACAAGAGAGAAAATACCGAGTATCCAACGGTGAGCACGAACGGAGCCGATTCTTGTGTTCTCGAAAACAATCAGGATTTCGAAAACATGTACATACGATTCCGAAATAATGGCAGTTTTTTGATTATGCAAAAAGCACTCCCAAATGAAGTTTGTAATCCAAGATTCTTGTACTTCTAAGCTAAAAAACACCAAAACTTGAAGAAAGTTCAAAACTTGATGATTTTTATGAAACTTTTTGAGATCTCGAAAACAAGTACAAAACCAAATTCGAATTTTTTTAAGCTATGAAACTTCAAAAAGATTTAAACTTTCTTGTTAGAAAAAGTTTATAACACTAGTTTGTAATAAAAAAAGTGTTAAAAACCAAGAAAAACAAGAAAAGTAAAGAACTTTTCCAAAAAAAAAACGTGTAGAAAGCCTAAAAAAAAAACGAAACCAACAAACCCCAACACTCCTAAATCATTGTTAGGCGATTGATACCACTTGTAAGACCTTAGATATACCAACTTTATCACAAATATAGAAGATTAGAAGAAGTAGAGATGGAAAGATGGTGACTTGATATGTATTAGTGTAATTCGTATGTTAGTGAGAGAGATGGAAAAGATGAGAGCTTTTATTAATAAAACACACACAAATACACACACAAGCACACCTTACAAATGAGAGGTAAGGTGCCTTTTATACTTCCATCACATGAGATGGATGGGCTTTCTATGGGCTTGGGCTTGGGCTTGGACTTGGTTACATGGTTGGATAACTAGGCTTATGAAACATAGCATATAACATATTAGCTTGCCAAGTCCAAGGCCCAATGACTAAACTATTACTAATCTTACCAACGACACAAAGTTACAATATGAGAATGACCATCACTTCATAATACATATTTTTAATGCTAACAGGTCCAGTTTTCAAAATTATATGCAACATCAACTTGTTAGCTTGTATAAAGTTTTGTGTGTTTTATTAATTTGTATAATGTGTATAATAACATATACTTTTCATTTTAGGGTATTTTAAAAATAACATTAATTAGTGTGTTTAATTATTTTATATTTTATATTATGTTGTAACTTGTTTAAATTGTATATTGTAAAAATTTTATTGTACTTTTTTAGTAAGGGGTGTTGTAATTGATTGTTTTTAATTTAATATAGATGCTTTTAATTGGTTGTACCATATGAATAAATTATTGTAATTTTAAGTTATGGGGTGTTTTAATAAAAGCATTAATTACACAATTCATTTTCTCTTACCCTTGACTTTCAAGATTTCACTTTCAAGAGCATTAATTAGAAGGACAAAATGGGGATTGACTGAAAATTCAGTTTTCCACTTTTCCCCTTTGATTAAATCTACATTATAAGTAGTTAAGATAGGGGGTGCCAAAGTTAAGGTTGAACGAGACTTTGGGCGTTGAAAACGTGACGCTCAATGTAACGTTATGATGCTACGAGAATGAATTGTTCTATGAAACTGGATTTTGGCTAATATATTTTCTCTGTCTTCTTACAGGTCGTGCTTAAGTTTGAGCACAACAGTAGCAAATGATGCAATTATGGCCTTTCTTACGAGCGGCAAGTTTACACTATTCTGTATTCGTTTTGCTAAAAGTAATATTGATGTTCGTTTGTTTGAACAATACTCCAGGTGGCCGTAACGGTGTATCTAAAATACACTGTAAAGGCAAGCAAGCAGAGTAATGCGTAATGGTATGATGGCCATTTATCTGTTTTTTTTTCATTGATTATTGTGTAAGCTATTGACCATCATAACCATGTCTTCTCAACCTTCCAGGTTACATATTAGAGAAAAAGGAAAAAGGCGGACAACTATAAAAAAGAAGAGATATCTTTATCGTGGACAAAAAGTAACATTGTCTTTATATTTATATATACCACTTATGTGTTAATTATGGGCTATGCCATAATTTTAATAGCGCATGTTTTAGTTACAAAGCAACCCACATCTGGCCCTGCATAAATAAATGGGTCAGAAATATATAACGACAACCTGTGGATGGAAAATCGAGCATGTACATCTATGTCGTGATTATATAAGGGTCCTAACCACACAACTTCTATGGAGTGGGCTTCGGGCTGTGTAGGTATGTTCACTCATAAACATGTTATGTCTTTTCTTTCTAAATTAATGCAGCCCAAAATTCTTACTGACTGGATTTCGATCCATTTCAGCCAACCAACTAGATGACTTATGAATTTTTTCCATGTTTTTTCTATGATTACCTATGTTAAAAATTTGATGAGTTATGAGTTTAAGGTGTCTTTGACATTGTGAGTCTTTGGATATCTGTAGGTGCGTACTTTATGGGTGTTTGGGAATTGCATATTAAAGATGTGATCAAAAAGGAAATTGTGTTGATAATCGGGAATTTTTTCGGATGATTGGTCTAAAGAGTTGGCCAAAGTGTTATATGGTAGGGCATTCAAAGACTAAGAGCGAAAAACACAAGTTCCCAGTATTGTGAGGTTAGGGTAAAGAATCTTTATGCCTAGATCATATTTTTCCAAGAGCCTTGATTTTATATGCAAATTCTTTCACGTACGCTCATTAAACTTTGTATACAATTGGCCTTGGTCAGGCGTTGCTGTAAAATTACCAGGAAGAAGTAACGACAACATTCAAATGTATTAGAGCTGCGTATTCGTAGGAGCTATTTCCAACCAGGTATGTCATGACGAAAAAAGGTTGTCAAAAAATGATAATAGTATTACAAATGGTAGATTGATATATCAATGTCAGGATTAACGCTTTGTAAACGATTGAAATAAGACAAAACCATCTACCGGTAGACGTACAAAAACAAAAGTACATTGGTTTTAATGCAAAATATTTTTATTGCTATTGGTGTTTATATTGTTGTTCTTGCAGGATCTAAACATTCGGAGGAATAGACGCCCAGCGCATATTGCTTATGCCGAATGGGTACAAGGATGTTTTGCTGCACCTTTGTTGGCGCGTGATACGGAAACCATCTGTGGTACAATACTAATGTCAACATCGAAGAAGAGGAAATTAGCTATCTTAAACGACCAAAAGGTGAAGCATCTGCTCCCGTAGCGGCTGAATATGAAGAAATGCATATGGAAAAACTAATACTAGAATCCAAGAGACTGAAACAAGAAGCAGCAGCCACTTCGAAGGTAGTAATGTTGTAATATTATGAAGGGGTGTTTGGAACTACGTTTTGGAAAGTATTATCTGATTCTTATTATCAGATCTTAAATTTGGAATCAATCTCATTCTTATTATTTATGAGTCATATCAACAAATTTGGAATGCCATTTTAGTTTTCAGATCTTTTATGTATTTGATAAACATTCCTCACTCTCACACCCTTTAAAACAGTGCACATCCAAACACTGTCTTCTACAGTAATTATGACAGAATAACAGTTATCACTTTTTAAAGTTATGACTATAATTGTTGAGTTAGTGATAGAGTGTGTGTCGATGTTTACTAACACACCATATAAGATTTTGTGTCAATTCATTGGCCAGCGTACATGCCCACATAAGCCTTCTAACAAATGACATGACATGGAGGTTGTTAAAAAGAGTGAAATCTGGTGCAAAAATCCCCCGCAACGCGGCGGGCATTCTACTTGTTAATATTAAAGCTCATCGTCGGTGCATATAAAATATTACGTGGTGCATATAAAATATTGCATCACTTGGGCTGGGTTGAGTAGCCCATCCGATGTCAGCACAGTTAGTCCAGGGAAAGCAAAGGCCCAAAAAAAGTTTTTCCATATATGACGTGCTATCAGCTATTTGACCATTTGGTTTCCTATGCCTGAAATAATAAGTAATAAACTCACCAACTATGAGAGAAAAAGGCACAAAAATGTTTACGAATCCATCTGCAGTCACATTAAGAAACCGTAAATAAACCGTAACACAGTTATCCTGCAACATTTCTCCCAACGACAAAAACAATCGGAAACGAAACACGGACTATCCAAAACAAACCGAACCCGCCGCAACGCTGCGGGGGCAACCACCTTGTTTAAGTTAAATAAATAAAATAAAAATAATAATAATAAAAAGGGTTTTGCTAACGACAGTCCTAAGGGTTGTCATTAAGAGACATTATTTTATTACAATTGTTTGTAAGAATGAAATTCAATCAATCGCAATCAAGTATCAATTGTGTATTCACTACAGCCTAAATTGTCTCCACCTTTTTCGGATTATCATCCAATCAAAAGCATTCATAAATGATGTTGTAATAAAACTTATTTGCTTAATGACAACCTTTAAGGCTGTCGTTAGCAAAACCCTAATAAAAATCACTTCTCAATTCTTATGGTAGATTATCAAATGTTGATTTACATCTTCTAATTAAGTGCAAGTTTTACACATAGACAAAAGATCATAAACATTTTCATTTCGCGTTGGCACATATCTTGTTCAATTTGGCAAATATCCACATTGAGATGCGGTGGAGCTTGGGCCGGCCTTATGGGTCGTACCCATTAGTTTTACGGGTTATGATTAAAGAGAGGTAATTTGGCGGTCAATTGTTGTTATCGGTGATTCGATTTTTTTTACATCAACCTGTTTGTTATGATGGTTAGGTTTTTTCTTTGTGAGCTAGGATTATGAGTTGGATTAACAAAAACAACCAACATAAATTGATAAAGCAAAAGTAAATAAATAAACCAGATCCTTCCGAATCATCGACAAGTAGCTGATAATTTGAGGATAACAATTTGCTGGTGAGTTGCATCTTATAAAACCTCAAATATTATATTGAATTGATTAATAATTGTGTCCGAAATACATAAGTTACCACCTCTACTTATAATAATGAGGTAGCTTAGAGAATAAACAACTCTAACCATAAACCTAATGGGCACGGCCCATAAAGCCATCCTAAAAACAACTCTAACCATAAACCTAATGGGCACGGCCCATAAGGCCATCCTAACTATATTAGGTCAAATAAGGACTAAAATCACATGGCTATGTTTGGCAAAATTAGCTGTGAGCAGTAGCAGTGAGCTGTGAAGAATAGCCACAACTCACTGAAGAAGCATTGAAAAAACGAGAAAAGTTCTATACGAAACAACATTTATCTAAAGTACAAACCACAAGATCTCAACCATCCATCCTCCTTCCATCCAATGGTTTAGATTAATTATTATTTTAAAATTAAAATATTCTGATGGGTAATTTAGTCACTTTCTATTTCATAATAAAACCCTTTTTTTCACACACACTCACACCAAAACATACACACACAAAAAAAGGTTCTCTCCCCAAACTCATATCCCCAAACCGTGAAACCGTCACCACCGTGAAACCGTCACCACCACAAACTACCGAATCTTCTCCGGCGCCGGTCACCGGTTCGCCTCCGTCGGCTGGAATGTTAGATCCGCTTGAGAGATCGATTTTGCCTCCTAATCGTTCAATTCAATTCAATTATGAATTGTTTATTTTAATTAGATTATTGTGTTATTACCTGATGATGATGATATTTTAAAAAAGAAATTGTTATTGGGTTAGAAAGAAGGATCTAAATGATGAAGAAGAATGTAGGAATAATATTCTGATTCCACTCAGTGCCAATCGTAGCAGAAGTTGAAGCGGAGGACGAAGATGGCGGAACAACTAGTCTTGATGAGTAGATATGATGAAGAACTGAAGATGACTAGATGAGTTTTAATTGTCAAGTGTAAAAGTGGGCTGTACCGATAAGTAAAAAAAATTATATAAAAATTAATTATATGAAGTGAGTGCTGATGAATGTACCTATATTCAAAGGGCATGTCGATTATTATATTATAATATGCTAGTAACAATTAATTTGTGATGTGAGTCAAAGAAATTAGCCAACGAAAAACATGTTAATATGTGAAGTGAGTGTTGATGAATATTACTGTAACTAAGAAACTACAGAGTAATTTTTTTCTTAAAATCATTAGCCAACGAAAAACATGTTAATATGTAATTTTTTTCTTAAATAATACTGAATTCCATGGGATTCACAATGAATCTCTTGTGATTTCATACAGAATCGCATGGGATTCACAATAAATCCCATGGGATGCATCAAAGATAATAACGATTAAATATATAATAAATCTCATGGGATTCACAATAAATCCCAAGACCTTCGAGTTTCGCGGGTCAAATGATAATAACGATTAAATATATAACAAAAATGAATAAGAATCGTGTTTGGTATCGACTTTTGTTTCGTGTTGTGTTTGTTTTGGTCGAATAGGTGGAGCCGAGAGCTCTAGGCTCTCGGCGACGATGGGTTTGATTGTGGTGATGTTTGTGCCTTGATTAGTAGTGGGTTTAGGATTAGATTAGGTTTGGTTATGGTTGTGTTGGATTTTCAGTTGCCGAAATGGTTTTGGTTTGTGATTTCATATAGAATCCCATGTGATTCACAATGAATCCTTTGTGATTTCATATAGAATCCCATGGGATTTACAATGAATCCCATGGGATGCACCAAAGAATCCCATGGGATTCATACAGAATCTCATGGGATTCACAATGAATCCCATGGGATGCACCAAAGAATCCCATGGGATTCATACTGAATCCTTTGTGATTTATCGTCTTTTTACGAATCACGTGGGATTTCTTTACGAATCCCGTGAGATTTTTCTGGACGGAAATTTTGAAAAAAAAAATCGTCTTTTTACGAATCCCATGGGATTTTTCTGGACGGAAATTTAAAAAAAAAAAAATCATCTTTTTACGAATCCTGTGGGATTTCTTAACGAATCCCGTGAGATTTTTCTGGACGGAAATTTTGCAAAAAAATTTCTTCTTTTTACGAATCCCATGGGATTTTTACAAATCCCATGGGATTTTTACGAATCCCGTGAGATTTTTCTGAACGGAAATTTTGAAAAAAAAAATCGTCTTTTTACGAATCCCATGTGATTTTTTACGAATCCGATGGGATTTTTTACGAATCCCATGGGATTTTTACGAATCCTATGGGATTTTTCTGGACGGAAATTTTGAAAAAAAATCGTCTTTTTACGTATCTCATTGGATTTTTTACGAATCCCGTGGGATTTTTCTGGACGGAAATTTTGAAATAAGAAAAAAAAAATCGTCTTTTTACGAATCACATGGGATTTTTACGAATCCCGTGGGATTTTTCTAGACGGAAATTTTGAAAAAAAAATCTTTTTTTACGAATCCCATGGGATTTTTTACGAATCCCGTGGGATTTTTCTGGACGAAATTTTGAAAAAAAAAAAGTTCGTCGAAAGTATATAACAATGCATATCTATAGAAAGATAATTTTTTTCTCGTCGCGATGGTGTATTTTTTGTAGCTTGAAGATTTACCATTTGCAAGATATGTTGTTTTAAAAAAAATGTGAAAAGTGGGTTTTTATATTAAATGAGCTAAACTACCAATTTTGCCCTCCCTTTGTTATGTTTTGATTTGATCTTAGCCATTAGATGAAAGATGGATGAATGGTTGAGATTGACTTATTTGTTTTTTAAGTGATACTTGTTTTGCATAGATCTTACCTCTTGAAAAAACAAGTTTTCTTAAAAAATAGCAAAGCTCACCGCTCTTCTGCCAAACGAACACTAAAAATCAAAAAGCTCATTGCTCACCGCTAATCGCCCCAAAAAGCTCTGCGCCAAACATAGTCATTTTCAAGAACAAAATCGGTATAAACATGATTTTTGCAGACAAATCATACAAAACTTGAAAGGTCATTACTGCAGGTTTTAAAATAAACGATACACAACTCTTTAGCAAATATAAATGTTCCATTATAAGTTCTTGATTTTACCCGCTAATTAAAAACCTTTGGTACTAAAAGAACAGTTTCTTTGGGCCCGGTAAATTCAAGAAGTAGAAGCCCAAGAAAAATAAAAATGGCACAAATTACCAACAAAAAACTAACCGTCTCAGTGTCTAACAGTACTCTTCGCGTGCCTCATACAGCAGGAGTCTTTTAGCAAAAATCAAAATTAGAAAATGGATATTAAAAACATTACATGGTTGGTTTACATATCTACATTGGCCGAAAATCCAAGCCACATATAGTAAGCCCCGACATAGTTCCCTCATAAGTTATCAGTTTCAAATTCATAGGAATACGATATTTTTCAGGCTTAGACTTTACGTTCAACTTCCACACCATTACCTCCATCCATCCATCTTTCCTTTGCTTTGGAACTGAAGCATTATGTTGATTCCATGGGGCGGGGGATCGGAAATAAATAATTTTAGTCTGTTTGTTTTTCCGATGGAGTTGATCCCGCACTTTAACAGGACAATGCAGCCCGTGACATGTTTCTGAAAGCTTGTACACTAGGTAACATGCATATTGTGTGTATGGCGACAGCTTTTCACAATTGTAATTTATTCTAAATACTTGATAAGGTAGAAGCTCCATCACATTTTGAAATCTGCATGTAGAATATCATGTGACTACATACTTCTTAAAAACAAGGAAAAATCTTTTTAAGACCTAATACTTAAAAATACATTCGATAATTAACCCATGAAAAGAAGCTAGACAAACTAAAAAAATAACCTTCTCCAAGACAACAACATATAAAAAGCATGTCTCAGCCTAACCAAAAATAATATTAAACACCTATATATCACAGCCAGCTGCTCAACGAACTAAATCACAAAACAAAACCAACAGAACCCATATTTTACGGACATAAACAGAGAATGTACAAAGAAAAACACTTAATAAGAGAAGACAATACTGATACTAGCTTGCTCAAATTAAAAAGGAAAAAAAGAAACAAACCTTGACTCAGGTGAGGGTTTTATAGGAAAAAACTTCAATTCATAATCTTTGTGTATAACCTCCTCTGCAGATAACATCAGATGTTTTTTTCCATTCACTTCATTTGCCAAGAACTGCTCATCAAGGGGTTGGGAAAATTCATTATCAAGACGAGGACAACATATTTTTATTCGTCGAGATATAAATTTGGTTATATATATAAGAATATGATCACCTTCTCTTTAGAAGAATTGTTTTCAGATTTGATAATAGGTTTTCCAAGGTCAGTTGGCGAATGTTGCATCTGATCCGTGCTCGAGTTAGATACTGGAACTTGTTGGGCTTCTTCTTGTTTATTGATTCCTTCGTTATTCACCTGTATAAAAGTTTTAAAGATCGTGTTAAAAACTTGGTAATCTAGAACATGAAAGATGACATAAACAAAAAGTGACAAAAGGGTATTTTCAAACGTACATTGTCAATGGCTTGAAACTCAATGCCTTGAACATATATGGCACCGTTTCCACAGTAGTATCGTGAAATGCTCTCTAGTGAAACTTCAAAAATAGAATCTTCCTTATGAAACAAGAACCGGCTCATTTCAATCCTCATCCACCCATCATCTCCATCTCTCTGTGTTGCGAAATACGCATGTGATGTTTCACTTCCTGTTTTGTACTTTAGGTTCACATATACCAGGTTACTAGAGAACTTTCTTGGATCACAAAATTTGAAGACCAAATGAACCCCATAAACGATATTCAAAGATAAAAATGCAGTCTTTTTTATCTTGATTTTGATATTTAAATTAGATACATCCATCATCTTTGCCACTGTGTGAAACCTGCACAGTTTTTTAAATAAAAGTCTTAATTAAGTACCATCCCTTCTCCTATCAACACATACACATCTTCAAAAAGTTCCACCGAACAAATTTACCTAAATTGGTATAAACTAAAAATTTGTTATTAGCTTATGAATAATCGTGACAGATAATGCCATTAAAAAATACCAAAAGGCTTGTCTCTCAATGGTACCCCATGTATGAGAATGTTCCCCAACGAAATGGTTGTGGGTTCAAGTCCTGCTTAGGGCATTGTGAGATTGATTTGTTGTGCATATTGTGAGATAGTTGTCTAAGCCATATATGTTTCAGTCACTTTTCTAACAAATACCTACAACAGAAACCATGCAAACAAAGGAGGTCTCCAAACTGAGACGCATGTGGACAGACACAATGTAGTTTTAACTTTTAAGCTTATGCTAAAGGGAGTGGTGGTGACCGGGTCACTTCCACATCAGCGCCACCTGAGTTTTCTCTCTCTTCTCACTTCCCCTCACTCCCTCTCACCTTTCAGCAGTTTTGGTCACCTTCCCCTCACCTTTCATTAAAATACCCACTATATACAAATATACTCCGCTAAATATCCCACACTCACAAAACAAATAAAAAACATTACTTTTACAATGGGGGCCCACAATTTCATGTTTGTCACTATGGTGAGCAACTCACCAAACAAATGCAAAATTGCCGTGACCATGTATATCTGTTTTGGTGTCACTTGTGACTTTGGCTTGTCACGGTGTGGATGTCACGATCACTCCGTGTGGCCGTATGTTCCTTCTTGTCTTATAAAGAATATTTTAAGTTTACCATAATGACCAAAAAAGCACCAAACTTCAAGTTTCACAAAATGACCAAAAAACTAATGGATTTACATAAACCTGCATGTCTATCCTTCGGGTATTACTTTTTCAAGTTTGTCCATAGATAACCTTATGAAAACCGACCTAGATATAGACAAGAAATTCTAGTATCATCCAAAATATTATTGCTTTACTCCACTGCGAATTGCGGGCAAACAACCTTTTTAAGTTGCATTTAATGTCCTCACATCATTGTAAAAACTGAAATACACATTAATGATTTATTAGAGAGGAAGAAAGAAGCACCTTGATCCGTCAGGCGATTTCCACTTACGTGACGAACAGTTTTCATATGAAAACAGTTTTGCAGATATCAATGCATTTCCTTTTCCATTCTTGCTTAGTGAAAACCACTGTTAAATATATCATAACAAATATTGAGTTAGACATTGTCTATTATATGTTAACAAATGTATGATGTTATAAGTTATGGCTTTAAGGACTCTTATCGAGTAACTATCCTTTTAATAAAAGTCTTAAACATTTATATAAGCTAACCGGCACAGGTTTTTGCAAGTGTGTAGCTAATATTTTCATGGTGGGCCTTTGCTCACGTAAGATTACTTCCTCAGGTTTTTAAATTGAAGATACTTTAGAGCTACAGAGTTTAGTCATATGTGAAACAAACAATATTTTGGTCAAGGGTTGCTCAAATTGTATTAGTCGTGCCAGTCATAAGTGCCAATTAGTTCAAATCCCAACTGAGATATGGTTGTTTGTGAAGCATCAACATACATAAATGGTATTTGGGTTTTATATAATTCATAGGGACTTAGCATACGATACATAACAAGCTATTACCACTTTTCTTTTTAGAAGGAAGATTCCTTCGGAGAGCATCGTGTAGAGGTCCTTTTTCTTCATGTCAGAGTAGATCCCGGGGTTTTCTGACATATCTATTATTTCTTTGTAATTTCTTGGCAGTTTGGGGTTCCAAATTTCTTCATCATCCTATATAACAATAACAAAATGGAATAAAATTAGCTTCATATAAATATTTAAGTAATTTCTTACGTTTTAAAACTAATGTAAAAAGTTCCCAACCAAAATGGATATCCATTACATAATAGTCAACTTTGACTTCAAAGGTTGTTGCTTTTAAAAGTCACCTAGATAAATCTGTCATGAAACCAGCTAGCTGTTGAATATTTCCTTAATTATCTCTTGAGATAGCATTGGATATATTGTATGTTTAATAAAATGATACATTACATAAGCTGGTATTAGTGCTTTTCAAAAAAAAAATAATAAATAATAATAAAAAAAGAAAAGAAAAAAGAAAAAAAGAAAAAAAAATAAAATAAAAAATAAGCTGGTATTAGCGCAAGTAAATTGTATGAAAAACACTTACTTGGAACGTTAATGCCTTCTTGAGCTGTATTACCACCTCACTAGCCTCTGGTCGATCATAGCCATCATCATTTAAGCATTGATAGGCAATGTTTGCAAATGTAGTCAATGACTGTGGCACAATTTGTTGCTTTATATCCTGAAACACCATCTCCTCAATTTTTCCTTCTTCATAGCTACACTTGGCCAAAGGGCCTAAAGAGTGATTGTGATCCTCACATTCCTCACTCCATGCTAATCTCCCGCATAAAATCTCGAATAAAATCACACCAAATGAATATATATCTGATTTGGCGGATAAGAAACCCGATTTGGCATACTGAGGGTCAAGGTAACCAAATGTACCGTAAGCATTATCGCTGACGTGTTCCATGTGCCCGTTTGACGAATCTAACGATGAAAATTCAAAATTAGAAATCTTTGCCTTCTGGTCAGCTGTAAGTAGAATGCTGCCACTTTTGATGTCCCCATGTACCAGCTTCTTTAGAGCTAGATCACCTCCGTGAAGGAATTCCAGTCCGCTTGCAATATCTACACATATCTGAAGCCGTTTCATCCAAGTAAGATTGCCGTCATTCAAATGCTTATCGAGTGTACCATTAAATGCATGCTTGTAAACAATAATTGCTTCCTTCATTTCGTCACAATAGCCTACAAGACCAATGATATTCCCATGCTTACGACTGAAAAGAATATCACGTTCTGTCCGAAATTGATCTACTTGACCAGACATGCTGTTCCACCGCTTTGCAACAATAGCAGTATTAGCATGCGGAAGGTTTCCTTTGTACGTCTTCCAATCTCTTCCACTTCCAACACAATTCTCTCGACTGAAGCTTTGTGTTGCCAATTCAATGTCTTTAAGTGACATCTTGAGGTCGCTTATGAGGTTTTTCTGTAAATCAAACGAGACATTCAATTAACTTCATAATTCAAAAATAGTTTCAAAATATTTCATAAGTGAGAATTCAACCAATCAACTTTCTCCAACTTATGCCAACTTTTTGGTACTAAAAGTAAGAATTTAACCGATCAAATTTCTCGTTTCTCCAATTTATCAGTTACGTCCTTAAAGCTTTTTGAGTGGTCTAGTCCCTAAAGTTTGTGTTTTGTTCAAACATAGGTAAACACGTTATTAGTCTCTATAACCGAAACAAACTTTAGGCTTGGTTAAACAAAGATTGTAACACTAATAAAGATACAAAATGATGCATAAATTTGTAATAAGTCGGTTAATAAATTGATGAGAACTAGTAACAACAAAATAAATTCATAAAACAACCTACAAGTCAAACCTCAAAAACATATTTACTTATCTATACTCGCATGATACAAATCTCACTTTATATAGAAACGTGGTGGTGAAAGAATGTATAAGCACGCTTATACTTTAAAGTCATTCTAAACTTGAATAATGAGAGACATAAAGTCGAGTTCATAAGTTCTTAATCTTTCTCACAACATACTTACAAACTAAATACGCACCCATAATGTTTAAAACTAACGACGGTATAGTCAGACAAATTTTAATTTATTAAATTTATGACTTGCATCACAGTTATTATATTTGTTCAATGTCAATAATTCAATAAAATTTTAAACTCGAGACTTAATATATGAAACCAAATATGAATCTTTATATTTTGTGTGATACAATACATATAGAGAGAAGGTGTGGCAGCAGTGGTGGTGTGTCGCAGGGGGTGTGGTGTTTTTGTTTTAATTTTTAAATAATAAAAAAGTGATTATTAATAGCAAAATTGGTGGAGAAGAAGATAGATGGTTTTTAGTTTTTTAGTCAGTTAAGCGACCGAGGGACAAAAATGTAATTTGTTATAAATTTTAATTTGAAGATAACTAGTTAAGAAGGTATCAAGTCATCGATTTATGAATAATGACAATAAATCTAAAACATTGATTAGTAGAAAAACAATAAAAATAATAATGAGATATGACACACATTATATAGAAATCAAATGAGATCTAACAATTCCTAAAACAAGATAGTCGGTTTAAAGTTTAAAGCTTTCTCAAGTTCCTAGATCAAGAATGTGCAAGAAAAAAAAATATTATGTTTTGAAATATTTACTTACTTGAAAGTTTAAAGCTATCTCAAGTTCCTCGATCACGGTTCCCATTCTTGGACGCTCGGATAGAGTTTTTCCCAAACATTGATACGCAATTCTTAAAAATGTGTCCAGAGAATCTTGATTAGGTCCTTTATTTGAGGTGAAGCTGTCTTCATCAGTTTCTTCCAATAGCATTGGATCTATCATTTTCTTTAGTGTTCCATCACTGAAGCCTCGACGTACCATGGGTGCAAGCCCATTGTTAGGATCCTTGTAAAATGGATCATTGGCTAACCTCCCACAAAATATCTCAAATAGAACCACTCCGAAAGAGTAGATATCTGATTCAATTTCCAACTTACCAGTCGTGTCATATTCTGGATCCCGGTACACTTTTGTGTTGATGGTATCATTAGTAATATTAGTGCTTGCCTCTTGATTTGCTGGGTGTAATTGGGAGATCCCAAAGTAAGCTATCTTTGCCTCCAAATTCTTGCCTAACATAATGGTTGAACTCCTTATGTCACCGTGTATTATCCTTTGTTTGCTGTCCATCTTGGTGTGAAGGTGATCGAGTCCACGTGCTATCTCAAGGCACTTGTGTAGACGTTGCACCCATGTAAGCTTAGTCTTGTCAGCATCATTTCTGAAATAGTCAGCGAGACTTCCGTTAGAAGCGTGTTCGTAGACAAGGATCTTTTGTGGACCTTCGTCGCAAAATCCAAGAAGGGAGACTATGTTGGGATGCTTGTAACTGGTACGCATTTCAATTTCTGCAACGAAACTTGGTTCTTTTTGCCCATATTCTGTACTAGAAATGCATTTAATTGCTACTGTTTTGCATTTTCTGGGTTGTTCGCCATTATTTGTCTCTTTTGAAGCTGAAGTTTTGTTTTCCAAATGATCAAGGTCTGCTTTGTACACGATACCATATGCGTCCAACCCAATACGACATGTTTGTGCAAAATTCTTGGTGGCCCGAACTATATCACTGAGTTGAAACCTTGTGAGTACTGTGGTTTCCCCCTGCAACATTGTGTATTAGCAAAGGAGAAATTTGTACCCTATATACTTTATTTTTTATTGCCTTCTTAAAAATCGAAAGAAATTTGTAGACGTCACCCTATTAGATATTTTGTTACAGCTGGTTAGTAGCATATGGAAAAAAAGTTTCCTTTTACATTTCAAATCTAATCTGAACTAAAACTTTCTTCAAACAGATGCATTAACCATCACATCATAGAAAAAAAAAAAAAAAAAAAAAAAAAAAAAAAAAAAAAAAAAAAAAAAACAAACACCAAAATAGTTTATCAAAACGTGTTGTGTGATCAATCTTTAAATTTGAATTGAGTATCTTAGCACACTATTTTGTGTACTCTAGTAAATATAGAAATTAGGTATGTGCTTTATGTATTAATAATTATAAATATTATTTATTTTGAAATTATACTCTAAATTAACAATGTCCAAAAAACATTTTTTATCTCTTTGTAAAACATGGACTTACTTGAAAGTTTAATGCACTGTGTAGTTCTTTGATGATGACTTCTATTGTTGGACGCTTAACTTGAGTTTCTGCCAAGCATCGATAGGCAATTTTTGAATATGTCGTGAAAGAATCTTGATTGGGTCCTCTGTTTAGAGTAAACATGCATGCATCATCTTCTTCCATCATTTTTGGATCTATCAACTCCTTTAGCGTTCCCTCATTGAAGTGTCGTCGTGCAATAGGTGCAAGCCCCTTGTTATTTTGAGCAAGGTAAACTGGATCATACGCTAACCTTCCAGATAGGATCTCAAATAAAACTACCCCGAAAGAGTAAATATCCGATTCTTTTTTATATTTCCCTGTAGTCGAATATTCTGGATCCAAGTACACATTTGTTCCTGCAATAATTTTAGTTTGGATAGTGCTCGCCGGCTGATTTGCTGGATGGAACTTTGAGAGGCCAAAGTCAGCAATTTTCGCATCCCAGTTCTCATCCAACAATACATTTGCACTTTTTATGTCTCGATGTATTATTCTAGGTTTTCCCTCCATGTCGGTGTGAAGGTACTTCAATCCTTCTGCAATATCAAGACATATTCGAATTCGTTGATTCCAAGTAAGATTGATCTTTTTTTCGGTGCTTTCCAAATACTCATCAAGGCTTCCGTTAACAAGAAACTCATATACCAGAATCATCTCACGGTCTTTGCTAGAAAACCCAAGAAGAGAGACTATGTTGTGATGCTTACAACTGCTAAGCAATTCGATTTCTGCCAAAAACCCTTGTTTCGCTTGCTCATCTTGTCGATTGAGGATTCGTTTTATAGCTACTGTGCTGTGTCTTTTAGGCAGTTCATCTTCAGTCTTCCCGTCAATTGATGGCAAACTATGGATATCTAAGTGGTCAAGTTCTGCTTTGTACACCATACCATATCCCCCTGACCCAATACAGAAGCTTTTGTTAAAATTATCGGTGGCCGACTTTATGTCACTGAGTTGAATCTTCAAGCGTTCCAAGTTTTCCCTCTAAAAAATTGGGATAAGTGAGAAAAGGGGGTGTTATTATTTATACTTGCTAATGATAACGAAATTAATAGGAACGTGAGTCCCTCATAAGCTACTAGCCCCTCTATATATATTACAAGAATGAAGAAATTTATAGATGGCACCCAAAAAGAAGAAATATTTATGTGAGTTAACTCTAGTGGTAATGATAGAACCAAGTACATTTAAGACTTTCCAATCAAAGATTTTAACTAAATATTACGGAGTATTTTAAAAGGGAGGTGATATTCTCACGGCTCCAACTTATAAATTCAAGGCAATTTGAGGTGAGATTACAATAATACCCTCATATTTTATCTAACTATTCACCAGATACAACTTATTTAGCCATCACTTCAGTTAATTCAGTACATTAATTATTTACGCCCATGGCCACTTCATAGTCTATTTAATAAAATCACGGCACAATTGAGTATAGTTTTTTGCTTGATAATTCAACAGAAAATTTAGTTGTTATATGTTGTTCTTAATTAAGATAAACAAACTACATGAGAGAAAAGTCAGAAAACCATATATACATGCATGCAAATAATCCTTTGTAAATTACAACACACAAACATCATATACTCGTGGTAATTAGTGAGTGGGTTTTGAATTCATTAAGCAAAGTTCAGAACCAACATTACATTTCCAAGCAAGTTATCATGTGTGTTGATGAGGCGATGAAGCAAACCTCCTTTCACATTTGCACATACTATACATATTACACGATCATTAGTTGCCAACATATTTAACCTATTTTGATAGAAGTCATAGAGCTAAAAAAATATCATGATTACTATTGACAAATCTTGATCACGCAAATGAATCAACTACAGTATTTGTAACATCACAAATTAGTTTTGCAATTGTGAATGTTTTGTTCAATATTATCATATATGACAACTATAATTCAATTATAATGTTACTGCTAGGATATAAGTGGCATAAGAAAGGCGTTGAAGCAACGATAGTGGTGTAGAAAATAGTGGTGACAAATTAAGTTGGAAGAGGTACGATTAAGGAAACATGAATATCTAAATGTGATTTTGATGAAAAATAGGTAAATAAATTGTGAGGGTATTGTTGTAATCATACATCCAATTGCCTTGAATTTATAAGTTGAAGCCGTGAGAATATCACCTCCCATTTTAAAACCATATTTTCATTCGCAAAGTAGTATGGATGCGGCAAACACATGCGCATGAGTTCATTATGTCATATGTTAGAATATTAGTGTGTAATAGTTATGATATAAGTTTAGGGGGTGTATTGTATTTTAGCTCAAACTAAAGGAGGTTGGTCATGTATTAGTAAAGTTACTAACCTCCTCAATTGTAGAATCCTTGTTCACCAAGGATTAGGTTTCTCCCCCCTCATTCTCTATAAATAGGGATGAGGGGTGCGGTTTTATTTGTACCTTCTTTTCTTGCTCACGTTTAATAAACATTTGAGTGTAAAATATCTCGTCTGTCTTGGTGCCACTCGGCATTAAGGGATCATAACCCTTTGTCGAGGTCTTGTTGGAGTAGTTCTTGATTCGTAGTTCCGCTCTAGAAATCGGTTTGTTGGATTTCCTCCAACAATTGGCATCAGAGCTTTGTTCGAAAAGAACGAATCATACAACGTGGATAGAGCTAAAACAAGAGAAACGAGTGAACCAGGTTTGGTTCGTCGGTTACTACACAGTCGTGGGAGAATTGGCGCTGCGGGTTCGTTAACCGTTGGATTTCTACGACATTCGAATTGTAGGTTGAAGACACATAGATCTAGGATCTCACCGGAGGGATCTTGCATCGGAGCTTCCAGGAAAAGGATATAGGTTGTCGAATTTTCTGGTTTAGTTGTTGTGTTCTTTGTCGTTTTCGGTTATTGTTTGGCTATCGTTGTGTAGATTACACGGTTCAAGGTTTCTAGGTTTTTGAGTCAAGATTACTTGGGCAACAAGGTTCTTGAAGTTGTCTTGCAAGGAGGTGGATCGAATCTCCTAGGGTTATAGGAAATCGTTTTCTTTTGTCACAAGGTTCTTGAAGTTTCGGTTTTGAGCTTCAAAAGTGACAAGGTTTTGCAAGAAGTTTCAATTTCAAGTTTTTGGTTTTTAGGAATTTAAGTCTTGGTGGTTCTTGGAAGGCAAGTAAGGTTTAGCTTTGTCTTGGGATTCAAGAAAAGTGATTACTTGGAGTACAAGGTATATCAAGGTTGTAGACTTGAGGTGGAAAGATCGAAGCTTTAGGGTTTTTCTAAAGGTTAGTAGATCAATTATTACAAGAAATCGGAGTTAGCACACGGCTTGCGAGACTTGTTGGTAAAGTTGGTTAAAAAGCAACTTAACAACATTTGTAGCAAGGTTAAAGAAGAATGGCTAGTATGAATACTAGGTTAAACATCGAAAAGTTCGATGGGAATATTGTACAAAAATATGGAGGTTCAAAACAAGTTGGGCTCAAGCAACTTAGTCTTGCTGTTTTTGGGTAAAAGGTCAACGACCCGGTAAATATATTACTCCAAAAAACGTTTAAGTACAATGGATATGGGTGAATCCCATATCTCAGCCCGTTACATAGGCGAAGAGCTTACATAACAAGATACTTCCAATTTTCAAAACAAGAAAACAAACCATAAATCACATAATAGTAGTGACTCTGACAAAAGATAAACTACTTCCTACGACCTTGGAGATTAACACCATAAAAGGCATTAATAGCATCCAATTCCCCTGGAAGATCATCAATTTGCTTCGAATAATCATCATAATCATACTCATCTTCACGCTCATGACCACCACCAAAAAGATTTGCTGATTCGTCGAACGTGTTAATAACCTCTTCCTCATCGCTATCAGAAACCACAACCTCACCCACCTTTGAAAATGGGTTAGTCCTCTTAGACGGAATAGGATGACCAGCATCATCCACAAGAATAGCTTTCCCATCGATCAGTAGCTCTTCAAGCTTACTAATTTTCTCAGCAATAGGAGTAGAACCAACTTCCATTGTTTCCATTGAATCACTCACAAGCGGTTCTTGCATAACACTCACAAGATGGTCTTGTGATGTAGTACCAGTCTTAACCGACTCATCATTATCAACTTCCATTCTACTGCCAGCATCCACTTCCTTGTTAGTAACAACCGTAGGAATACCAAAACCATCTGTATCATCCATATTAAGAGCATCAAACTGATTAGAAGTAGTGATCTTGATTCCACTCGTACTAGCCACATCAGAAGCCTTCTTCATACTGACCTTAGCTTTCTTTGGTTCGGGAGGAGTCTTTTTGGGCTGGTATTCAAAATGCTTACCCACCACAGGTTTGGTAAAACCTCCGCGACCCGGATTCGAACCAGCTTGCTTACCCTTCTTCTTATTGTTAACAGTCTGAAAATCATCATTTACATTCTTAGAAGGTTGAGCAGTCGGTAGCACACCCTTCGGACAATCCACCAAAACATGTCCGAACACATTGCATTTATCACAGCGAGGCGGTTTCCACTCATATTCCACCCGGATCTTCTCAATTGTTGAACCCGAACCGTCAAGTAAAGGAATCTCAACAGTAAGGCTATCCTTAAGAACCTCATCCGACTTCACTTCAATCATACATCTAGCAAAACTACTCCTACCCCAAGATTCTTTGCACATCTGACTAGTAAAAGCATCCAATCTCTTGGGAGTCCCAATCAAAGTAGCAAGCAAACTAAGTCCGTCATCAGAAAACATCGCTAAAGGAACATCATGAAATTTAACCCACACCGGAATGTGAGTTAAATCCTCTTTCAACAAATTAGTGTTCAAATTCCAAGGTTTAAGAATAATAGGAACATTACGGATCAACCAGGGACCATTATCAAGCACATCATCAACACCTTTCTTCGAAGTAAACTTGAAAAAAAAGAACCCCTTAGCGTTCATCATTACCTTTTGTAACCCATACTTAGCCCACGCATTGCGAACATAATAATCCACGACAGGAAAAGCAAGACGCTGACCAAGAAAATATCCATAGAGTGTATGCTCAAACCTCATGTTCACCTCTTCCACTATTTTCATTGGGACTGAAAGGTCAACATTTTCCTTCTTTTTGCTGCATTCTAATCTCCGAAAATTAGACACGTGCTTATGAGATTCGTTAGAAGCAACACCCGCATAAGAAACCGACTTCACTCCATTACCACTAGTAGAATCAACCTTGGGTGCATTAGAAGGAGGCCCACAACCACTCGAATTGTTCAACTCAGAAGATGAAGCCATATTGGCAATATCACTATCAATTTTATACATTGCTTCATCAAACTTCTTATTCGCATTAGCAATTAATAGCTCCACATTAGACTGTATTGAACCATGAGAGGACTGCTCCAAATCATCCAAAACAACCTTATCATTACCCTTGTTCACATTATCATCCAAAACATCAACATCAACCATTGGAACACTAGCATCCTTCTTACCAAGCTTAGGACTCAAAAAACCCCTCTCCATCACCCACCACCACGTACACAACGCAACAAATAATCAACCAGCAGCAATCATGCAATACAAAAAAATAAAAGAAAACCCTAATCTTAGCGATTAGGGTTTAAAGCAATAGAAACCAAATCACTAACCTCCCACCATATGAAGATCGATTAGTAAAGGATTAGAGTTAAAAGATATCGATCGATCAAATAGTGAATCGATCTTAGTATAAATAATTCACACGTTAATAAATTAAGTGCATGCAAAGATCACCGACCCACGATAATATAACCACCGATCGAAGTACGAGTTATATTACTGTGAATCAACCAATCAGTATAGAATTAAATTGAAAGCACCATGCACAAGATGACAAACCAAATTAATGCATTAATATTCAACTATGAAAGAAGAATATCAATGTTCAGCCGTTTTGTGTTTTTGTCGCCAGAGAGAAATCGACTTAGGGTTTTACTTAGTCTTGCTGTTAAAACAAGGGTCCATGGAGTACATGTTCAAAAGCTTGTTTGGTTTGAGGTGGAACTACAGGGAGCTCAGAAAAATCGTGAAGCTGAGGTAATTCAGGAGAGTAACGATCATGCTGTAGTGGCTCAAAGAAAGTTGGAGGTTAAACAACTTGAAAGAAAGACAAATACGGACTGCTTGGTAAAAGAGCAGGAAAAGGTATACCTTGGTATAAAGGTGGGGGCGGACATTACGGTAACCGGAGTACCTGGTCAAGAGAGTGCAGAGGGTAATGTTGCTGAAAGGTATAGAGGTGACAGTAATATGGCTGCTTCAGGAGTTGTTGGAGTGATAAATGAAGATGCACATGAGTCATTGACTTTCAGGTTGCTTGTGAGGTAATTTCCAAGTAGATGGCTGTAATGAAAGAAGATATGGATACTCGGCCTAGTATGTGTATGCTCAGCAACGGTTTCAGGCGAAGCAGTGACGGCAGTAACATATATTACTGGAACTATGCACAAGGTATGTTCATATATCTATTCCTCTATATAGATTATACGGGGTTTACTTGCGAAAGCAAGGCTGAGATCTGGGTTACCAAGGGTTTGCTGGATGAAGCAAAGGAAATTATACTTGGTATGGAGATCTTCAGGACTCAGAGTGGTGGTGTCACGATTCATGTTTTCCAACGGGATGTCGGTTCGGATATTGTTGGGGGGACACTCTACGCTGTCGTTAGAGGATGGTCTATCAGGGAATCGTGATGAAGAAAAGAAGAGTAAGGGGTCATGTATATATGCAGTTGGAAGTCATGAGTATCAAGTGGTCTGCACGAGACCTGACATAACATCTGCGGATGTGGGAATGTTGGATAGGTTTGATCGTGGATTACAGATGGACGTACAGGCTTTTGTGGATTATGACTACGCCATGGGTAGATCAATCACAATGTACGGGTTTGTGATACAGGAATGTGCTGTGAGCTGGGAAGCTATGTTGCGACACATGATGACTTTGTTAACAACTGAAGCGGAATATATGACACTTACTGGAGAATTGAAGGAGGATACATGGCTAAAGGGACTCTCTACAGAGTTAGGATTTGAGCTAAGGTTAGTAGCGGGTATTGCTACTGGTGCCTTGACGAAGGCGGTCCCCGGTCCGAGGTTCCAGCACTGGTTGAAGCTGCTGCGTATCGGAGAAGGATGACTATTACCATTAAGGTGGAAATTGTTAGAATATTATTGTGTAATAGTTAGGATATAAGTTTAAGGGGTGTATTGTATTTTAGCTCAAACTAAAGGAGGTTAGTCATGTATTAGGAAAGTTCCTAACCTCCTCAATTGTAGAATCCTTGTTCACCAAGGATTAGGTTTCTCTCCCCTCATTCTCTATAAATAGGGATGAGGGGGTGCGGTTTAATTTGTACCTTCTTTTCTTGCTCACGTTTAATAAACGTTTGAGTGTAAAATATCTCGTGTGTCTTGGTGCCACTCGGCATTAAGGGATCATAACCCTTTGCCGAGGTCTTGTTGGAGTAGTTCTTGATTCGTGGTTCCGCTCTAGAAATCGGTTTGTTTGATTTCTCCCAACATCATATGTTTAAGCGATTATTACCTAAAAATATAACTAACTTGTCACTTTTTCGAGTGTTGTGTAGCCATTTTTTTGCTATGATATACCCAAACTTGTGAAGTTCGACATTTGTGTGTATTTTGTTAATGTACAATGACTATTTTACCCTTCGTTGTTAATAGTGTTGTTAAAAAACGCAAAAGTAAAATGGTCACAGGCTACACACAAAAGTTGAAATTTAAAAGTTTGGTTAAAAAAAAAAAAAAGTTAGCCACAAAACACTCGAAAAAATGGCAAATTAGTATACACTTTCAGGTGATTATCCCTACATTTAACTCATAGTTTTTGAGCATTAAACTTCTTTGCTTTAGAAAAAAAAAATACGTTTTTAATACTTACAGCCTTCTTTTAGTTAATAAATTGAGTTTTAGTTTGAGATCATGCTAGTACTATGATGAAAAATAATTTTATTAATCCAACATCATCTCAAACTAAAAGAAACAATTACCTTTAAGCGGTTGGATGATGTACCCTCGTTTTCAGCTGTTGAGTGGTCCTTTGTTACGTTTTCAACAATGGAAAATATATTAATAAACCAAAAAAACTAACTTGTATGATAGTATCATAAAAAAGATGATAAAAGAATGGTCTTACAATATTTTCACGTTTCCATTGGTGTTCCAACGCTTCTTCAAGGTATATGACAATTTGATCCATAGTAGGACGTTGCTCATGTTCTTTCTTCAAGCAGTTATAAGCTGATTCTGAGAAGATGGACAATGATTGTGTGTCCATTTGTTTCCTTATATTAGGATCGATCAACTCATCCAGTTTTTTCTCTTCATAATGTTGTCTGGCGGTTTCAGCTAGAGATTGACTTGCACCACCTATGCTAACCATTTCTTTTCTACCACAAAGAACTTCAAACATTATCACACCAAATGCATAAACATCATATTTCGGTGTCACAATGGTTGTGCCTGAATACACCAGGTCTATGTAGCCAGATTTGTCAAAATGGCGAGACAATAGAAGGCGATGACTCCAACTTTCAGGATAATTTGTGGAAAGTTCAAAACCAAATATCTTTGCTTCCCAATCTTTATCTAAAAGAACTTTAGAGCTACTGATGTTACAGTGTATGACATCGTAATGAATGTAACTCAACGCACGAGCAACACTTAAACATATCTGCAGCCTTCGGAACCATGTGAGAGTTGCATTTGTTATATGTTGGTCAAGACTACCATGAACTGCATGCTCATAGATGATGATCTTTTCACCATTCTCAAAACAATATCCAACAATAGACGCGATATTTTTATGTTCGAGTTTATAAAGCATCGAGATCTCCGCCCAGAACTCAATCTCATGCATACCATTGAACCTCCATGCAAGAATATCAATGAGTTCTCCAGAATGCAGCAGTCTTCCTTTGTAAGCCTTTCCAAATCCATCTTGCTTAATGAGATTTACATCAGAAAAGTTGCTGGTAGCGGATAATATCTGGTGTAGTCGGATTTGTAGGTGACCAAACTCTCTGTTTGTCTGAGTGAAACAAATAGCAAAAAAGGAGGGATAGAAATCAATCAAACATAAATACAAGAATAAAGAAATACAAGAAAAAATAAAAGGCAACCTTCATCACTTTTTCATTATTAGCAAAATTTGGTAACCAATGTAATTACCTTTTTTTGGTGATGTCCCTTAGCGTTTGAATATATTCTTGTTGTGCTTAGTTTTGAAAATTGGACCAGACATTAAACCGGTCGACTCACGTGTGGTGATTAGACCGGTTAGACCAGTCGCAAGAACCAGATGCATAGGTAAAATAAGTAACAATTGCTGGGAAAAAAAAATCATTTTTTTTTTCTGTTTTCCATGTAAAAAGGAACTTGAATTTTAAGATCAATTACGAGTTTATTGAAAAATAATGAATAATTACGATTTTACCCTCCACCTCTTTGTAAAACATGGACTTACTTGAAATTTTAATGCATTTTGTAGTTCTTTGATGATGACTTCTATTGTTGGACACTTAACTTGAGTTTCTGCCAAGCATTGATAGGCAATTCTTGAATATGTTATGAATGAATCATGATTGGGTCGTTGTGCATCATCTTCTTCCATCATTTTTGGATCTATCAACTCCTTTAGCGTTCCCTCATTGAAGCGTCGTTGTGCAATAGGTGCAAGCCCCCCGTTATTTTGAGCAAGGTAAATTGGATCATACGCTAACCTTCCAGATAGGATCTCAAATAGAACTACCCCGAAAGAGTAAATATCCGATTCTTTCTTTAATCTCCCGGTAGCCATATATCGTGGATCCATGTACGCCTCTGTTCCTGCAATTCTTTTAGTATAGATAGTGTCCAGTAGCTGATTTGCAGGGTTGAACTTTGAGAGGCCAAAGTCAGCAATTTTCGCGTCCCAGTTCTCATCCAACAAAACATTTGCACTTTTTATGTCTTGATGTATTATTCTAGATTTTCCCTCCATGTCGGTGTGAAGGTACTTCAATCCTTCTGCAATATCAAGACATATTCGAATCCGTTGATTCCAAGTAAGATTGATTTTTTTTTCAGTGCTTCCCAAATACTCATCAAGGCTTCCGTTAACAAGAAACTCATATACCAGAATCATCTCACGGTCTGTGCTAGAAAACCCAAGAAGAGAGACTATGTTGTGATGCTTACAACTGCTAAGCAATTCGATTTCTGCCAAAAACCCTTCTTTCTCTAGCTCATATTGTCTATTGAGGATTTGTTTTATAGCTACTGTGCTGCGTCTTTTAGGCAGTTCATCTTCAGTCTTCCCATCAATTGATGGCAAACTAAGGATATCTAAGTGGCCAAGTTCTGCTTTGTACACCATACCATATCCCCCTGACCCAATACAGAAGCTTTTATTAAAATTATCGGTGGCCGACTTTATGTCACTGAGTGGAATCCTCAAGCGCTCCAAGTTTTCCCTCTGCAAAATTGGGTTAAGTGAGAAAAGGAGTGTTATTGTTTATACTTCCTAGCATGGATGATAAAGAAATTAATAGGAACGTGAGTCCCTCATACGCTGTTAGGCCCTCTATAAATATTACAAGAAATGCATAGATGGCACCCAAAAAGAACAAATGATTTCTGTGAGTTAATTGGCTAGTGGTATGATAGAACCAAGTACATTTAAGACTTCCCAATCAAAGATTGTAACCAAATATTATTTTAAAAACGTATTTTCATTCGCAAAGTAAAACGTATGCGGCAAACACATGTGCATCAGTTCATTAGGTCTTATATTTAAGGATAATTAATATATTTAATCAAAATGCATAGCACCCATTTTTAAAAACATTAAACATACATAGATCGTTAAGCAAAACAATTTATACCATCACGACGAGCATTTGATTATCTTTCAGTTGAGGAGCACTTTCGTACACTTTCGATAAAAATATTTTTTCGTTTTTTTATGTATTGAAATTCGCATAACATATAAAATGTGATTTACCACCGGAACTAGTGAAGTAAAAGAAATGTTTGTACTTAAATAATGGAACGTATAGTCGAGGCTCATTACTAAGTAGGTCTTTAATGTAATCTTTCAGGGACAGAAGCTAAAAAAAACTAGAGTCACGGGGTTTGGAAAAACCATGGTATGACTGGAATATTTCTACCAAATGCTAATAGATATTAGTAGTGTGTATAAAGAGGATCTTATACTCGATGATTATCATGTCTCGTGTCTTGAAGTATCAATACATAATGCCTCACATGCGATACAATCAAATGAGAGACATTCAATAACAGAAGATTTCTTGTGAAAGAGAAATACTAAAGTGATGGTATTTTAAGAAATGTAGAGATTCCTAAGGCTCATATGCTAGGGTTTAGCATTTAGATATATAATATAAACTACTTAGAATGATACTATGTTTGAAAGATCATGAGTGAAATCTCGCGTACTTTGAATGTTCAAGTGAAGTTGAAAGATATTTCATATGGGGGACAATTAACTGCGGGTTAACACTTCTTAAAAAAAGATCAAATTAATATGTTTAAGCTCAAAGTCCTTAACATGATTTACTTAGCTGCTCAGAGTTGTGCAGCTTAGAGTTGTGCAACAGTAGCAAAAGTACAAATCATGACACGTTTACTATATGCTTATCTAGGTCCTACAAAATAGTTTATCCATGGCTTTCCTTAAGAGTTTACATAAACATCGATGACTACATTTTAAAGCCAACATTTAAGACAAACATGGTTTTTATCTTTTAACCCTACCAACAAAAGCAAATGCACACAAGGTGTATCACTTCAAACTAAGGATGTCAAACGGGCGAGAAAAAGCCCATAACCCGTAGGTACCTACACGTTGTGTGTTTTAAGGGGCTTGGATGTGGTTATTACGTTATGATTCAGTATGTAGGTAGTTTTGAAAGTGTTTGAGATTGCTTGTAGATGGGTGTAGATGGGTAGGTGAGGCGACAAATAGTGGTATGGGTTGCCCGACTTGAAAAGAAAAAATGATGCACTATTTAGATACTTGGAATATGGTTGAATGCATGTTATTGGTGCACATGCAGTTGCAATATGAGATATATGGAACTTCGGATTATTTTTTGTGTTTTTATTTGTTTTAGGTTTGTGTTAAGACTGATGTTTATCTTGCTATAAGTTCAGCGATGACTCTTTGCCCTTTGTTTAGATTTGTCACAAGACTACCTTTTTAATTATATGTGCCGGTTGTACATAATTTGCTACAAGTTGTGCTCAGTTTAGTTTTATATGCTATTAGTGGTTCTGAGTATATGTTTTTGTCTGTTTAATCTGTGGTATGTTGCTATTTTTTAGAAGTCTATGGCAAAGATCCTAAATCAAGTGCATATATCATTGTTTTCAGTTTTCAGTTAGTAGTTGTGTATGTGCTGATTTGACATAATTTGCTACAAGTTGTGCTCAGTTTAGTTTTATACGCTATTAGTGGTTCTGAGTATATGTTTTTGTCTGTTTAATCTGTGGTATGTTGCTATTTTTAGAAGTCTATGGCAAAGATCCTAAATCAAGTGCATATATCATTGTTTTCAGTTTTCAGTTAGTAGTTGTGTATGTGCTGATTTGACATAATTTGCTACAAGTTGTGCTCATTTTAGTTTATATGTTGTTATTGCGTTACTAGGTATATGTTTTTGTGTCTTTAGTCTGGCATATTGCTATATTTTGAGAATTATGTGGCGGCGGTGCTAAATTAAGTAAATATATCACTGTTTTCAGTTTTCTGTTAGAAGTTCTTTAGTCTTGGTTTGGGGTTTTATTTTGTGCTAAAAACATTTTGCCGTCAAAAGTTTAGGTGAAAATTTTCTGAATAATTTATTTTGAAGTCCGTTGGTATATGGGTTTTGCATGGGTTGTATATTTGCTTCTTAAAGATGGTAGGGGTCGCAATTGAGCTTGTCATTTTTGTTGTTAGGTGGCTGTTACTTTTTTGCAAATTTTTTGCGTATGCTTGACTGGAATAATTAGTATAATATGGGCTTTCAAGTTTGTTGGAGAAAGGTGATAATTCATGTGTGTGGCGTATGTTGTTGATGGTAGTACATAATGGCTTGATTATGGATGTCATTGTTCGTGTTGCAAATTTATTGCATTTGGTGTTTATGGCAAACATTATGCCCGAACATTTTGCTAATCCAGTTTTGTGTCTATAAATATGGCGAATTTGAGTTAAACTATGTTAATGATATTTATGATCTTTTGATATCTTTTGATAATGCTACGTAGTTATGCTTGTTGGTTATACATGCTTTGTTTATTCTGTGGTAGTAATTGTGTTCCTTGTAGCTTTGCTATTTTGTGAAGACAATTACTACATAGTTATGTTAAAAATATACATAAGATAGCTGTGCCCGTATGTGACAACCGGCAGTTTAGGGAGCTATTTTAAAAACCCGCATTTCAATATAAGTTCGTTTATAATTTTTATTTGAAATTTTCATTTCACAACGAACTTGTAAGACCTATTTTATGGATATTTTAATTAATGACGTTATGGAATTCGTGAATTATGTTCATAATTCATTTTTGATTATACGATCAGTGATGTATATTTGAATTCTCACTTGGTACTACGTTGACTTTGGCACTAGGATTACCTAACATAGTTTTATGATTCGTCTTAACGAGTCCGTTATATATTTTAATTAATTACGAGAGGTTCTCGTGTGATATGGAAATTTTAAAATGAGTTCGGGTTCGGGCCACGTGTTTTTACAGTTACCCGCGTTACCCGCTCCACACCGTAATAATATCTTTATTATTACTATTATTATTATTATTCTTATTCTTATTATTACCTTTAAAAAAAAAAAAAAAAAAAAAAAAAAAAAAAAAAGAGAAAAGTTAGTATAAGGGT
Source organism: Artemisia argyi (assembly GCA_030686995.1). Taxonomy (NCBI): domain Eukaryota; kingdom Viridiplantae; phylum Streptophyta; class Magnoliopsida; order Asterales; family Asteraceae; genus Artemisia; species Artemisia argyi. Next base: position 171,015,133 of record CM060694.1, on the reverse strand, counting down.
GTGTTTTGGTCCGGTTCATCACACACACACACACAAACACTCACCACTCATCTCTCACCTCACTCTCTTTTCTCTCTTTGTCTAAACCCTAGCCGACACAACTTCCGGCCACCACCACTGGTCCACCGCCGACCCCCACACCACACGACCACCACCAATAAACTCCCCATCACATCCTCTATCCGATCTAACCCTACACGCGCTCTAACTCTTACTATAACACCAATTCGAATCAAATTTTATCACGAGTTCATCATCACTTCTTGTTATTTCTTGTGTGCTCTTCGATTTGGTATTATTTTGGAAGGCAGGTCGAGTCTTGACTCGATTTATGGGTTCGAATCGTGACCAAAGGTCACGAATGGATGAGATCCATGTGGGTTTTCATTTAAAACGTGATATGATGATGGTTTTTGATGAAACTAAGTTTTCAAATAGTTTGGTATCCGGGTTTTTCTTGGTTTGGTTGTGGTTGACTCGGAACCGAGAGTTATACTCTCGGCTTATTTGGTTCGAGCCTTGTGTGGCTTGGTTCTTGTTGATGATTGATTGTTTTGATTGTTGTCGAGGGCATGGTGACCCCGATTCGTTGCTAGCCGAGACCTTGTGGTCTCGGGGTTTTCTCTTGTGCTCGTTGGCCATACCGAGACCCTCTTAGGGGGTTCTCTTTGGGTGTGGTTCGAGCCTATTGGCTCGTTTGGTATTATGGTTCGACCCTTTGGGTCGCGGCTCTTAGCCGAATGCAACCTTGTTGCCATTTGACCATTTGGGTCGAATGGTGTATATGATATCTTGGTTAGCTCTTGTGAGCTATGTGATGTTGGATTCGAGTTCTAGTTACTCGTGGTTCGGAGCCGAGACTCAAGTGAGTCGAGGGCTCGGGTCGGCTTGGTAAACCGACCTACACATTAACTTGTTAATGTTATATTTTTGTATAAATGTGAACTTGTGTATATTGTTGTTGTGGAATTTATTTTCTCGGCCGTATATTCATGGGTCGAATTGGATATGATTTTTTTGTATTGAGGAGTTGTTGTCGATTGGTAAGTGTGGATGAGGACCGATTATGAGACGGTCGTTAGATGACGGAGATAGGTTAGTCGGGTACCGTAGTCGGACCTTATTGTTGTAGCCCGTGGTTGAGATTGTGATTGGACGGAGATTTATTATTTATGACTTTTTCGTATTGTTAGACTTGGACAATGAGCCGAGAGTCATGACTCGGACATATGACAATTTCGTATAACTCAATAACTATTAAAACTAAAACGAGAATAATAAAACTCGTAATAATAATTATTGATAATATGAACGTTTATATGAAAGTATATACGTGAATAACGTATATATAACTATATAAACGCGTATATTAATAATAATAATAATCACGAGTCGTATTATAAATAATACGATTAGATATATATTAGGCTACGGAAGTGGCGTAATATTATTAAACGTATTGTTATTATAAAAATAATGTTATATAACGGGAAACTCCCGACAATTTTGAAACATTTAATAAAATGTCGTTTTGGACATATAACGGATAAACTTATTGAGTTAGGCGAAATTGTTGTCACTCGGGTCCAGGTAAGTTACTATTTGTGACGTTCGTGTTGTCACGGATATATGACGACTAATATAGACGTTTTTCTATAATTAAATAACCACTTAACCGTAAGGTTGAGCCGGGTTATTTGGCTATATGAAACGAACATATTAGTGGGCATCGTATCCTACGACGCCCATAGGTTGTAGTATATGTAAAGTGTAATAGATTGCGAGTGTATATATCGGGAAATCTGGCCAATTTGACGATATATATGAGGAATTTATTAAACTATGATATATACTATATAGTAATTATGTGCTATGTGCTTTATATGTGCTTTAGGTTGGGTGTAATCTTGGAACGGTATGTTACGTAAATAAATTTGAGGATTATCAAATCGACGGATTTGGTAAACTTTGGCGATTTATTTAAATGATATATTGGGCTAATATTAGATCTATAGTTTATTTTATCTTTTTATGTGCGATCTTGTTGGTTTGTTTTGAGTCGACCCACCACCCGTATGGATACCAAACGCAAATACACCAAACTAATATGAAATGGATTTTCGGAAATAAAACGGATTCTCGTCCGGGTTTGGGAATAGTATATATTTGAGGAAATGATTTCTGAAAGAGTTAATATTGTTAGGTCGTGCCAAGTCCGTAGTTGTTGTTTCGTGAGTTATCATACATCTTATTTCTACCTACCTCGTCTTGCTATTTTCTGGACTTGAGGTGAGTCATAGCCCCACTTTTTACTCTTGAACTATGTTTTCAACGATTGGGGTGAGAAACGTGCAAATTATTTTATGTGGACTATTATCGCTTCTATATTCTTTCTAAAACTTGCTATGCGTATGGACTAGGATCTATTGTCAGCTTTAGTCACACCTGTCGTGTGTACTATTCAAGGTTGGCTTATTTGGTTATTGATGGATTGTCAGCTTTAGTCACATATATGTTGTGTGTACTATTCAAGGTTGGCTTATTTGGTTATTGGTGGATTGTCAGCTTTAGTCACATAGTTTCGTGTGTACTATTCAAGGTTGACTTATTTAGATACTATAGTGTGCACCTATAGGTTATTAATACTCCGGAGGTTATCCGAGTATTTATTGGTATTGCGGGGGTTACCCGAATATCTATGTTAGTACGGAAGGGTATCCGTGTGTTATGTTGAGAGCGGAGGGTATCCGCAGGCTTTTAGCGAATCCTTAGTCTAGCTAGCAAGCGTTTTGCGTATATGTCCACTATGTTATTAGTTGAATTTAAACCTATGATCTCACCAGCGAAAGCTGACTTTTAGCACGTTTTCTCAGGTAATTAAGTGTTGAGGTGCATGCTTGGATTGGAAGGCTCGGCTGAGGCACACGGTTATGGATCTATATTTTCTAAACTCTGATAATTAAATTTGGACCTATTGTTATTTTATTTTGGGTCTGACTCTGAATGATGTTGGGATAAATGTAAACCTTAAAACCCCGTTTTGGTTGTGTTTTTACTATGTTTACTTTATCTCGTTCTATATTGTCTTGTGTTGGATACCAATCCCCGTAGCACCCCGAAAGCTTGTTGAGTCTTCCGCTGTATCAAATTTTGGGGGTGTTACAGATTGGTATCAGAGCCAGGTTATAGAGAACTAGGTAAATAAACGCCTATACTATAACCGTATTTTTATAGAAAATGATCCTTGACTACCGCCCGCCAGCCCGCCAAGCCGAAGCATCTCCTATTATTTGAGGTATTATGAGATATTTGAGATGATTGCTAGATTTGGGATTTATTGAGATGAATTGAGGTTTATGGATTTTAGTTATAAGATGGCGTTCTCGAGGATTTATATGGTCTATATGTTTTATAAACATTTTTAGTAATGCGGTGTTTGAAATTCTTTTATTAAGATTATATGGTATTATTTGATGTGTATATTTGGTACGATTTTATGAGTTGTGATTTGAGTTGTTTTGAAACACTTACACCTACCCTACGCCGTTGTCACAGACTATGGCCTCCCATATGCCTGATGTCGTTGAGGACATCCTTACTGCACCAGTTTTACCTGCACAGTTCACTATGGCATCTGATGACCCTTACCAGATGGCCATGTCTTCAGCTATTGTGTCACAGGCAGCTTCTACTTCAGCACTACCTGCTGCATCTACGCAGGGACCCTCATCTTCTCTAGGGCTCCCTGGTACATCGAGGCAGCTTACTCTTCATCAGGCTTTGGCTCGTGTGGCACCACGCTTTGCCCACCGAGCTACGGTACGCATGTCGGTACGCCCTACTCCATCACCTTTACAGATTGATGCTCATTCTCTTCTGTCTGAGGCGCCACCCACATCATTGCGTCGTCGTCCTAGATCACCTACTACATCTTCACATGGTTCACCTAGTAGGAGACGACGAGTGATGAGGTACTCTTCCGAGGAGGAGGAGGAGTACGAGGGTGAGGATGAGGCTGATGACCCTGAGCGGGAGGATGACCCTCAGGAGGCTGAGCATGGTGATGATGATGACCCTGAGGAGGAGGATGACCCTCAGGAGGATGAGATGCCTGATGATGATGATGATGAGTTAGCACCACCAGGTCAGGCTGAGGAGCCTGATTCACCTGTACACCCGATTGAGCCCGATTCACCTGATCATCCGTTCTTGTTTGAGTTGCCACCTGGTAGTCCCGTTGAGTCGGATGCATCATCTGAGGTTTCTGCTGAGCATGCAGAATTGGGTGAGGTTGGCAGGTTGTGGGCTCGGATTACTGAGCTTAGTGACAGAGTTGCACGTGTATCTGATCGACTTGAGAGAGTTATTGGAGAGTTTCTAGCAGATTTGAGAGTTGATTTGACTGTCGCTGTGGGCAGGGCTACTGAGCTGAGGAGAGTTATGATGGATGTCCACGAGCATATCGATAGTTTGCAGCGAGGATTCGTTACTGCTCGTGAGGCCGACCGCAAGCTTTGGCAAAGGAATGCCGAGCTAGAGAAGGAGGTGGCTGACCTCAAGAGAGACCGAGACACCCATAGCGTGGAGTTAGGATCGTTATGGAGGGATCTTGATGGCTTGAGGCAGGAGTTGAGGATTCTCCGTCAGCCACGTGGCTAGTTGTTTGAGTTATATTATCTTGTTGCTTTCTTAGCCGAGGAGTGTTCGGTTAGAAAAGCTAGTTATCATATTTTGATGTATTTTGTTCGGTATTCGTCTCTTTTGGAACGATTAGTATGTTTTGTGTTACCCGTTAGTTGGGACGATATAGATCGCTATTGTATGGTTGATGGTTATTAGTATATGGTATTATGTGATTTTGGGGGTTATGGAAATTGAGTCCTTATTCGCTTATTATTACATAGCGTGTCGTTGCCATTCTTTCTATGACTTGATTTCGTTGAGATGTTTTGTTGAGCATGTCGATAAGTTCTAATGGAGATTCATGAACTTGTGTGATGTTACAGATCAATGGCACCCCGTCGAAACCCTGTTAGGTCTACCAGGACTGGTCCTGCTGTGACTACTCCTGCTCGTCGAGGTCGTCGACCTACTCGAAATGTTGAAACCCCTACTCCTGACAACCTGGACACCACTAACCGTAACAACAGGAATCAAAATGTTGATGTTCAGGGAGACAATGGTCATGTTCCACTTAACGCACCTACTGTGGATCAAGCAATGATCAACCAACTCGTGGAGCAAAGAGTTGCTGAACTACTCGCTGAGTCAAATCATTCCAACAATTCTGCTGGAACTTTTCCACCTGTTCGTGCTAATGGATGTCAATACAAGGAATTCAAGATTTGTGGACCCATTGAGTTTGGTGGAAATGAAGGAGTGGTTTACTTAGTCAGATGGATTGAGAAGACTGAGTCAGTGTTTAATGTCAGTGGTTGTGCGGAGAATGCGAAGGTAAAGTTTGCTTCTTTTACTTTCAAGGATGAAGCTTTGACTTGGTGGAACAACTACCGAAATGCAGTTGGGAGTGATGTAGCATATGCTATGACTTGGGAGCAATTTAAGTCCTTGTTGATTCAGACTTATTGCCCAAGGAATGAGGTCAAGAAGCTAGAGATTGAGTTTTGGAACCACAAGGTGAAAGGTAATGATATGGCGACTTACAATCGTCGTTACCAGGAGTTAGCCTTGTTGTGCCCTGATATGGTGAAAACCGAGACTCAAAAGATTGAGAGGTATACTGATGGATTGCCTGTAGCTACGAGGAATGATGTAATTTCTGCTAGGCCTGCAAACATCCATGAGGCAATCACAATTGCTCAACAACTTATGGATTCGTTGGAATTAGAAGAAGCTGATAAGGAGAAGAATGGGAAGAGAAGGAGAGACCGTCACTCTAAGAGAAATGATCACCGAAGCAAGAGACAAGCTAAGGCTTATGCTATTGGGATTGGAGATAAGAAGAATCAGAACGGTGATGCACCCAAGTGTGATCGTTGCCATCAGCATCACACTGGATGGTGTAGTGTGAAATGCCAGAATTGCTCAAGGAAAGGACATACAGCTAGGGACTGTAGAGCTCGACCTCTTGCAATGGTTCAAGCTGCTCCTAAGATGAGAAACAAGGCAGATGTTACCTGTTATGGGTGTGGGAAGAAGGGACACTATAGGAATGAATGTAGAGAATCGCGGAACCGTGGAAATCAAGGCTCGGGTGGTATTGGGTACAATTATGGAAACCGTGGAGCTGGAGGAAATCGTGGACGACAAGATAATGGGGACCAACGTGTGGAAGCTGGAGCTGCCCAAGGAAGAGTGTATGCACTCGGGAACGAGAGAGGAGAAGATCCGAACGTCGTTACTGGTACGTTCCTTCTCAATAATCGTTATGCTTCCATACTGTTTGATACTGGTGCCGATAGGAGTTTTGTGTCCACTACATTTGCACCCTTACTAGAGAAACCCCCGATGGCCTTAGGAATTGGATATGATATTGAGTTAGCTAATGGAAACATAGAAAGGATTAATACCATCATTCGCGGTTGTACGTTAAATTTCTTGAACCACCCTTTCAACATAGAGCTTCTACCCGTCACGTTAGGAAGTTTTGATGTAATCATTGGTATGGATTGGTTGTCGAAGTATCGTGCTCACATACTTTGCGACGAGAAGATCGTGCGTGTACCATACGGAAAGGAGGTCCTAAATATATTAGGAGACCGAAAGGATTCTAGGAGCCCATCCCGATTGGCAGTGATTTCTTGCACTAAGTTACCGAAGCTAATGGAGAAGGGATGTTACCTTTTCTTAGCCCAAATTTCTGAGAAGGGAGAGACGAAGAAAAAGGAAAGGTGCATTGGAGATGTGCCTATAGTTCGTGATTTTCCTGATGTGTTTCCCGATGATTTGCCGGGAATCCCACCGACTAGACAAGTGGAGTTTCAGATTGAGTTGATACCTGGTGCTGCACCTGTAGCACGAGCACCTTATCGTCTTGCACCTACCGAACTGGAAGAGTTGACGAAACAATTGGCGGAGTTAGCCGAAAAAGGATTCATAAGACCAAGTTCTTCACCATGGGGAGCCCCAGTCCTATTTGTGAAGAAGAAGGATGGATCGTTTCGTATGTGTATTGATTATAGAGAGTTGAATAAGTTAACGGTGAAGAATCGATACCCGTTACCTAGGATCGATGACTTGTTCGATCAACTTCAAGGATCGAGTGTGTATTCGAAGATCGACTTGAGATCGGGATATCATCAACTTCGAGTTCGTGAGGAGGATATTCCGAAAACGGCTTTCAGAACCCGTTACGGGCATTACGAGTTTCAGGTGATGCCGTTTGGGTTGACTAACGCACCAGCAATATTCATGGATCTCATGAATCGTGTGTGTAAGCCATACTTGGATAAGTTCGTGATTGTATTCATCGATGACATTCTGATTTATTCAAAGAGTGAGAAAGAGCATGAGGAGCATTTAAGACTCATTTTGGAATTGCTCAGGAAGGAGAAACTTTATGCCAAGTTTTCGAAATGCGAATTTTGGATTCCGACTGTACAATTTTTGGGTCACGTGATTGATAGACAAGGAGTCCACGTGGATCCTGCAAAAATTGAAGCAATAAAAGATTGGGCTGCACCTACAACCCCAACCGAAGTTCGTCAATTTTTGGGTTTAGCTGGCTATTACCGAAGATTCATCGAGGGATTTTCGAAGATAGCTAAACCATTGACCAAATTGACTCAAAAGAGTGTTACGTATGAATGGGGAGATAAAGAAGAGGAAGCGTTTCAATTGCTTAAGAAAATGTTGTGTAGTGCTCCTATCTTAGCGTTACCAGAAGGTAACGAGGATTTCGTCGTCTATTGTGACGCCTCACATAAAGGTTTAGGAGCCGTGTTAATGCAACGAGAGAAGGTGATAGCTTATGCTTCCCGACAGCTCAAAAAGCATGAGAAAAACTACACTACCCATGATTTGGAACTCGGTGCTGTGATTTTTGCTTTAAGAATATGGAGACATTACTTGTACGGAACCAAGTGTGTTGTATTTACTGACCATAAAAGTTTACAACACATCTTGAATCAAAAAGAGCTCAACATGAGACAACGACGTTGGATCGAGTTGCTAAGCGATTATGATTGTGAAATTCGCTACCACCCTGGTAAAGCAAACGTTGTTGCTGATGCTCTTAGTCGAAAGGAAAGAGTACCACCGTTACGAGTTAGGTCATTGGGAATGACTATCGTATCGCCATTACCATCTCAGATACTCGAAGCTCAAACGGAAGCGTTGAAAGCAGAAAATAGATCTGCCGAGAACATATTTGGGATGGCTGATAATGAGAAAGGATTGGTTAAACGTTCTGATGGATTATTATGTTTTGAAGATCGGATTTGGGTACCGTTATATGGAGAAATTCGAGAATTGATTATGCATGAGTCGCATAAGTCAAAGTACTCCATTCACCCGGGTTCCGATAAAATGTACCAAGATCTTAAGAAGTTCTATTGGTGGCCAAATATGAAGGCAGGTATAGCATCGTATGTTAGTAAGTGCTTGACATGCGCCAAGGTTAAGGCTGAACACCAGAGACCGTCAGGACTACTAACGCAACCAGAACTTCCAGTCTGGAAATGGGGGCGGATTACTATGGACTTCATTACCAAATTACCGAGGACGGCTAGCGGTTGTGACGCTATCTGGGTAATTGGGGATCGTCTGACAAAGTCTGCTCATTTCTTAGCTATTAGTGAAGATGATAGTGTGGATAAGCTTGCAAGGTTATATGTGAAGGAAATTATTTCGCGTCATGGAGTCCCGATATCTATTATTTCGGATCGTGATAGTCGTTTTACGTCAGCTTTGTGGCGATCACTTCAAACGGCTTTGGGGACGAGGCTTGATATGAGTACTACATATCATCCCCAAACCGATGGTCAAAGTGAGAGGACCATTCAGACGCTAGAGGATATGCTTCGTGCATGCATCATAGACTTTGGTAAAGGCTGGGAGAAGTATTTGCCCCTTGCGGAATTCTCCTATAATAACAGCTACCACACCAGTCTTAAGACTGCACCATTCGAAGCTTTGTATGGCAGAAAGTGTCGTTCGCCTATTGGTTGGGCAGAAGTTGGAGATAGTCAACTTACAGGCCCTGAGCTTATTTTGGAAACTACCGAGAAAGTAACTCAGATTCGTGATCGGTTGCAAGCGGCTAGAGATAGGCAGAAGAGCTATGCCGATCAGAGACGTAAACCTTTAGAGTTCCAGGTTGGAGACAAAGTGATGCTGAAAGTCTCGCCTTGGAAAGGTGTAATACGTTTCGGGAAACGTGGTAAACTCAACCCACGCTACATTGGACCATTCTTGATCTTAGAAAGAATTGGGCCCGTGGCTTATAGGTTGGAATTACCGTCCGAACTGAGCAAAGTTCACGACGTGTTTCACGTGAGTAATTTGAAGAAATGTCTTTCTGATTAAATGCCCGTCATTCCAATGAGGGACATTCGTGTTGATGAGAAACTGAATTTCGTGGAGGAACCGATCGAGATTTTAGATCGTGAAGTTAAACGACTCAAGAGGAGTCGCATTCCGCTCGTCAAGGTTCGTTGGAATTCCCGACATGAACCAGAATATACGTGGGAACGTGAGGACGAGTTCAGGAAGAAATATCCGAAGCTTTTCACTTCGTAGATGAAAATTTTTCCGAGTGAAACCCGGGACGGGTTTCCTTCTGAGACGGGGAGGATGTGACAACCGGCAGCTTAGGGAGCTATTTTAAAAACCCGCATTTCAATATAAGTTCGTTTATAATTTTTATTTGAAATTTTCATTTCACAACGAACTTGTAAGACCTATTTTATGGATATTTTAATTAATGACGTTATGGAATTCGTGAATTATGTTCATAATTCATTTTTGATTATACGATCGGTGATGTATATTTGAATTCTCACTTGGTACTACGTTGACTTTGGCACTAGGATTACCTAACATAGTTTTATGATTCGTCTTAACGAGTCCGTTATATATTTTAATTAATTACGAGAGGTTCTCGTGTGATATGGAAATTTTAAAATGAGTTCGGGTTCGGGCCACGTGTTTTTACAGTTACCCGCGTTACCCGCTCCACACCGTAATAATATCTTTATTATTACTACTATTATTATTATTATTATTATTATTATTATTATTATTATTATTATTATTATTATTATTCTTATTATTATTATTACCTTTATAAAAAAAAAAAAAAAAAAAAAAAAAGAGTTAGTATAAGGGTGTGTTTTGGTCCGGTTCATCACACACACACACAAACACTCACCACTCATCTCTCACCTCACTCTCTTTTCTCTCTTTGTCTAAACCCTAGCCGACACAACTTCCGGCCACCACCACTGCTCCACCGCCGACCCCCACACCACACGACCACCACCAATAAACTCCCCATCACATCCTCTATCCGATCTAACCCTACACGCGCTCTAACTCTTACTATAACACCAATTCGAATCAAATTTTATCACGAGTTCATCATCACTTCTTGTTATTTCTTGTGTGCTCTTCGATTTGGTATTATTTTGGAAGGTAGGTCGAGTCTTGACTCGATTTATGGGTTCGAATCGTGACCAAAGGTCACGAATGGATGAGATCCATGTGGGTTTTCATTTAAAACGTGATATGATGATGGGTTTTTGATGAAACTAAGTTTTCAAATAGTTTGGTATCCGGGTTTTTCTTGGTTTGGTTGTGGTTGACTCGGAACCGAGAGTTATACTCTCGGCTTATTTGGTTCGAGCCTTGTGTGGCTTGGTTATTGTTGATGATTGATTGTTTTGATTGTTGTTGAGGGCATGGTGACCCCGATTCGTTGCTAGCCGAGACCTTGTGGTCTCGGGGTTTTCTCTTGTGCTCGTTGGCCATACCGAGACCCTCTTAGGGGGTTCTCTTTGGGTGTGGTTCGAGCCTATTGGCTCGTTTGGTATTATGGTTCGACCCTTTGGGTCGCGGCTCTTAGCCGAATGCAACCTTGTTGCCATTTGACCATTTGGGTCGAATGGTGTATATGATATCTTGGTTAGCTCTTGTGAGCTATGTGATGTTGGATTCGAGTTCTAGTTACTCGTGGTTCGGAGCCGAGACTCAAGTGAGTCGAGGGCTCGGGTCGGCTTGGTAAACCGACCCACACATTAACTTGTTAATGTTATATTTTTGTATAAATGTGAACTTGTGTATATTGTTGTTGTGGAATTTATTTTCTCGGCCGTATATTCATGGGTCGAATTGGATATGATTTTTTTGTATTGAGGAGTTGTTGTCGATTGGTAAGTGTGGATGAGGACCGATTATGAGACGGTCGTTAGATGACGGAGATAGGTTAGTCGGGTACCGTAGTCGGACCTTATTGTTGTAGCCCGTGGTTGAGATTGTGATTGGACGGAGATTTATTATTTATGACTTTTTCGTATTGTTAGACTTGGACAATGAGCCGAGAGTCATGACTCGGACATATGACCATTTCGTATAACTCAATAACTATTAAAACTAAAACGAGAATAATAAAACTCGTAATAATAATTATTGATAATATGAACGTTTATATGAAAGTATATACGTGAATAACGTATATATAACTATATAAACGCGTATATTAATAATAATAATAATCACGAGTCGTATTATAAATAATACGATTAGATATATATTAGGCTACGGAAGTGGCGTAATATTATTAAACGTATTGTTATTATAAAAATAATGTTATATAACGGGAAACACCCGACAATTATGAAACATTTAATAAAATGTCGTTTTGGACATATAACAGATAAACTTATTGAGTTAGGCGAAATTGTTGTCACTCGGGTCCAGGTAAGTTACTATTTGTGACGTTCGTGTTGTCACGGATATATGACGACTAATATAGACGTTTTTCTATAATTAAATAACCACTTAACCGTAAGGTTGAGCCGGGTTATTTGGCTATATGAAACGAACATATTAGTGGGCATCGTATCCTACGACGCCCATAGGTTGTAGTATATGTAAAGTGTAATAGATTGCGAGTGTATATATCGGGAAATCTGGTCAATTTGACGATATATATGAGGAATTTATTAAACTATGATATATACTATATAGTAATTATGTGCTATGTGCTTTATATGTGCTTTAGGTTGGGTGTAATCTTGGAACGGTATGTTACGTAAATAAATTTGAGGATTATCAAATCGACGGATTTGGTAAACTTTGGCGATTTATTTAAATGATATATTGGGCTAATATTAGATCTATAGTTTATTTTATCTTTTTATGTGCGATCTTGTTGGTTTGTTTTGAGTCGACCCACCACCCGTATGGATACCAAACGCAAATACACCAAACTAATACGAAATGGATTTTCGGAAATAAAACGGATTCTCGTCCGGGTTTGGGAATAGTATATGTCTGAGGAAATGATTTCTGAAAGAGTTAATATTGTTAGGTCGTGCCAAGTCCGTAGTTGCTGTTTCGTGAGTTATCATACATCTTATTTCTACCTACCTCGTCTTGCTATTTTCTGGACTTGAGGTGAGTCATAGCCCCACTTTTTACTCTTGAACTATGTTTTCAACGATTGGGGTGAGAAACGTGCAAATTATTTTATGTGGACTATTATCGCTTCTATATTCTTTCTAAAACTTGCTATGCGTATGGACTAGGATCTATTGTCAGCTTTAGTCACACCTGTCGTGTGTACTATTCAAGGTTGGCTTATTTGGTTATTGATGGATTGTCAGCTTTAGTCACATATATGTTGTGTGTACTATTCAAGGTTGGCTTATTTGGTTATTGGTGGATTGTCAGCTTTAGTCACATATATGTTGTGTGTACTATTCAAGGTTGGCTTATTTGGTTATTTGGATTGTCAGCTTTAGTCACATAGTTTCGTGTGTACTATTCAAGGTTGACTTATTTAGATACTATAGTGTGCACCTATAGGTTATTAATACTCCGGAGGTTATCCGAGTATTTATTGGTATTGCGGGGGTTACCCGAATATCTATGTTAGTACGGAAGGGTATCCGTGTGTTATGTTGAGAGCGGAGGGTATCCGCAGGCTTTTAGCGAATCCTTAGTCTAGCTAGCAAGCGTTTTGCGTATATGTCCACTATGTTATTAGTTGAATTTAAACCTATGATCTCACCAGCGAAAGCTGACTTTTAGCACGTTTTCTCAGGTAATTAAGTGTTGAGGTGCATGCTTGGATTGGAAGGCTCGGCTGAGGCACACGGTTATGGATCTATATTTTCTAAACTCTGATAATTAAATTTGGACCTATTGTTATTTTATTTTGGGCCTGACTCTGAATGATGTTGGGATAAATGTAAACCTTAAAACCCCGTTTTGGTTGTGTTTTTACTATGTTTACTTTATCTCGTTCTATATTGTCTTGTGTTGGATACCAATCCCCATAGCACCCCGAAAGCTTGTTGAGTCTTCCGCTGTATTAAATTTTGGGGGTGTTACACCGTAGGGACTAATGTTGTACATGAGGAATAGTTATATTGTGTTTGAGCCTATAAATACCCCTCATGACTCTCCATGAAGGGTGTCATAAATTTGTTTAGTTCATTCTTTAATTCTTATTAATAGAATACATTTTTCTTTATCTTTTTCTCTACTTTCTCACTTTAGAATTCATCATGTTTCACATATATTTTTATTAATCTCGACCTCCCGAGTGGTGTTTCTTGATGCTATCAATTGCTATCAGAGCTCCTCATGGGTGATCGTGGTTGTGTTTGTGTTTTTGATTGATTTCATGTTCAAAACGAGTTTAGCGAGGTACGGTTCTTGTCAACTAGTTTTTCAAAATCTTGTATACTTTTTCATCTAAAACCCGATCTTTGAATGCCCAAATTCATGAAATTTTGTGTTTTTATGGTTTTAGGAGAATCCTTCACAAAAGATTTAACTCAAAACACTTAAAAATCGTGTCAAAATTGTTGTTTTCCTCATTTTCATTCGAACAGCGTAACCAGCGAGGTATAACCAGCAAAGTAGAACCAACGAGGTAGATAGATGTTTAGCGAGATAGTAGGCGTAGCGAGGTAACATGGTTTTTAGCGAGGTAGAACCGAAAATTCATGTTTTTAACCCTAAATCCATATACTAAACCCTAATACCATGAACCTTAATTCTTACAACTTCCTAAACACCAAACAACATTTAACACAATTCATAACACGAATTTATCATATTTCAAATCAAACATCAATCAAAACAAACAAACATACAACATTTCACTTAAGATCCTAATCAAGATTCACCAAATTTCAAATTTCAACGGCTAGTTTCGCTATTTTTTGTTATTTTTTGTGAGTACGGAGTTTTTATACGGTATTGCTTATTTGGGTTTGAAGTTCATTTCACGGGCATATGTACTAATTTATCTTAAAGTCTAGACGTTGGATGGATGCATGACTTTTGGAGATACTTGTTTGGGCATTCATTCATAGTGACTAAGACTTGGACATCTAGCTATATGTGTGATCTATAAACGCATAAGTTGGTTCTTAATGCTCACATTAGCTATCACTTTAAGGAGTTAGGTTGTAGTGCTCAGTGTCACACGAAGTTGTGGATAGTTCAATAGGTAATTCAAACATATACTTTTTGGGATTAGGTAGTATTCAGTGATTCGGGCTGTCAAGTGGACAAAATTACTTCACCATCCTTACTCACAGTATAATACAAGCTTAAGTTACATGTATGGGGGATTTTACTTCATTCTAAAGTTAGTTATATTGGGTTATCTCCATATGCCGTCATTATTAGTTGGTTGGATTTTGAAGAGGTCGCTTATAGGTTGAAGAGAAGAGATGAGATTATAAAGAGAGTCTGAAGAAGTAGTGTATTCAAGTTGATTTTATGGCATGTTCACAACATTATGATGATTCCGATAACTCGCAACCATTAAGAGGGAGAAATTGTGTACTCGAAGATTTATCGGGTTAATGAAGAAGGGCTATAGGCATATACTCCATTGATTTTTCTGGTAGGTTAGTCGGGTATTATTGTTTCGTCATTCGTGATTTGGTTGATTGCGGGAATTGTGCTTAATCTGGAACCAAAGAGGTACCAATCATGTGTACATCGGGGTTTATTCACCAACTTAGATGCATTATATTTTAGTCATGTTGATATGTTACTCCCCGAACATACAACCATTGTGCTAAAGTCTAAAGTCTACTTTCTCCGCTGTGTGTTTGAAGACTAAAGAGATATTATGAACGGTGTCAGTTTGGGAAGGGATCATCTTAAAGAAAAGGCTCACTAGTGAGGAGGGAGTAATAACCTAACTAGATCATTACAACACAAGAAATTCAGAGCTCCAAGGATCTAGCCGTCAGTGCCAAAGATCGATGTTGAAGTATTCGAAAGAAGGAACTTCAGTGATGTTGCATAAGGAGTTCAGTGAAAAAGATGAGAGCCGTCATTGCAAAAGATCAAAGCCGAGATCGTCGGAAGAAAGAACTCCAAGTCATCCTCAGTGTCGTTCTACACTTCAGCAACATTGTTATTATTGTTATTTAACTTTGATTATATACTTATAGGTCTCATTGTAACCATTCACGTGTGACGTCATCTTGGAGGGAGATTGTTAGCTTTAATTTGCTATTTTGTGAAGATAACGTCTTACACGTTAATTGGACAAGATACGTAAGATAGTTGTGCCCGTAAGGACTAATGTTGTACACGAGGCATAGTTATAGTGTGTTCAGCCTATAAATACCCCTCATGACTCTCCATGAGGAGTGTGGGAAATTTGTGTAGTTCATTCTTTAATTCTTATTAATAAAACGCATTTTTCTTTACCTTTCACTCTCTACTTTCTCACTCTAGAATTCCCCATGTTTTACATCTATTTTGATCAATTTTGACCTCCCGAATGGTGTTTCTTGAAGCTATCAGTTCTGCTAAAGTCTGATATGTATTCCTTATTGCCGATTCTCTGTGTTGTCTATAAGTTGTAGTCATAGTTGCTAATTTCATGGTTGATAAGAGGGGCTATTGGAGGATTGTCATGATTATAGAAACAACCAAAGGGGCGGTGAATACAGAAACTATCAAGGTATGGTAATCTATACATGAACTTTGTTAACATTGTATTTGGCACCGTATAATGACTGCTTACAAGAGTAGCAGCTGCAGCAACACATATCTCTTGTATTATTTTTAACTTTGTCTTTTGCACCCATGTATCAAAGAATTGGGATGAGGAGAATGGAAGAAATCAACTCGGCAGTTGCCGATGGTGCTTGGATGAGGGGTTTTTTCTCGAGTTATAGGCAAATGAATAGTCCAGCTCCGCAGCCCAAAGGAACCATCGAGACTGCTACACTGGCACATTGACAACAGATGATCGCTGGCAGAGGCTAACTGGATTTGTTAAGGTCAGATATTTATTGCAATCGTGTATTAATTTATTTTTTCCCTCTGGCATGGAGTACGGTTACCCCTATATGGATTGCAATTGAAACATTTTTTTTTCTTTTTCTTTCTCCTTTTTTATAAGTATATTTACCTTTATGGTAGTTGTTGATCCATTCGTACTTATGCCTTAAAGTTTCCACCAAAATTTTAGACCAGATGTCTTTACTTTATATTTGTATTGGCTGATAGTTTTTTGGGCTATGATGATACGGTTACTTGGTGTTTTTTAATTTTGTCATGGCCGGAAGGTATGGGATGCAACCGTGTTTTGCAATCAGCACTATATCTGAGCCAAACCATAAAACTATTGAGGCATTGTTTGATTTTTTATTTAGGCTATCCGTGATAAGTTGAATGGTCATACAAAGATTTATGGACGCTAGAAAAATCAATATAGATGTTTCCTATGATGTTTGTGTGGAAAAGTATTTAACTGGAAAACCATAAAGCGGTCTTCTTTTTGAACAAAATACATTTTGCACTGTTATTAAGAAAACCTTTGTAACGACTTCTTCTGTGCTCCTTGAATTTTAGCATGCCCATTTTATGTATCGTACATATTCTAAATAGAGAAACGAACAATGTCTTAGATAACATAGCGGTTGGTTTGGACAGTACTCATGCTAGGTTCAGATACAAGAGGGTTTTGCTTTGAAAAAGGGAAGATCTTCTGGAATGGCTTTCATAAATTTTCTAGCCTACTAGACAAATTCAAGTGATCTGTAATTTTATCATTGCCTTTTCGTTTGGTAAAATGCAGGCATCCATAACTTCAAGATTTAATATTGCCCGCGTTGCGTACCTCTAATGCGGTCTAGTGGGAAGAAATGCCCACTAGATGTGGAAGATTCCAAGGGGATAGATGTGTATGCATATGACGCAGTGCAACTTCTGATGAATGGAGAATATAAAGGCGATTTGAACAAAACATGTGAAAGAAATGTAAAAAAAGTGAACCGGAGAAGGAAAATTATGGGCTGCAAATGAAACTTTCATTTGTAGGCTTGCATTGAAGATTAATTTTCTTTATTAAACTATTGTCGTATGTCTAATTTGAATAATGGTTGTCTGGACATGATGATTCGCACACCCATTGTGTCGCAATTTTGGTATTTAGCCATTGCGATATCTAAGCCACAATATATGTATCCTAATTCCGTTTACTAATGCATTGTTCATTATTTTATTTAGACTATCCAGGGTATGTCAAATAGCCATGCTTATTGGTGAGGCGAAAAATGAACCGTTTTTAAAGGGTCATTTAAGCCTGGATTCGAGATTATTTGATAAAATATTGCCCTAAATCGTTCCTTTTGTCATTTTAGGTACTTTTTGAGTGAAATCTGGAAAAGGAAGCATTTTAGACGTTTTTGGAGCATAAAAGTGAAGAAAATGGCGAAGTCTTAATTTTCCTTGCTGGGAACAGTACCTAACGGCGTCACAAGATCCTTAATGACAGCGTCAAGAGTAATACAAGAGATGAAAGTGGATGATGCACATGACGATCCAGAAAGTTTTGTACTAAGGACATGACGGCGTCACCCAAGGCCGTCATGGTCCATATATTAGTGACGGCCCAGAGCAACTTTACACATGACGGCGTCAAAAGTGGATCTAGGCAATCCGATTTCATTATGGGCGTCGAGTTGACGGCGTCACAGATTTCTTCTTGACGTCGTCACCCTATAAAATCTATATATAGTTTTCCAATTTTCATTCATTAGGGTGTAACTTTTAGGGTGCAACTTTGGAGAGAAACCCCAGTCCGATTTTCACAGCTTTTTCAAGGGTTTTTACCCTTTGAAACCTCTTATGTTTAATTGAGATAAGTACTCTTTTAATTCAATCAATATGTCTATGTGTTGTTCTAATATATCTTAGGCTTGTCTTCAATTTAACATGCTAGGCTAGATTTCTTTTGTGTTTGCTTAGATGTAGTGAAACCTAGATGTTAATTATAGGTTGATTGTTTGTTTAAAGTTGTTACGGATGATTGTATTCGATGTTAAGCTTAAGAAAACTGGCAGACTTCCATTGGCAACATGCTTGAACGTCTTAAGAAACATGATCAGAGGTGTACTATGATTTTTTGTTGTATTTAATGCGTAGGAGAATTCTAATGATCCCATGTTAAGAGCTTCTAACGGCTCGACATAGGAGTGAAGTAGGATCCTATAGAGTTAGAGAATATTGTACACGGCCCTACGACTAGTATTAAGGAATATGACCCGTCATCCATGCAATTGTAACAAGCTATCAACCTGTAAAAGATATCTAAGGAGTAATGAAACCCAAGTAAACACAACTTTTCCCATTATTGTTACACCACATTAGTATAATTAGTTTCATTTCATTTTTGTTACTTTATTTTGATTGCATTTTTAGTTATTGGGTTAGTTGACTAGCAACTAATTCCGCCCACTCTTTCAAAACCCGAGATTTTACTTGCTTTTATAAAACATAAAAATACAAAAAGAATCATCCCTCACTCTTAAACTTAGTTTAGGAGACTTTCTAATCCTAGCGACACTATTCCAGAGTTGAACGATCAATCCCCCTGTACTTGTCACTATACTATACTACAACGATCAGGTACACTGCCTGGTGGGGGTTGTAAGCTTCTCGAGATCCCTCGAGAGGTAAAGCCTGGTGCGATTCCTACGTATCACTTATGTTGGGGGTAAGGAAGAAGGGAGAAAACGACAAATAGGTTTTCTAGACTGCTTGCAATAAAAAAGTTTAGCTGTTTTTTTTCAGGATTTAATTTCTTCTTGCCCGCTTCTTAGAAAACATTTGTATCGATTTTTCCTATTCTCCTTATCCCCAATGTTAGTGTGCCCATTCTACATACCGTGCATATTCTAAATAAGAAATGAACATTGTCTTAAGTAACATGTCTTTTTATTCGGGAATTTGTTAGCAAGAGGAGGTTTTGCGGGAATGGTGGGCAATCTAGTTGTACAGGTCAATTGCATTTAATGTAGACGCGATTTCTAGCCAAGATTGGACAAAAAGTATTTGTATGGAGTATTAGAAGTGTTTATGGAATTTTTTTTATTTACAAATCTTTATGGTATGCTAAATATAAAGTGTGTATTCATTTTTTGTATATGTTATATATACACGAATGTATGCAACTGTGTCTCTTTTTTTGGTATATTAGTATCAATTGAGGCAATGTGTTATATGTCACGATAGTAATCAATAATTTACAACAAATATATGACTTAAATTGTCTACTCCAAATCTACGTAAAAATGGGATGAAGAAATATATTGTTAGCCATAATTATTTGGTTAATATATATATATATATATATATATATATATATATATATATATATATATATATATATATGATCAAATAGGAAGAATAATTAAAATAAAAATGATAAGAAGTAACCACAACCACACATTTTAGATGCACCTACAAAAGTGGATGCATCTTCCTTCAAATTTTCCCTCCTAATTTGAAATGTGTGGTTAGAATTACTTCTTACCCTTCTCATTTTAATTATTCTTCTTACTTGATTCCTTCCCTATATATATATATATATATATATATATATATATATATATATATATATATATATATATATATATACACACACACACATATATGTATATACATATATATATATATACACACACACATATATGTATATATACACACATATATATATATATATATATGTATATATATATGTATATATATATATGTATTTGTTTTGTGCAGTAAATACAATTATTTTTGCCTCTACATATGATTGATACTTTAAAATATTGATGAAAGCATTTAAATAAAACAAAAGCTATAAATAGTCAAAATCTCGTCTTAATCATCATTTATCAGGACTAGCCCCAATTTAAAAAAAAAAAAGAAAAAATAAATAAATAAATAAATTATTAATTTATCCCAAAAATTGTTTGGAACGGATATTAGACTTAAATCGGTTCTGGTACAACGCGCGACACCCAAATTACTCGTTACATATAAGGACAAAATGTTTTTACTTAAAAACTTTGAAAATGATAAGTGTATATTTACTAATTTACCCTTAATCACTTGTTTTGACTAATTATTTATGTGAAACGCAATTATCGTAACTATTTTTATACGCAGCTTTATCTTGTTGCTATTTACGGGTACTCGTCTAGTACTTTATCAATATCTCATAACTTATGCACCTTCTAATAAAGTTTGATATTTAAAACTTGAAGAAACATGTGTTCAAATGTCATGTTTCACAAACCCACGGGCATGGGGCAAAAAAATGTACCCATGGATGGGTGGGTGACGGACAAGAAAAAAATTGAGGATGCGGGAGACGGGTTAGAGGTACCCGTGGGCCGTGCTCATTGCCCTCGAAAATCTAAATCCAACTGAATTTTGTTTATGTTTATTTTTAACTTATTACAATGAAAGTCACTTACTGTGAAAGGATTAAAAAAGCACCCTCTTTCATTCACGAAACACATTTGAGAAACACACTACCACATCTTTTGATGCATGCATCGCAATTTGTGCATTACAGTATTATACGGTACAAACTGTAATGCACAAATTGTGGTGCATGCATAAAAAAATGTGGTGTAGGTATCAATTCCGTATTATAAACTATCTTCATCAAGCATAAAAAAGAAAATATTTTAAACCTCTCTTATTAGTTACTCGTATTACAAACATGTCACATTATGTACAAAGACGCTCTTCTATTTATTTAAAAAAAAAAAAAAAAAAAAAAAAAAAAAAAAAAAAAAAACCTCTAAGAGGTCTCAGATCTCATACACACAGCCATGAGATTTCGATAGATCTACATGTCTTAACCACAAAAAAGAAAATTAAAAATAATAATAATAATAATAAATTAATAATAATGATAATAATAAAACCATCGACACAGAAACCACAAAAAATTAACCGAAACCACCATTCCCTAATAAGCTAGAGTTATTTGTTTGTATTCCAATTACAATTTAATTATCAAAATACAAACACTTGTGTTACAAATTACTTAAACTCAACATTAGTATAAGATTGATAAACATAACTAATGAAATACTAACACATAATGAGCTAGCTAAAGGATATGTAGCCATAGGATGAATGATCTTACATATAAATGATGTTTGTTGAAAGACATGTTGCTTGTGGTTTCTTCAGTCACGTAGCTGGTGGCTGATTGTGTCTCTTCATATGAGGCTTCGGAAGATGAAGACATGATGTTTGTGTATATTAACTTAAAACCCGACTGATGCCTATAGGCTGTTTGATTGAAGGTATGAATGCTGTTAAAGTTCAGAACCAGCAAGAAGAGGAGTTTTAAACCAAAAGGGTGTTTGTTAAGGCTATATATAGCCGTTTATTGTTTATTTGGTGAAACTTTTCGGCTTATGCTTACTTTGAAACTTTTCTGGGTGATAGAGTTGTTATAAACGTAGCTGTTACATATTTTTTAGAAATTATATAAATCTTTTATAACTATATACTAACAAATCACGTCTATGCGTGGGTTTATATAGTGACATGACTAGAGAAAATATCAATATTTAAAATTTAAAAAGTATAATTACGTATATTTATTTTTATCTCACAGTAACTTATTAAGGCGTGTAGACATACCGGGCGTGTTGCTTTGACATTAGTTGTACGGTTGGAGTTTGGATATTTAGTAAATATTTGTGTATATATAATTATTATGTTATAGACTTATAGTCTCTTGTGCACATAGGTTTCTAGTAAAAAAGGTTTTTAATTTATCTCAATTAAATATTTGTATATATATAATTATACAGTATATGTTATAGTCTCTTGTGTACATAGGTTTCTAGTAAAAAAGGTGAATTTAATTTATCTCAGTAACTCATTTTTTAAGCTAATTATATATATATATATACTAAAAGGTAAGAGGTTACTGTAGCAAGCACTGTGCTTGCTACAATAATTTTTTTTTTTTTTTTTTTTTTAGTATTAACGGTCAGTTATTTAACAGCTGTTAACTAACGACCGTTATCTTTAACATTTAAAAAAAATTGTACGCACTTTGTCCTTCATCTCAGTGGTTCATTGCAAATTTAGTCCTCAAATAATTTACATAAATGGTCCTTCATGTTATACATCAATTGCAAAATCAGTCCTAAGTAACTAACTTCACGTTAAGTAGCTAACGGCAACAAAAGAATTCCGCAGCAACGCGCGGGTACCAAACTCGTTAAACTTATAGGAATAACGTGAGTCGTTATTTAACGTAAGGAGTAAAAAAATACGTTTTAAGACATCCTTATTTAATCTTGTAGAAAACATGAGTCGTTTGCATTTGTACAATTTGTGTATTCATTTACGTATCACAGTAGCTAGTGCTTAATATTTGATATTTATAATTTCATGCATATACGTTAATTTAATGTATAAGAGACTTTAGTTGTATTTAATTTTTAAATCCGGACACTCGCGGGTTAAACTTATAAATAGAAATACCATGGGTTGTTACTGAATGTCATTGGTATATATTGTTTGTATGTTTATACAAACTTATTAATTAACTTGACACTTGATCTACTTGAACTTTAAAAGAACGTACTGAGATTGACCAACTCTACGGTTGTATAATGCATATGCAAGAATTATTAGGAAATGAAAAGTTAAAACGAAATATCAAAATATTATAGGAACCGGTTGTTACGAGAGAAAGAAATACAATAAATAGTTAACATACAATAAATAATTAATATTGCTCGACTAAAACTAAATAAATTTAACATGTACTCAACTTGTATAATTTTATATTATAAGGGGGCGTGCAACGTATGGATGAAGGCACGGGACGTGAAGCATCACGTACAGCAACACCGCCGCCGTGCATGCGTGATGCCACACGGGATGAGATTTGAGTGAAAGATTCACGTACGGGAAGAAGGAAAAATTCGAACGTTATCATTTACTATTTGACCGAATTTTAAGTTTGTTTAAAAAAAATGAAGTGAGTAATGGGATGTAGTGAGTGATGGTGTTGCCAACAAAAAATGAGTGAGTAATGAAAAAAGTAAATGAATGATGTGGCATAATAAAATGGGTTTTTCTATCATGTGCCCTAGGGCACATGATAAGAAGTACAAAAAGTACAAAAAAACATACAAAATATACATATTTTATGGATCTCTAAGTGTATTTTTGTGGGTTCCTCGTACTTTTTGTGTACTTTTTGTACTTCTTATCATGTGTCCTAGGGCACATGATAGAAAAACCCTAATAAAATTTGTTGAAAGTAAGTGATGGAATTTTGGGTGAGAGATGGGTTGACAACCCCTAATATAATACGACCAATCAAATCTATCAATCAATCATGAGTGCATTTTGAACATGTTGCTGAGGCCAATAAATGAGAGCATGTGAACATGTTGCCGAGGCCAATAAATGAGAGCATGTGAACATGTTGTATAGAGGAATTTGAGTACAATAAATGAGAGCATGTGAACACGTTGTATAGACGACTTTGAGTAGACTTTGTATTTTTATCACATGACTCGGTCACTATGGGTGTTTTTTAGGCTGGCTACAGAGAATACTCTCGATCCGATTCACCATCGATCGCCTTTCTGTGCTAAATCGATCGCCAGGCGATTTTTTTGAGATGTTGGTCGTCCACACGATCGATTCAAATTTCCATTTTCTTGTTTCATAAATGTTGTAACCGTTGTAAAACGGTAATAAAAAAATAAAAAAAAAACTAGCCGTTTAATTGTTAACGTTTTGACTTTTGAGAAAAAAAAATCTTTTAACACACTTATAAATACTACATATTAACACACTTCAATAGTTCAATTCACTAAATCTCACAATTCTCTCTATTCAAAATGTCTAAGAAAACATTACAGCCAAAAGACCGAAAATCCCGATTATCACAAAACATCCCGCAATTAACACCAGATTCAAATTTTCGGTTAACCGGTGTCTCACCAACCGTCAATTTCCGACCCACTACTCTTGATTATCAATCTCAACAACCTCCACAACAACAAACTAACAATCCATTTTTTATAAACCGTCCTATCAATCGTTCATTTATTCCACTGTATCAAACAACCAACAACCAATACAAAGCCACTCCCGTCGAAGCCAACAATCTATGTATGGCTCACTCGAATCGGTGTATCATCCAACAATGGACTCATCAACGTCTTCGTATTCAAGTTATCAACATTATTCTCCAGTTAACCGCATGAATCTTGATGCTTGTGATTTTATGGATCAATTATGCAGCAATCCAGATTTTTATGTTGGAATCGGTTCGGGATATCCAGCTGAAGCTTATCCGAATCAAGAGTATTCTATGGGATGTGGCAGAACTATAACATTTTTGGGAAGGGGGGGGGGGGCAAATTTATTTTGGGGGGCCGAATTGGAGATTTGTTTGTAACCTCAACTAAATTACCTCTAAAATCAATAATATTTAAACTAGGTGCCGCAAAAAAAATTTTGGAGGAGGGGGGGGGGGGGGGCGGGACCCTCCCATACCCTTACATAGGTCCGCCATTGTCTATGGGTCAATGTTCGGCTCATGGATCGTATCACTATTCGGTTCCAAATGATGATTTTGGTGATGACGACGACGACAACACAATTTCAGAAGAGATGTCACTGGTTAAACCTAAGAAACGAGCTACAAGGGGTAAAGAAGAAGACTGTTGCGAAAGAAACAACGAATGATTTGACGCTTTGGACATGCAAAGAAGAGATCGCGTTGTGCATGGCTTGGTGTGATTCATCGGCGAATAGCATAGTTGGAAACAACCAAAATTCTAAGGGATTTTGGTAGAAAGTGATAACTTACTTTAAAAAAGAGGTTGGTGGAAACAGATCGTACAACTCAATTATCACTAAGTGGAAAAATAGGATTCGTTCTAGAGTTGGTGCATTTTGTGCTATTTACGACAATGCTTATAAGAATTTTGGAAGTGGTGGGAATGATCTCACTGTTTACATACGAGCGTGTGATGAATATGAAATAATGATGAAGCATGCGTTTGTATTGGATCATTGTTGGGAAATTTTGAGGGACCATGAGACTTGGAAGGATAATGAGATGCCGGCTTTTTCCGACCAAGATGCGGATCGAAAAAAACCAAGAACTTCTGAAACCGTCTCGGATGTGCCTGATAATGAAGAGCCTCGAAATACGCGACCAATTGGTCATGATACTGCTAAGAAAAATAAGAAGATATCGTCGGAGAGTTCCAAGTCTTCGTATTTGGATGGGATAGCCGAAAAATAGAAAACCATTAAGTCCATGGCATTGGGAAATAAGACAGAGCTGGCAAACGGATACTACGAGTTGAAGAAAAAAGAGCTGGAGCAAAGGGAAAAGGAGTTGGAGCAAAGGCAAAAGGAGTTGGTAATAGAAGAACAAAGACTTGAACTTGATCGACAAAAGAAATATCAACAAGACCTCATATTCTATCTCACACCAATCGACCCAGTTTTGCCCGCATTACAACGACAAAAAATGCAGAAAATCAAAGATTCGATCAAGGAACGCCACAATCTAGATTATTAGTGTTTATTAAATGTTGTAATGTTTAATAAGTGTTGTAATGTTTTTATTTTATTTTATTGGGTCACTGAATTCCCCAATCTTCTTCTTACAAGGATTTGAACGTAAAATAACCTAAGTATAAACAAGTCACTGAGTGAACAGTAACTCAGGGAGTCATCTTCAAGATGCTTAAACCGAGCCTAAGAAGAAAGGTTCTCCATTCAATGAGGCGGAACTCAGTGAAGTGTGATCTATGCCAAGAAGAAGGTGATGGGTTCAGTGAGGATGACAATAACTCACTGAACCCCATGACTCCTCAACAACTTCATAGTACTAAAGACTGATGACAAGAAGACTGAAGTTTTGGCGGGACTGGGCGGGAAAGTTTGAGCTGCATTATTAAAGTGCTTTATCACTTTAATGTCAAAGTTTCCCAAAATGGTTAAAACCAGTCTGTCATCAGAAAGTGCCTTTTGGACATAACTCAATAAAGGTTCCTTGCCAGAAGAATAATATCTTTCAAGATATTGTTAGGGAAGATTTATGTCCAATGTATAACTAGTTGTTCTATACTTGTGTATAAATAGGAAGCATAAGAGAGGAATAAAAGTTGACAAGTTTGTGCAATTAATGCAAAGCATTCACAAACCACTTTTACTCCTCCAAAGAACAACACAACCCCTGAGATAGCTCAGTGGGTCTTGAAAGTTGTCACTCAACATAGATTGAGTTTAGTGAGGAGTCCATACAATACTTGTCGTTTTCAATCTGATAAGGCGAAAAATGATCCGTTTTTAGGGGGTTATTTAAGCCCGAATTCGAATGTATTTGATCAAATATTGCCCTAAATCGTTCCTTTTGTGATTTTAGGTACTTTGGGAGTGAAATCTGGAAAAGGAAGCAATTCGAACGTTTTTGGAGCATAAAAGTGAAGAAAACGCCAAAGTCTTAATTTTCCATGCTGGGAACAGTAGGTGACGGCGTCAAGAGTAACTCCCTGACGGCGTCAAGAGCAAAATTCCATGACGATCCAGAAGAGATTTGACGGCGTCATGAAGGTAGGGCGTCAAGAGTAAAAGTCATGACGGCCTGGAAATGATTAAGTCTTGACGGCGTCAAATGTAGATCAAGGCAGTCCGAGAATAGTTTTGGCGGCGAGGTGACGGCGTCACAAGCTTTGTCTTGACGCCGTCAGACCCCTTTTCCTATATATAGTTTTCTAATTTTTCACATTTAAAGAGAGAAGTTTTGGGAGAAACCCTAAGTACGATTTTGGTGTAACTTTACAGGTTTTTCAAGGGTTCCAACCCCTTGATACCTTGCATGTGTAATCAAGATAAGTGTTCTTTTAATTCAATCAATATGTCTATGTGTTGGTTGTCTATATCTTGTTCTTGTCTTAATTCCATCATGCTAGGCTAGATCTATCTTGTGTTTGCTTAGATCTAATGAAACCTAGATGTTAATTATGTGTTGATTACTTGTTTATTCTTGTCTTGGATGAATGATTTATATGTTAGGCTTAAGAAAACTGGCAGATCTCCAATTGGTAACATTGATGAGTGCTCAAACACTCATCATTTTTGGTCTAATCTGAACTGCAAAACATACAAAAACACTCAGAAATGCATCAAAATACTGAAAATATTTCAAAATTGTGTTTTATATGTTTTAGATGCAAAACGAGTAAAAACAGATGAAAAAC
Source organism: Artemisia argyi (assembly GCA_030686995.1). NCBI lineage: Eukaryota > Viridiplantae > Streptophyta > Magnoliopsida > Asterales > Asteraceae > Artemisia > Artemisia argyi. The sequence goes on along the minus strand of CM060694.1, from coordinate 170,987,411 downwards.
GTACAAAGTTTGCATAATTGGCAGTTTTAGTCCCCCAACTTTTGTAAAATGACAAAACCAGTCCCTGGATATTCGAAAAATGGAAAATTATCACCAAAGGTCCTTTTACAATCATAAGTTTTCATATTTTGTCCTTTGGTGAAAAATTGGAAAAGTTTTGAGAATTTACAAGTTTGGTCCCTGAACTTCATAATTTTGTCAGATTTGGTCCCTGGGAAATATTTTTAGATGGAAAAATCAACATTGGTCTTTGGGAACTTACAAATTGTCAAAATTGGTCCTTTAAATGAAAGTTTGAAGAATTTACACTTTTGGTCCTTCAAATTTCAATATTTGATAGTTTCAGTCCCCGGGTGTTCAAAATTGGAAAAATGACATTTATGGTCCTTTGGTAATTCAAATTGGCAAGAAAAGTCCCTTGTATTACTTTGGAATTGTGGCAGGAATGGTCCCTCAAAATCAGAATAATTACACAATTGGTCCTTGTAATACAAAACCAAACGGATTCTATTTATTAACTAATACCCAAAACCAACACATGATCCACCCATTTCCCTAAGCCCAGTACCACTTAGCCCATTACCCTTTTTAAATAAAAAAACCACCCTACCCCGTTTATTATTAAACCTCCCTTTTCCCCTTCCCTTTTTGCCGCCAAACCAGACAACCCACCCTGCATCCCCAACAGGATTGTCCCCCTCCACCATCCTACATCAGCCACCCTATTCCACCATCTCTACAAGTCAACCCCACTTGCTAATAAACTTTCCCCCTCCACTGCCATGTCAGCAATCCATGTCTAATTTTGAGCGCCAAAAATCCAACCAATGGCTTAGATCATTCCACAAGCAAACCAAGGGATGGGATTTGCTCACAAGAAAGCACAAGGAGCAAAGAAACCCTTTGTAGTCTCTTAGTATAAATAAATTCGATTTGTAACCATTTTGTTGTTGTTAGTTAAGTATGTAAGCTTAGAGTAGAATGGATTAGTTTATGTCTTAGTTAATTTAGTTTTAAGTATTTCAAAACAATGTTGTAACTTACATTTCCTGTTAATCAAAAAGTTCCATTTTTATTTAAGCATAATTACTTTTCTAAATATCTGTTTCAGCTTATTTTAATTGCTTATGTAATCTGCTTATTCATTGCTCTATTTAAGTAGTTGTGCATTTGTAACCTTAGTGTAAGCTCAGTATCACTGAATTTAGTGAAAAATAAGTTTCTATTGTTTATAATTTTGTTTTCAGCAGATAATAGGAGTGTTTGGTTTTAGTTGACTTTCTTTGTCAAACTTAGTGTAGGTTAAAACCTGAACTTGCATTAGCTTCAAATTAGTATTAATGATCAGTTAGAAGTTAATTTAAGTATTTCCTCATTAGTTTTTAGCTCTTCATGTAGCGTCTCTTAAACTTTAGTTTATAGCTGCTTCTACTAAGTGTTGAGGTCAAACCTTGTTTTTAACCAAGTCCTCTAGCTTAATCAGCTTTCCTTGATTGTTTCTAGTAGTTTTGAATCAAGTTTTTGAATGCCCTAACAGTGTTTGAGTATTTAAGTTTGTTTTTCATAATTCATTCTATCGAAACTGTTTTAGGTAAACAAGTTTTAGTAGAATCTGTTTTAGGCCATTTAGTTACCTCTTTTGCTTCATCTTAGTTCCATACAGGTCAATACATACATTTTTACATCCGGTCTTAGCATTTTCAAGTAAAATCCACCCATTTTGCCCCATTCCTTGCACATCTGTCCTGTAGCAACTGTCCAAATTCCATCTCCACAGCCACTTGGAGTTGCAATTTTAGTTTCTTTATTTTAAGCTCTCATGTCTTGGAATTTGGTACTATTGATCTCCCCCAGCTTGTCTACATGTACAAATTTTTATTTTATTTTTATGATTTTTTTTTAAGCTTGTCTCAGCCCCTAAACTCAGCCTTTTGACCACTATTTCACTTTTGCAGCCTAAGATTAGTTTTTGCTTATTAGTTGTTAAGCTTTCCAAATTGCTTATTTACTTATTCTTTAGCTTTTTAGGAATCCCCTAGTTGCCTTGCATGTTTTCTTCCCCCCTAGTTCAGATTTTGGTCCTGCTAGTTCCCAAGTAGGCCTGCACATCAGCAGTTGCTGTCTCTCCCCACCCCTTTATAATCGACCTTTTTAGTTAGTTTAAGTTAGAATTAAGACTCAAATTTAGGTTTGCAAGTTTTTAGTAGTATAGATTTTAGTTATTTAAGCTTATCTCGGTTTTTCATGCTTGTTTGTTAGCTTCAATTCAACCCTGCAACTGTCCCTCTTCCCTTGCATTTTAGGATTTTGCTGTATGACCCATTTTTCCCAAAGCCACAACAAGCTCAATTCTTGAGCTTGTTGTTTGTCCTTGGATGTTTTGAAAAGCCCTCCAGGCCACCTGTTTGGATCAACCCTCACCTTGGCTTCTTGATCACCAGGTGGGTCCCACAATAGGCTGCTAATTGCCCCTCTTGGTCTGTTTGGGACAGGGTCTTGGGTTTGCTTATTTCAAGTTAACAGCTTATTTTCTTTTCTTTTCTCTTTTCTTTAGCTTTTCTTAAGTTGATTTAACTTGTTTAGAGTTTACTTTGCTTTTTGTTTGCAGATTATAGCTTTTTAGAAGCTTGTGAAACTTGATAATCCATTTTGAGCCTCAAAAGCTCATCTGTGGTGACATTAAGCTCCAACTGAGCTTATTTCTTAGTTCAAAAAAATATTTTCTTTTTAAAAGTTGTTTGATTTTAGTGTTATAATGTGTTTGTAAAAGAAAACCAAAAAAATAAATAGTTTGTGAAAAGTGTAGCTGATAGGATTCGAACATGTGACCTCTTGTGTTGACTGGTCAACCCCACGCCATAGCCAAGCACCATCTGGGCTATGCTTATGTTAGTGTTATATGTTTCCTCTCTTCTTTTTATAGTACTCATTTTCTCTTTTGGCTTATTTGGCTTATAAGCTTATTTTACAGCTTATTTTTAAGCTTTTCTTAACTTTTATATTTTTCTTGGCTTAGTATTACTACTTAGTATTTATATAAAAAGTTTTATAATTATTACTCTTTATTTAGTATTTTTAATAAATCAAAATAGTTTAATTAGTTAATAAATAGTATTTAATTAATAATAAATAATTAAAAAGTCAAAAAAATAATTTTCTTTTTCTAAAATTTTCTTTGATTATTAGGGGTGTAAAAATATAATTTTCATATCCGTAGGGTTAGCGTAGCTCAAAATTCACTTTTTATTTCGCACACTCGCGTTTATTTTAATTTTAACTCGCGTTTTATTTAAATAACTTTTGCGTTTTTAAATTTAGGTTACGTTATCAAAAGTAGTTTGTTAAATTAAGAAAAACCAAAAACATAAATAAAGTGATAACTTCTATTTAAGCCGATTGGCTTATTTTTCCGCTTACGTATAAGCAATTTCTGATTTTAAGTTTTCAGTTTACGTTTTAAGTTAATTAGGTTTCACGTTATTGTTAATATAGTTTGTTTGCATCGTTTTCATTCGTATTTCCTTAGTATAATCATTCACAACCCCTTTCTGTCCAAATTCACCCGATCACAAACCCGTTTTGATTACCATCCACACCTCGTCGGGACATAACGACCTGGGGAAACACTATATTCCACGGAGATTGACTCTAGGCTGTTTGACTTTGTTGACCATCCCTTGGTCAATATAAGTTGGTGGTTTAGCCTCAATCAATTTTTGGCGCCGCTGCCGGGGAGGTTGTGTGCGTATCTAAACGGTTTTTCTGATTAGTGTCTTTGGAATTCGTTCCATTGTACATTTATCCATCCTTTGTTCATATTTTCCCATTATCAAAACAAAACCGTTCACGAAAACTTTTTAAATCAAGTTTTCAACAAACACAAAAAACACAAAAACATTTTCTTTCTCATTTGTACAAAATGTATTTCCAAAAACCCAAAAATATTCACCTTAACCCTCTCACATCTTTGATTCTTCATCCCTACCCCTCCTAAACCATTTGATTCTTTCTATGTCTCACCCACACCTTCTGGTTTGCCATTGGTGTGGTAATCCTTATAATGGTGGCAATTGCCCCAGCTGTGGCATGGTAGGATCAGGAAACGGGTCTGTCTATAACCAGAATCCCTATTCCTACCATGACACCACTGATTCATTCCATCAGTTACCACACCATCAGTCTCAGCAGTTTTACTGTTGTAAGTACTGTGGTGGTTCACATTACATTTCCGATTGTCAATCGGGAAGCACGCTTGTCTATGAGCAGTTTCCTGATCACAATTATAACCCTAGCACATACCACCCACAGCCACATCAGTTTCACTGTTGTGATTACTGTGGAGGTCCACACTCTAGTTCGGATTGTCAAACAAGGAATCCATTTCATTGTAACAATTACGACTATTCGTTTTCAGACCTACCTCCACAGTACGATATGATTCACACAACTCCTCAAGAAACCGAGCAAGACCTTTTACTAAAGGCTCTTGATATTTTAAAAGAACTTAAGGAGGAGTTGGCTACTTCATCGTTTCAAAGCTCTCGTGAGAAATCCATGGCAGAATTGCTTGCTGAAGAACGAGATGCTAAAAACGAATTAAGCAAGGAAGAATTACTTGTCTTAGAACAAGCAGCTAAAACACGTGCCATATTTCGCAACGCTGCTCTTCTCGACGATGATGATGATGATGTTACCCTTGATATTTCTCAATTTTGTGAGGGTTCATCAAGATCATTTGTTGTGATTCCTTCCTCGGAAAATCAGGGAGAAAAGACTATGATAGAATTACTAGCGGAAGAACAAATGAAATTTATAAAACCCCTGTATGCTAGTCCTTCTCAACTCCCTCAGTCTGCTGTTATCACACCCGAGGTTCCCACTCACTCTTTGATCATGGGGGATGAGCATCTTGACACTGTTCCTGAAAGGGAATCGGACGAATTCATAAAGTCTAGTGTTGAGAACCTTGTTCCAATCCCAAGAGAGTCACAGGGAACTCTTGATGATATGTGTGATATTCCTTCACCCATTGAGTGTCCTAAAGATCAATTTGAGACTTTCTCAGATTGTAGCGATGATTGTATATCTTATGGAGACATCTAATATGTTGAGGCATCAGTTCCAACAAACTGATGCTGATCATCTTCTTGAGGAGTTCGCTGATGAACTTGCTCATCAATCCACTTTCATTGGAAAGTGATGATGGTCTCCTTGATTTCCAAGCCGATCTGGGAGAAATTGAAAGTTTCCTATCTCATGATCCGTCACTCACTTCTTATCCCAGCAGTCCAATAGAGAATATTGATCACTTTGTTCCCGAAACATTCAATACCACTCTCACCAATCCTCTATTTGAATTCGAATCTGAATTCAATTTGATTTATGATAATCCACTCTTTGATATTCAGAATGAGGATTGTGATGAGTCTATTCCGGAACACGAATTCACAGATTCACATCTTGTGAATAATTCTCTTCATGAGGAGTTCTCCGGTGAACTCACTCATCATATCATGACTCCTCCGGAGTTTGATTACCCGGGGGGAGATGCTCTCAATTATGAGAATTTGCAAATTCCCACCCACCCTCCCGGGTTGTTTACGAGCTTACCCTTTGAAATCCAAACTCAGGCTATTGAGCCTGCTCTCGAGGAAGAAGATCAAATCATGATTTTCATCATGGTTTTCTTCATTTTCTTCACCTATAAGGTGACTTCTCTTGTTCTTCACTCCTTCGGGAATGAAGACACTATATTTGATCCCGGCATTTTCATGTATCATTATCTTGAGCCGGATACTTATCTCATCGGTGTGGAACTTTCACGTGCTTCAAATGTTTGTCCAAACATCTTGAATGAAAGTCCGATTGAGATTGTTCCTTCCACATCATGCTTCCCCAAGGACAAATGAATTCGGGGTCGAGTCACGCTAGCGACTCGGTAAACAAAAACAGAGCATGCTGATAGGGTTTTCACCCTAAGTGTGGGGGAGTCCCACACAATGGTTACAAATAGAGTGAAAAAACAAAATGGTGTTTTCCACGCTTAGCTTGTAATGTTGCCCTTTTACGTTCTAAATGTCGGCATAATAGCCGGGACTTTGAATATTGAGGACAATATTCATGCTTAGTGTGGGGGGGTATTCGCTATTCTAGCGAATTTTATCACATTTTACTATATAATACCCCCGTTTTAGCCAAAATTCAAAAATTTTTCAAAAAATTTTTCACAGGTGCTTCAAATTTTTTGTGGTAATCAGTCCGCCTTGTCTAACCGACAAAAGGGATTGGCTAGTCCAGGAGCAAACGGCTCTTGGTAAAGACATCTCAAATCCGTTTATGGCTTGCAATTTGCCCAAAATTGTATGGTTCCTCAGCTCCCCAAAAACAAATGAGTTGGCTAGCCCACAAGATTATGGCTTGTGGTAAAGGCCGTGGAAAATCCATAATTGGTAATCAGCTCACCAAGATGTTGACTATTCCATCAAGAGCTGGCTAGTCCAGAAGCAAACGGCTTCTGGTAAAGACTACCCAAATCCGTTGACAGCTGGTGGTTTGCTCAAAATCACACGGTTATCAGGTGTGCCACAGTTCTTACACCTGGCTACTCCAGAAGTGATGGCTTTTGGTAAAGAGTTTAAAATCCATCAAGTTTTCAAAACAGTATTGCTAGGGACTAGCAATAGTTTAGTGTGGGGGATTGATGAGTGCTCAAACACTCATCATTTTTGGTCTAATCTGAACTGCAAAACATATAAAAACACTCAGAAATGCATCAAAATACTGAAAATATTTCAAAATTGTGTTTTATATGTTTTAGATGCAAAACGAGTAAAAACAGATGAAAAACGTACAAAGTTTGCATAATTGGCAGTTTTAGTCCCTCAACTTTTGTAAAATGACAAAACCAGTCCCTGGATATTCAAAAAATGGAAAATTATCACCAAAGGTCCTTTTACAATCATAAGTTTTCATATTTTGTCCTTTGGTGAAAAATTGGAAAAGTTTTGAGAATTTACAAGTTTGGTCCCTGAACTTCATAATTTTGTCAGATTTGGTCCCTGGGAAATATTTTTAGATGGAAAAATCAACATTGGTCTTTGGGAACTTACAAATTGTCAAAATTGGTCCTTTAAATGAAAGTTTGAAGAATTTACACTTTTGGTCCTTCAAATTTCAATATTTGATAGTTTCAGTCCCCGGGTGTTCAAAATTGGAAAAATGACATTTATGGTCCTTTGGTAATTCAAATTGGCAAGAAAAGTCCCTTGTATTACTTTGGAATTGTGGCAGGAATGGTCCCTCAAAATCAGAATAATCACACAATTGGTCCTTGTAATACAAAACCAAACGGATTCTATTTATTAACTAATACCCAAAACCAACACATGATCCACCCATTTCCCTAAGCCCAGTACCACTTAGCCCATTACCCTTTTTAAATAAAAAAACCACCCTACCCCGTTTATTATTAAACCTCCCTTTTCCCCTTCCCTTTTTGCCGCCAAACCAGACAACCCACCCTGCATCCCCAACAGGATTGTCCCCCTCCACCATCCTACATCAGCCACCCTATTCCACCATCTCTACAAGTCAACCCCACTTGCTAATAAACTTTCCCCCTCCACTGCCATGTCAGCAATCCACGTCTAATTTTGAGCGCCAAAAATCCAACCAATGGCTTAGATCATTCCACAAGCAAACCAAGGGATGGGATTTGCTCACAAGAAAGCACAAGGAGCAAAGAAACCCTATGTAGTCTCTTAGTATAAATAAATTCGATTTGTAACCATTTTGTTGTTGTTAGTTAAGTATGTAAATTTAGAGTAGAATGGATTAGTTTATGTCTTAGTTAATTTAGTTTTAAGTATTTCAAAACAATGTTGTAACTTACATTTCCTGTTAATCAAAAAGTTCCATTTTTATTTAAGCATAATTACTTTTCTAAATATCTGTTTCAGCTTATTTTAATTGCTTATGTAATCTGCTTATTCATTGCTCTATTTAAGTAGTTGTGCATTTGTAACCTTAGTGTAAGCTCAGTATCACTGAATTTAGTGAAAAATAAGTTTCTATTGTTTATAATTTTGTCTTCAGCAGATAATAGGAGTGTTTGGTTTTAGTTGACTTTCTTTGTCAAACTTAGTGTAGGTTAAAACCTGAACTTGCATTAGCTTCAAATTAGTATTAATGATCAGTTAGAAGTTAATTTAAGTATTTCCTCATTAGTTTTTAGCTCTTCATGTAGCGTCTCTTAAACTTTAGTTTATAGCTGCTTCTACTAAGTGTTGAGGTCAAACCTTGTTTTTAACCAAGTCCTCTAGCTTAATCAGCTTTCCTTGATTGTTTCTAGTAGTTTTGAATCAAGTTTTTGAATGCCCTAACAGTGTTTGAGTATTTAAGTTTGTTTTTCATAATTCATTTTATCAAAACTGTTTTAGGTAAACAAGTTTTAGTAGAATCTGTTTTAGGCCATTTAGTTACCTCTTTTGCTTCATCTTAGTTCCATACAGGTCAATACATGCATTTTTACATCCGGTCTTAGCATTTTCAAGTAAAATCCATCCATTTTGCCCCATTCCTTGCACATCTGTCCTGTAGCAACTGTCCAAAATCCATCTCCACAGCCACTTGGAGTTGCAATTTTAGTTTCTTTATTTTAAGCTCTCATGTCTTGGAATTTGGTACTATTGATCTCCCCCAGCTTGTCTACATGTACAAATTTTTATTTTATTTTTATGATTTTTTTAAAGCTTGTCTCAGCCCCTAAACTCAGCCTTTTGACCACTATTTCACTTTTGCAGCCTAGGATTAGTTTTTGCTTATTAGTTGTTAAGCTTTCCAAACTGCTTATTTACTGATTCTTTAGCTTTTTAGGAATCCCCTAGTTGCCTTGCATGTTTTCTTCCCCCCTAGTTCAGATTTTGGTGCCTGCTAGTTCCCAAGTAGGCCTGCACATCAGCAGTTGCTGTCTCTCCCCACCCCTTTATAATCGACCTTTTTAGTTAGTTTAAGTTAGAATTAAGACTCAAATTTAGGTTTGCAAGTTTTTAGTAGTATAGATTTTAGTTATTTAAGCTTATCTCGGTTTTTCATGCTTGTTTGTTAGCTTCAATTCAACCCTGCAACTGTCCCTCTTCCCTTGCATTTTAGGATTTTGCTGTATGACCCATTTTTCCCAAAGCCACAACAAGCTCAATTCTTGAGCTTGTTGTTTGTCCTTGGATGTTTTGAAAAGCCCTCCAGGCTACCTGTTTGGATCAACCCTCACCTTGGCTTCTTGATCACCAGGTGGGTCCCACAATAGGCTGCTAATTGCCCCTCTTGGTCTGTTTGGGACAGGGTCTTGGGTTTGCTTATTTCAAGTTAACAGCTTATTTTCTTTTCTTTTCTCTTTTCTTTAGCTTTTCTTAAGTTGATTTAACTTGTTTAGAGTTTACTTTGCTTTTTGTTTGCAGATTATAGCTTTTTAGAAGCTTGTGAAACTTGATAATCCATTTTGAGCCTCAAAAGCTCATCTGTGGTGACATTAAGCTCCAACTGAGCTTATTTCTTAGTTCAAAAAAATATTTTCTTTTTAAAAGTTGTTTGATTTTAGTGTTATAATGTGTTTGTAAAAGAAAACCAAAAAAATAAATAGTTTGTGAAAAGTGTAGCTGATAGGATTCGAACATGTGACCTCTTGTGTTGACTGGTCAACCCCACGCCATAGCCAAGCACCATCTGGGCTATGCTTATGTTAGTGTTATATGTTTCCTCTCTTCTTTTTATAGTACTCATTTTCTCTTTTGGCTTATTTGGCTTATAAGCTTATTTTACAGCTTATTTTTAAGCTTTTCTTAACTTTTATATTTTTCTCGGCTTAGTATTACTACTTAGTATTTATATAAAAAGTTTTATAATTATTACTCTTTATTTAGTATTTTTAATAAATCAAAATAGTTTAATTAGTTAATAAATAGTATTTAATTAATAATAAATAATTAAAAAGTCAAAAAAATAATTTTCTTTTTTCTAAAATTTTCTTTGATTATTAGGGGTGTAAAAATATAATTTTCATATCCGTAGGGTTAGCGTAGCTCAAAATTCACTTTTTATTTCGCGCACTCGCGTTTATTTTAATTTTAACTCGCGTTTTATTTAAATAACTTTTGCGTTTTTAAATTTAGGTTACGTTATCAAAAGTAGTTTGTTAAATTAAGAAAAACCAAAAACATAAATAAAGTGATAGCTTCTATTTAAGCCGATTGGCTTATTTTTCCGCTTACGTATAAGCAATTTCTGATTTTAAGTTTTCAGTTTACGTTTTAAGTTAATTAGGTTTCGCGTTATTGTTAATATAGTTTGTTTGCATCGTTTTCATTCGTATTTCCTTAGTATAATCATTCACAACCCCTTTCTGTCCAAATTCACCCGATCACAAACCCGTTTTGATTACCATCCACACCTCATCGGGACATAACGACCCGGGGAAACACTATATTCCACGGAGATTGACTCTAGGCTGTTTGACTTTGTTGACCATCCCTTGGTCAATATAAGTTGGTGGTTTAGCCTCAATCAAACATGCTTGAACGTCTTAAGAAGCATGAACCGACGTGCACTAGGTCTTTATTGGTTGTATTTAATGCATGAGCCACTGTTTACAATCCCTATAGTTGTGCTGGGCATTGTGTAGGAGGAGATAAGAGCTCATAGAATTGGGGAGTTAAGTGTGCCACCCCATGAATGGTATTAAGGAATACGATCCGTCATCCATGCAATTATAACAAGTAATTAACTTGTAAAAGATGTCTAGGGAGTAGTGAAATCTAAGTAAACACATTTTCTCCAATTACTGCTCACAACTTTAGTATAAAGTAGTTTATTTTCATTTTTAGTATTTTATTTCGATTGCATCTTAGTATTGGGTTAGTTGAATAGCAACTAATTCCGCCCAAATCCTTCAAACCCGAGATTTTAACTTGCTTTTAAAAAAATATAAAAATACAAAAAATAATCTTCCTTCACCTTTAGAACTAGTATTTAGGTTTTCTAATCCTAGCGACACTATTCCTAGCTGAACGAACAATCCCCCGGTACTTGTCACTATACTATACCACAACGATCAGGTACAGTGCCTGGTGGGGGTTGTAAGCTTCTCAAGATACCTTGAGAGGTAAAGCCTGGTGCGATTCCCACGTATCAAGTTTTTGGCGCCGCATCCCGGGGAATAGTTATTGTCTAGGTTAGAATTTCTTTTTATTAGGTCTACTTGCTAGATTCCTTTCTAGTAAGATTTTATTTTTATTTTTAGGTTTTCTTTAGTCTATCTTATTTCTTTGTGCCTTTGTTCGTAACCACCCAACATCATGGACAACGGGAACATCTTTGAACCCGTCATCCCACCACAACAAAACCCACCATTAGAACCCCTTAGGCCCCGAACCTTAGGAGAGTATTCCCGACCTAGCCACCAAGGCTACCGAAACACCATTGAGCTCACCGGAGCCAATGTGACCCCCTTGCAATCCGACACCATCCGGTTGGTGCAAAGCGGATGTGCATTCCATGGACTTCGTTCCGAAGATCCAAACCAACATCTTAAGGACTTTCTCAAAATCGTAGATTCCATAGACCTAGGTGTTGAAACTAGAGAGACTACCCATTTACGCCTATTCCAGTTCTCTCTACGGGATCAAGCTAGTCAATGGCTTGAGCGTTTACCCGCGGGATCCATCACCACATGGGATGATCTCACCACTCGTTTCCTTGCTCAATTTTTCCCACCGGGGAGAACTACTAAGCTTAGAAATGACATCTTGATGTTCCAACAACGTCAAAATGAATCTCTTTATGAAGCATGGACTCGTTTCAAGGACTTACTCCAAAAAGTCCCTCATCATGGCATAGATCTTTGGCTCCAAGTCCAAATTTTTTATGACCATATCGACATCTCCACGAGGCGAGCCATTGACCAATCGGCCGGTGGTAAGCTACGTGATCTTAGTGCGGAACAATCATGGGAACTCATAGAAGATCTTGCTCTCTATGACAACGAAAGTTGGAATGATCCCCGTGATTTGAACAAAACGGTCAAGGCAATATCTTTGCCTTCGAACAACTCTAGCACTCCCGACCGTAGGATCATGGGACTTGAGGACCAAGTCAAGTTTCTCATGAAATCTTACGAAGCTCCTAAGCCTTCAAGTCAAGTGAACAAAATCACTTCTTCATGCGAATTATGTAGTGGTCCCCATGACAATCGTGATTGTGTGGAACTCCCCGGAACAGCTTTTGCGGACTACGCATCCACGCGTACCGACGAAGCGGGAGATAAGTGGTACACTTTCAAGCCCGAGCCAAACACTTATGGTGATTCATACAACCCCTCTTGGAAAAATCACCCAAACCTTAGGTGGAAACAAAATCAACCCAATTCTTCCAATCCGCCTAATCGTTACCAACCAAACGGTCCACCATCCAACCATACTTTCAACAACAATCCTTCTAACAACTATGGTAGTACCAACAATCTTGAAGGGTTGATGTCTAAGTTCATGGCATCTCAAGAAGCTCGCATATCTAAGTTTGAAGCCGATTTCAAACAAAAGCAAAGCGAGATGACCACTAGAATTGACGCATTGTTGAAAGTTCTCAATGACCGAGAAATGGGAGCACTCGCAAGCGACACGGTCAAGAATCCGAAACTAAACGTTAATTCCATATCTTCAGTTTCGTCACCCACTTCGTGTCCACAATACTACTCGGTTAAATCAACGAGCACGTGTTTCAAACAAAACCAAATTCTTCAAAAGGACCAATCAAATAAAACACCCAATATAGAACCGGTCAAAAGTATAGTTGAAACACCTCCTACGCAAGACCTTGACGATGAATTCAAAGAACTTCACCTCGAACGCCCCGTCATTGATGTCTTAGCGCGTGCTCCTTACTATAGTGCCCTCCTAGAAAAATATGTGAAGTTTAAACTAGGTAAAAATGGGACCGCCTTCGTTCAAAACAAGTTGCCTAAAAAGCTCGATGATCCGGGTATATTTGTTTTGCCTTGTAAGATAGGAAGATCCAAAGCTTTCGACACACTAGCCGATTTAGGGTCAAGCCTCAACTTGATTCCCTTATCCTTATTCACCGCTCTTAAGTTAGGAAAGCTAGAGGAAACGGAGGTATTGATAGGGCTAGCGGATGGGAGTATTGCCCACCCGGTTGGAATGATTAAGGATGTAGTTGTTCACATAGGAAAGTTAACTATATTAGCGGATTTTCACGTCCTAGACATGGTTAGTGACACTACATGCCCATTATTGGTAGGGAGAGGATTTTTAGCAACCGCTAGTGCCATGATGGATTGCAAGGAATCTAAGATAGCGGTAGGTGAAGGCGATACTTGGTCGGTGTACGATGTAAAGAAGCATAGTTATGATTGTGATGATGAACCGACACCGCATTGGGTAGAGATGAATAGGAGACCGTCTAGATATGGACCTTGGATAGAAAGGAACTTTATAGGACCTCAATACCCATTTTATCTAGAAAAAGATTTCGTTGAAAAGACACATTCGGTAGAACAACTCATAGCTAGAGATGAAGAACTAGATCCCTTTGAGGACCCTTTAGTCTTTAGGAAGATGATTGAGTTCTTAAGCGTAATGCCTATTAATATAGAGATAAATAAATGGAAAAGAGAGGGAGACAAGTGTAAATGGAGGTGGGACAAGCCACCTAAAGAAGGTGACGGATCATGGCATATGAGGATGACTTTGTATGATCCGGATGGAAAAAAGTTTGAAAGGTCATACTATACTAAGGAAACCGATAGGAAGTTGAAACCTAAGTTTGATCCCAAAGATGTCCTCAATGAGGAACTCACCCGTATCACGTAGTAACCCATGACCTTGAGTCCAGCTGCAAGACTCGTAAATAAAGAAAAGCGCTTCTTGGGAGGCAACCCATGTTTTGTTTGTTTATTTGTTTGTTTGTTATTTGTTTCCGTATGCATGCTTTATTTTTATTGTTGGTAGATCATGTTTCTAAATTAAAATGTGGAAATACTTTACTTTCTTGTTTTGGCCTAGTCTTAACTCCACCTAAAAGTATTTTTGCAAAAGATAAGTATAAGGGGAAACCCCAAATATGTTTTTAAGAAACAAACCGATCATGATTCTCCACAATATTAAATGAACATGTATATTCGTATTTGTTAGAGTCAAATGCTTGTATTGAGTCATAATGAAGTTTTGCAGGATTTTCCAGGAAGTAGGACCAAGTTTTTCCAGAAATTTTCCGGAAACTTAACATAAGAATTTCTGCAGGTCAATTCTGACGGCGTCAGGAGTTTACTCTTGACGGCGTCAGGTGTAAAAATCTGGAAATTTTACCAGTTTTGTTTTTCTAACGGAGTCTTATGGTTTTTGTGAATTATTAAGTTTTATAATCTCCAGGAGATTTGCAAACTTCATTCCACAAGCATTATATCTTATCTTGTTTTCTAGGATTTAGTAACTTATATAGGATGCCGCCGATTTTACGCGAGGTTGTCTTGTCTATTTTCTCAGGTTTAACAGGTTATGTATGACAAGAAGATGATTTATATTCTGGAAGGGAAGCTTTGATTGTTCATTTTCTTGGAGGAAGATTTAACCTGGCCACCTTATTATCCATACCGAGCGAATCAGGGGAGTATTTGATTTCATTCTCTTTACTTTTTCACTTTTACATTCTTTACTTGAACATTGGGGACAATGTTCATCTTAAGTGTAAGGGGAGGGTAAAAAGATGATACCTTACATATGCACTTTCGCTTGAGTTTGTTTTGTTTAATGGTAGATGTGTAATAAAACTATGATAAATACTTGTTATTGCAATTTTAGCGTCAAATTTAAATTTTTTTACAACATTTAGGAGTGAAACTTTAGCCATAGCAAGCGTCTCATGGATAGGAGATTGTATGACTAGCACATAACCGTATATTCAGAAAAATTTTCCACCCAAATATGTGAGGTTCGCCTTTAGATTTGATAGGAAAAGCATTCACTATTAGTGCTTATGAGTGTACCGGTAGCATTTAGATTCTAGAACTTGCGTTAGTGATGCATCCCGAGACCGCTAGTGAGACTACATTCGTGTGGTAGGATTTACTACATGATAAGAGGCATTAGGATCACCCTTGTGTTAAACCCGTATTATAATTACTTGACGATTTAAGTCATATTACTTGGCTAGTTAAGTCAACTAATTTTTCCCACACCCTTAGCGTTGTACTCATTTTTAGTACACGAAACCCCTAGTACACCCCTCCGAGCCTATCTTTTCGTTTCTAACTTTAAGCATTTTACTTAAAGGAAGAATTTGTTACACCCCACTTAAATGTACACCCAAATCGCCTTAGCCTTCCGTGTATGCGCTCATTTTTAGTGCATTATTGTTATTTGTTAAACCCTAAGTTAACTTTCTAATTGATTACATGGTTGCTAAGTCGAGTCATATCCTTGTACATATTGTTTTGGGACGATTGGGACTCATGGGTAAGTACTTATTTTATGGAGTAATGGGGAAGAACATCATTTATTTCCCCCATACATACGTTAATCTTAAAAGTGCTCTAAGTGTTTTGATTATCTTAATTCGAGTCATTAGTTTAGTTAATTGTAAAGTATGTAAAGATTCAAGTGTAAGGGGAATTCTCATCCCCTACGATGTATTATTTTGGATGGTAGGGTAAGAGTGTATGCAAAAAAAAAAAAAAAAAAAAAAAAAAAAAAAGAGTAAAAAAAAACATACGGACTACCATCCCTTTTCATTCTATGTTCATTTTATGTTTTTGTTATTTTTCATTTATTAGCTTAAGTCGAGTCTAGTCTTGGCTTAGCAACGCCACATTGTACATGTAATTAACCAAGATTGTTAACTCGCCACCAGTAAAAACTTCTTTTATCCAACAAAACCGTGTATTTCATATCCCTACACCTAACGTTACAACCCTTTAAAAGACTTCTTTGATAGTTTATCCTAGGTGCTTACGCCATATGGTGGAGGTTTGATCCTTTCCCAAGCCTATGGTAATCTATTTTGCTATGACAGGTAGTGAGAGTTATCTTCCGTTTCCATTTTGTAATTTACACTTTATTACACCCGAGAGATGTGAGTATCTAAACACTATTTGTGAGGTGCTTGTGTATGACCTCCGTGCTTGTCTATTGTTCTTTAGTGGAACAATTACTTGTTGTAATTACTTTTATATTAGTGTTAAATGACCCCTAACTTGTATTTTGACTAGAATAAAAGCGCATTTTCTTGAGGACAAGCAAATCTCAAGTGTAAGGGTATATGATGAGGCGAAAAATGATCCGTTTTTAGGGGGTCATTTAAGCCCGAATTCAAATTTATTTGATCAAATATTGCCCTAAATCGTTCCTTTTGTGATTTTAGGTACTTTGGGAGTGAAATCTGGAAAAGGAAGAAATTCGGACGTTTTTGGAGCATAAAAGTGAAGAAAACGCCAAAGTCTTAATTTTCCATGCTGGGAACAGTAGGTGACGGCGTCAAGAGTAACTCCCTGACGGCGTCAAGAGCAAAATTCCATGACGATCCAGAAGAGATTTGACGGCGTCATGAAGGTAGGGCGTCAAGAGTAAAAGTCATGACGGCCTGGAAATGATTAAGTCTTGACGGCGTCAAATGTAGATCAAGGCAGTCCGAGAATAGTTTTGGCGGCGAGGTGACGGCGTCACAAGCTTTGTCTTGACGCCGTCAGACCCCTTTTCCTATATATAGTTTTCTAATTTTTCACATTTAAAGAGAGAAGTTTTGGGATAAACCCTAAGTACGATTTTGGTGTAACTTTACAGGTTTTTCAAGGGTTCCAACCCCTTGATACCTTGCATGTGTAATCAAGATAAGTGTTCTTTTAATTCAATCAATATGTCTATGTGTTGGTTGTCTATATGTTGTTCTTGTCTTAATTCCATCATGCTAGGCTAGATCTATCTTGTGTTTGCTTAGATCTAATGAAACCTAGATGTTAATTATGTGTTGATTACTTGTTTATTCTTGTCTTGGATGAATGATTTATATGTTAGGCTTAAGAAAACTGGCAGATCTCCAATTGGTAACATGCTTGAACGTCTTAAGAAACATGAACCGACGTGCACTAGGTCTTTATTGGTTGTATTTAATGCATGAACCACTGTTTACAATCCCTATAGTTGTGCTGGGTATGGTGTAGGAGGAGATAAGAGCTCATAGAATTGGGGAGTTAAGTGTGCCACCCCATGAATGGTATTAAGGAATACGATCCGTCATCCATGCAATTATAACAAGTAATTAACGTGTAAAAGATGTCTAGGGAGTAGTGAAATCTAAGTAAACACATTTTCTCCAATTACTGCTCACAACTTTAGTATAAAGTAGTTTATTTTCATTTTTAGTATTTTATTTCGATTGCATCTTAGTATTGGGTTAGTTGAATAGCAACTAATTCCGCCCAAATCCTTCAAACCCGAGATTTTAACTTGCTTTTAAAAAAATATAAAAATACAAAAAATAATCTTCCTTCACCTTTAGAACTAGTATTTAGGTTTTCTAATCCTAGCGACACTATTCCTAGCTGAACGATCAATCCCCCGGTACTTGTCACTATACTATACTACAACGATCAGGTACACTGCCTGGTGGGGATTGTAAGCTTCTCAGGATCCCTTGAGAGGTAAAGCCTGGTGCGATTCCCACGTATCACAATCCCAAGTGTTATTCCGCAAACACTTGGGTACGATTCTTTTTGATTAACTTCTAATAAAGAATTAAACGTTGGAAAATATTGTCTCTTATATTTACGTTACTTTATTGTTAATCATTTTATACATCTTTGTTTAAAGTCTCACAACTTGGTTACTTTAGCTTTTTAGTTACTGATAACCAAGTAAAAGGGACCAACAAGTGGTATCAGAGCCTCTGATTTGTAAAAATTAAACCTGTTTTCAAAACTTAAGAGTGCTCAAGTTTTTAAAATCAAGATCCCACTATGACTGACATAGATGTTCCCCAGCTTGTTGACAAAAAGGGTGGAAGTTATTCAGCACCTGCCCCTCGACTAGAAGCTGACAAATTTAATAAGTGGAAAAAGCGAATGCTTTGCTACTTAACTGGGATGGAACCTTATTACATTAAGTTGATTAATGAGGGTCCATATGTCCCAACAACTGCCCAAGGTTTAATCAAACCTGAAGCTCAGTGGACCCTAGATGAAAGGAGGGTGGTCAATCAAGACCAGCGCCTGAAAAGCATCATTATATCATGCCTTCCTGATGATATAATGGAATCAGCGATCAACTGTCCCACTGCCCAGCAGACATGGACTGACCTGGTTCATAGCTATGAAGGGCCTTCTGATACCAAAGAGAATAGAATCATGGACCTGAAGCTTGAATTCAATACCTTCAGGGCCAAGGATTCTGAAAGTCTCTTTGAGACTTATACTCGGTATAAGACCCTACTGAATGAGCTGACCAATGATGGTGTTATACTGTCAAAACATGAGATCAATGTTGGTTTTGTCAACAGTCTCCCTGAGAAGTGGTTAAACTTCTCTCAGGGATTGAGAAATGCAAACCACATTCAGAATCTTGAGCTCCCTGCCATCTATGGGAAGTTTGTCTATGAGGACAACCTTATCACCAGGAGATACCCTGGTAAAGCTCAGGAGACCAAAAAGGCCTTGACAATTTCACCCATATCAACTGCTTTCTATTCTAAAGGTGTTGTGCAGGATTTTCAGGATGGTTCTGATGATGAGGTTGACCAAAGAACCAGTGAGGAGTACCTGAATGATCTTCAAATTGAATTTCATGAAAGAGCACTCCTTGCTAATTCAAAAAGATATTTTAAGAAAAACAAATTCCCTTCAAAAGCAAATGATAATACTGAATGTTTCAAATGTGGTAAAATGGGACATTTTGCTAAAGATTGTTTTTCAAAAAAAACCTCAGAACCATCCTTCAAATTTTCAGGAAATAACTCTTTTTCAGGCCCCAGCAAATTTCAACGAAAAATGCTTCAGTCTAGTCAAAGATTTGAAAAAGTCCCTCAAATTGACTTTGAAGCCAAGTACAGAAAGGCAAAAGCTAAACTTGCCCTTCTTGAATCATCCTCAACAGTCTCTCAGCCTCCTCAGGCTCCAAAGCCTACTCAAGCCAAGAACAAAGGGCTTGTTGCTGAAACTTATGACTGGGATGAGGTTGAAGTGTCCTCTGATGATGATGAAGTTCACATCAGTGCCCTGATGGCTCTGTCAGAAGACAACAAACTTGCTGTGGGGAAGAGTCATGCAAGAAATGGAGAATGGGTCAACATCACAATGAGGAAGGTAAATCTTTTACTTTCTATGGATGATGATGATGATGATTGGAAATCTTACTTAGATTATATTAATGTTGATCTTAAGTATGTTGAAGAGCAAAGATTGAACTTGTTTTCAAAATTTAACAAACTAAGTTTTGAATTAAATCATAGTAGAGATGAATTACTTGCTTTAAAACAGGCCAAGCTTGAAAGTGTTACACTTCAAATTCAAAACACTGAACTAGTAAAACAAAATCAAGCTCTTCAGGAAGAACTTAAGAAAGAAAAGGAAACTATTTGGAAATGGACTCAGAAAAATCCCAAACTTTATGAAACACTGAGTCTCTCACCCAGCTCCAAAAAGACTGGTTTGGGTGATGATCAACTCACTGAAGTTTCTGGGGAGAGTAGCTATTCAATAACTTTTCTGTCAACAAACATACTCTCTAGCATAGAACTTGCTCTTAAACCCAGTGATTGGATTGAAAGAAACAATCCAGATAGTAAAATGCCAAATTTTAATACTGGAAGAATCCTGGAGCCTGAAAGTCAGGCTATTAAGGAGCTGCTAGGAGTCACTGGTGAACTTAGTCCTACTGAGTCCATCACTGAGTCTAAGTCTGATTCACCACTCCCTCCACTGAAATAACTTCAGGGAGCAGAACCCAATTCTGACCTTGCACCATTAGTCTATCAACCACATTCTCCTAAAGAGAAATCAGGGTTAGGAAGGACTATTCTGAAAAGACCTACTCCAGCACCCACTGAACAACAAAAACCTTCAGTAACCACTGATGTGAAGCCTGAAAGCACTGATTCAAAGGTTGATCAGCTTGCTGAACTTGTCAGGATGCTGAGTGAGAAAATTGAGTCTACTGAGAAAAACTCCTGACTCAAAATCTACAAAGCCCTTAGTATCCTCAGGTTCTTCCAAACCAAAAACCACACCAAGACCCTCAGGGAGATGTGAGTTATGCAATTATCCAAATCACAGCACTGATAAATGCTACAGAGTCCTGTTTTGTATAATATGCAAACAAGAGGACCATAGAACTTGTGATCACATTTCCCACACTGCTTCTTTAAAAGCAAGAGGTCTATACAAAAACCAAGGCTATCAGTATGCCACACCTTCCAAACAAAGACTGAAGGCCAAGCCTTTCTCACCATGTCCTCACTGTGGTTTCAATGATCATCTTCCTGATGATTGTATGATGAAAGATTGCTGTGACATTTGTGGAGATCCCTCCCATGAAACCAGGGGACATGACAAAGTGATTCAGTCCAGAAGGAAATACCAAACCAACACTTCTCAGTCACCTGAGGCATCAACTTCCACAAAATGTAAAACATGTGGAAGCTCAGGTCACACTACTTCAGACCATGATTCACTAACTGAGTTCAAAAAGTCCCTAAGGCTAAGCCCACTAGAAAGTGGGTCAACAAGAAAAACTAACCTAGTTTACTGTTTGTGCAGAAACACATCAAGGATCCTACTTGGCATCTAGACAGTGGATACTCCAGAAGTATTTCTGGTGTGAAAAGTTTTCTGCACAAATATGTGGAAGAACCAGGACCTAAAGTAGTATTTGGTGATAACTCATCAGCTCCCACTGAAGGTTATGGTTCAGTAAACTGCAATGGTATAGTTTTTACAAGAATAGCTTATGTTAATGGTCTCAAGTACAACCTGATAAGTGTCTCTCAACTATGTGATGCCAAATACATAGTTCAGTTTGATGACAAGAGAGGGACCATCTTTAATGCCAATAAGGAAGTTGTGTTGATTGCCCCTAGAAGGGATGATGTATATGTCCTTGACATGTCATCCCTGACTCAGAATGGGCGTTGTCTATTCTCTAAGGCAAGTGAGACAATCAACTGGCTATGGCATAGGAGACTCTCTCATTTCAACTTCAAGAACATCAACAATCTGGCCAAACAGAACAAAGTTCTGGGCCTTCCATCCCTGGTGTATACCAAAGACAAGCCTTGTTCTGCTTGACAAAAAGGAAAACACCACAGGGCATCATTCAAAACCAAACAAACCTTTTCCATCAAAAGCTGCCTACATCTTCTTCATATGGACCTTTTTGGACCTGTCAGTCCAATGTCCATTCACCATGAGAAGTATACTCTGGTCATAGTGGATGAATACTCAAGATATACTTGGGTTTACTTCCTGACTAAAAAGAGTCAGGCAGCTGAAACAATCATGTCATTTGTCAGGAACATTGAAAATCAAAATGATGTCAAGGTTAAATAGATCAGGACTGACAATGGCACTGAATTCAAAAACCAAGACCTTGAGTGTTTTTGTGATGAGAAAGGAATTTCTCAAAATTTCACTTCTCCCTATACTCCTGAACAAAATGGAGTAGCTGAAAGGAGAAATAGAACACTCATTGAGGCAGCAAGAACAATGTTGAATGGCTCAGTCCTCTCAAAACATTTTTGGACTGAGGCAGTTAAAACAGCCTGCTACACTCAAAATAGGTCAATCATTATGAAAAGGCATAACAAGACTCCCTATGAAATATTCAAAGGAAGGATTCCTGACATCAGCTACTTTCATGTATTTGGGTGTCCTGTGTTTATACATAATCACAAGGATCACTTGGGTAAATTTGATGCCAAAGCTGATGATGGATACTTCCTGGGATATTCCCTGGTCTCTAAAGCCTTCAGGGTGTTCAACACAAGGAGACAACAAACTGAGGAAACTTATCACATTACTGTTGATGAGAGCTCTGAATCCATCAGGTTCTCAAATTCCTCAGTAGAAGAAATTGGTATTGATGACTCATCAAGATATCCTCCTGATGAGTATCATCCTGAGAACAATCCCTCAACCCAATACCAAGCTGATGCTGACGTCTCCTATTACATCATCCCTCACAACCTTCCCTAACCACCTATCAGTGAGTTCATTGAAACTCAGCCTGTCTCTAATGAGACTGACACCACTGAACAAATTGTTCAGGAACCCTCAGAACAAATTGTTCCTACAGTTGTCACTGAAGCACATAATGATGAGTTACCTCATGTTCCTGAGTCTGAACCTAATCAGGCTCCTTCACGCTCAAATTCTTATCCCAAACCTAAGGATAGCTGGACTAGATCCAAAATCATTGAGCTTGTGAACATCATTGGTGAACCCACTGAAGGCATGCTCACAAGAAGCAAGGCTGCTAAACTTAAGGCTACCACCGCCAATATATGTCTTTATGCTGACTATCTCTCAGAAATTGAGCCTAAAAATGTTAAAGAAGCCCTGACTTATGAAAGTTGGGTTCAGGCCATGAGAGATGAATTGGAACAATTTGACAGAAATGATGTCATGACCCTTGTTGAATGCCCCCAGGGTGTTTTAATCATTGGTATGAAATGGGTCTTTAAGAACAAGACTGATGAGAATGGTACAGTCATCAAAAACAAAGCAAGACTGGTTGCCAAAGGATACAATCAACAGGAAGGTATAGACTATGAGGAAACCTTTGCACCTGTTGCTAGAATGGAAGCCATCAGGATCTTACTTGCCTATGCAACTTACATGAACTTTAAAGTTTACCAAATGGATGTTAAAAGTGCATTCCTGAATGGTAACATCAAAGAAGATGTTTATGTGCAACAGCCTCTTGGTTTCGAAAGTAGTGAATACCCTAACCATGTCTACAAGCTTAACAAAGCCCTCTATGGACTGAAACAAGCACCCAGGGCATGGTGTGAAACTCTTTCAGCCTTCCTGATCCAAAATAAGTTTGTCAGAGGAAGAATTGACAACACACTGTTCATCTACAGAACAAAGGATGATGTCATTCTTGTCCAAGTATATGTTGATGACATCATCTTTGGCTCAACAAGTTACAAACTTTGCAAACAGTTTAAGAAACTGATGACCACAAAGTTTGAAATGAGCATGATGGGTGAACTCACATACTTTCTTGGACTTCAAATTAAACAAACTGATAAAGGAATATCCATTTGCCAAGAAAAATACCTCAGGAACCTACTGAAGAAGTATGAGCTCACTGACTGCTCTTCAGTAAAAACTCCTATGGTTCCTCCAAACAACCTTGGCCCTGATCTCGCTTGAAAATCAGTGAATCAAACCCAATACAGAGGAATGATTGGGTCCCTGATGTACTTACTTGCCTCAAGACCTGACATCCAATTCTCAGTCTGCCTGTGTGCCAGATACCAGGCTGACCCTAAAGAATCACATCTCATTGTTATCAAAAGAATTATCAGGTACCTGAAGGGTACTCCAAACCTTGGTTTGTATTACCCAAAATGTTCAGGATTTGATCTCAAAGGGTACACTGACTCTGACTATGCAGGATGTAATATGGATAGGAAAAGTACTTCAGGATCCTGCCAATTTCTTGGTGGTAAACTTGTGTGTTGGAGTACAAAGAAACAACAGTCAGTGGCCATGTCCTCAGCTGAAGCTGAATATATGGCTACTGCAGGATGTTGTGCAAATGTACTATGGATGAAGAGCCAACTAAGTGACTATGGCATTCAGTATAAGATGGTACCTATCTTTTGTGATAATACAAATGCCATAGCCATCTCAAATAATCCAGTACTTCATCAAAGAACCAAACACATTGACATCAGATACCACTTCATCAGGGACCATATCTCTAATGGAGAAATTGAACTACATTTCATCCCCACTGCGTATCAACTAGCTGATATCTTCACTAAACCTTTGGATGAACCCACTTTCACAAGATTGAAAGCTGAACTTGGCATGTTGGACATAGAATCAGGGAACTGATCAAAAATGTTCCAACATGATGTAAATTCTCTAGGTCCCTGATCACACTCTTCCTGAATTTTTTAATGATAATTCATTCAGGGGGCTCAGGATGAAAAATGACATTGAATACCTTAACTAAATGCTCTAAGTATTTAGTTAGTTAATGTCCCAGGTAGGTAACTGAATCCTATTAAATATAGGAATATATGTCACTTACACAATTGGCATCCACTCCTTGGGCCCCCACATCTCTCTCACCAAACACCACTGAGCATTAAATTCTCCCTCACAGACAAAAGTTGTGATGATTTCTACTCTGCAAAAGTGCATTATTTGCAGAGCCGCACAACTGTTCATCCACGATGTGAGAGAAAATAGGGTAATGGGAATCGTGATATTTAATGCGGATATCAAACCAAAATTATTATGCCGTTTCGGTTAAATAAATTAACTTTTGGTATCCGCAACATCACTACCCTAATTCTCACCCCATAAATACCCCCACAAAAAGGGAACACACACACACGCTTTTAAAATCATAAAAAAACTCTTGCAAATCATTTTCAAAACTGCGTGTGTTTCCCTCACTGATACCCATTTTTTCAAAAAACCAGGCTTTTATCTAAACCAAATGGCTTCTTCTAAGGTCGTAAAATACGCACCCAATGTGGATTTCCAAATGGAAAGCGTAGAACTTACCAAGAACAATGTGGTGGGGAACTTTGCCTACCCTGAAGGGTACCCTGAATACAGGGATGTGGTGAAGTTCCTTCAGAACTGCTTCCTGACCACCTCATTCACAAAAACCCCCTCAGTCATCTATCATGACTATTTGAGGGAATTTTGGTGCACAGCGGTGGTTGAAAACCCTGATGCGCCAAAAGAGGCCAAAATAAAGTTTACAGTCAAGAATGGAACCAAGTCCCTAACTCTTGACTATAAAACTTTTGTCAAAGCCACATGCCTTGACTACACCACGACCTTCACTGCCCAACCTTCTGAGAAAGAGGTAAAGGAGGTCTTATTGGAACTGGGACCCTATGACAAAAATCACCCTGAGGTGACACCAGGGTCCCTATTATCCAAAGCCCCTATAATAAAGACCTGGTTCCTAGCTCCCTGGAGGATTCTAATGAATTTTGTCATTCAGGTTCTCTGGGAAAATAAATCCTCTACTGAGCAATTGAACACTACTCAGGCAATGATAGTGTTCTGTCTCATTGAGGGTAAAATGATTGACCTTGGAGAAATCATCTTCAGGGACCTCATAGCAAAGTTAGGGGGGAAGTCTAGGCAAAAACACATGTCATATCATAGATTTGTTTCCTGTGCCCTACAAGACTTGCTTGGGTTTGAGTATGTTAAGCCTGACATAGCAGGTTTTGAGCCTGATGTCCTACACAAGGCAAATTACTCACGTGACCCTCTTGAGGTTACACCTGTCACCCTGACAATGTATATGCGTTCTGCTATCCAGGGTGACAATAAAGTTTTACCAGTCCCCTCTCCTACCAAGAAGGTAAAGAGGAAGAAGGGACAGCGGTCCAGGAAGGTGGCTCAACCCAAGCCACTCGACACTGAGATCTCTGATCCCAAGCCTACCATAAGGAGGCAACCACAACAGACCTTGACTGCTGACACCATGAGAATAATAACCCAGTCACTAGGCCTGCAACAAAAGCCAACGGAGGGCACTGATAAATCACACTCAGTGTCCTTGGGCAATCCCGTTCCTAAAGACTCTGCTGCCATAAACAAGACAGTGGAGTCAGAACCAACCAAACCTTCACATCCTGCTAAAGGCTCTGGCAAATCACAACCAGGGTCTCAGGGAGGAAGGGATCCTAAATCCTCGGTGGAGCAGCACTACTCCACTGAGAAGGGGGTCCACAAACAATCTCATCCTGCTAAAGGATCGGGTAAATCACAACCCAAGCATCAGGGAGTTCACGTTCCTAAATCTTCGACAGACCAGAACAAGCCTGTTGGAAAGGGGGACATAACCACTCAGGTGCCTGATGAGGACATTCGCAAAACAACGCTTTTGTCTGAGGGCACAAAAACTCATCCCAAAGACTCAGAGGGAAACAAATAACCTGCTGATAGGGAAACAAATAACCCCCTTGTACATGTAATTAACCAAGATTGTTAACTTGCCACCAGTAAAAACTTCCTTTATCCAACAAAACCGTGTATTTCATATCCCTACACCTAACGTTACAACCCTTTAAAAGACCTCTTTGATAGTTTATCCTAGGTGCTTACGCCATGTTGTGGAGGTTTGATCCTTTCCCAAGCCTATGGTAATCTATTTTGCTATGACAGGTAGTGAGAGATGTTTTCCATTTCCATATTGTAATTTACACTTTATTACACCCGAGAGATGTGAGTATCTAAACACTATTTGTGAGGTGCTAGTGTATGACCTCCGTGCTTGTCTATTGGTCTTTAGTGGAACGATTATTTGTTGTAATTACTTTTATATTATTGTTAAATGACCCCTAACTTATATTTTTACTAGAATAAATGCGCATTTTCGTGAGGACAAGCAAATCTCAAGTGTAAGGGTATATGATGAGGCGAAAAATGAACCATTTTTAGGGGGTCATTTAAGCCCGGAATTGAATTTTTTTGATCAAATATTGCCCTAAATCGTTCCTTTTGTGATTTTAGGTACTTTGGGAGAGAAATCTGGAAAAGGAAGCAATTCGGACGTTTTTGGAGCATAAAAGTGAAGAAAACGCCAAAGTCTTAATTTTCCATGCTGGGAACAGTAGGTGACGGCGTCAAGAAGGAATTCCTGACGGCGTCAAGAATAATTTCCATGACGATCCAGTACAGATTTGAAGGCGTCACGAAGTAGGGCGTCAAGAGTAAAAGTCATGACGGCCTGGAAATGCATAACACATGACGGCGTCAAAAGTAAATCAAGGCAGTCTGAGAATTATTTTGGCGGCGAGGTGACGGCGTCACAAGATTGTTCTTGACGCCGTCAGACCCTTTTTCCTATATATAGTTTTCTAATTTTCACATTTAAAAGAGAGAAGTTTTGGAGAAACCCTAAGTACGATCTTGGTGCGAATTTTACAGGTTTTTCAAGGGTTCTAAGCCCTTGATACCTTTCATGTGTAATTGAGACAAGTATTCTTTTAATTCAATCAGTATGTCTATGTGTTGGTTGTCTATATCTTGTTCTTGTCTTAATTCCATCATGCTAGGCTAGATCTATCTTGTGTTTGCTTGGATCTAATGAAACCTAGATGTTAATTATGTGATGATTATTTGTTTATAGTTGTTTTGGATGAATGAATTTAATGTTAGGCTTAAGAAAACTGACAGATCTCCAAATGGTAACATGCTTGAACGTCTTAGGAAACATGAACCGATGTGCACTAGGTCTTTATTGGTTGTATTTAATGCATGAGCCACTGTTTATAATCCCTATGGTTGTGTTGGGCATGGCATAGGAGGAGATAAGAGCTCATAGAATTGGGGAGTTAAGTGCGCCATCCCATGAATGGTATTAAGGAATACAATCTGTCATCCACGCAACTATAACAAGTAATTAACATGTAAAAGATGTATAGGGAGTAGTGAAATCTAAGTAAACACATTTTCTCCACTTATTGCTCACAACCTTAGTTAATTTAGTTTACTTTCATTTTTAGTATTTTATTTTGATTGCATCTTTAGTATTGGGTTAGTTGACTAGCAACTAATTCCGCCCAAATCCTTCAAACCCGAGATTTTTAATTGCTTTCTAAAAAATATAAAAATACAAAAATAATCATCCCTCACCCTTAGAACTAGTATTTAGGTTTTCTAATCCTAGCGACACTATTCCTAGCTGAACGATCAATCCCCCGGTACTTGTCACTATACTATACTACAACGATCAGGTACACTGCCTGGTGGGGGTTGTAAGCTTCTCAAGATCCCTTGATAGGTAAAACCTGGTTCGATTCCCACGCACATCAAGTTTTTGGCGCCGCATCCTTGGGAATAGTTATTATCTAGGTTAGAATCTCTTTTTATTAGGTC
The DNA here is from genome assembly GCA_030686995.1 of Artemisia argyi. Lineage (NCBI taxonomy): Eukaryota > Viridiplantae > Streptophyta > Magnoliopsida > Asterales > Asteraceae > Artemisia > Artemisia argyi. The sequence goes on along the minus strand of CM060694.1, from coordinate 170,959,270 downwards.
TACTTGCTAGATTCCTTTCTAGTAAGATTTTATTTTTTATTTTTAGGTTTTCTTTAGTCTATCTTATTTCTTTGTGTCCTTTGTTCATAAACTATATCGATGGATAACAATAACATTGATCGTTTGATTCTTGTTATTCGTGTTTTTCGTCGTAGGATTTTCCAAATGCCTGCCCCACTCCCTTTAGTGGAAAATGAGAACCCACTTAACCTCTCGCCCAACCACCACTTTGACAATAATTCTGAGTTAGAGGAGTCTGATCATGATGATGACCGTAGGGCTAGTCCCTTTTATTATTCAGACTCTGATGAGGATCTTGATGATGGTGATGTGATTAATGAGAATAGGATGGAAGAAGAAATAAATCCTCTTAGGTATGTCGACCCTAGAACCAGGATTGAGTGTGATAGTTCGTTTAACATGCAATTCCCTTGTAAGATCGGATTTAGGAGCTTTAACGCCTATCTTAACTCATCTCTCCCAATGAACATAATCTCGCGTAATGAATATAATAAAATCATGGTAGATGAGTTAGAATACAAAGGAGAAAACATTATTGCTAGGGCAATACCATTGCACGTGTTTGTAGGAAGCTTGGTTTATCTTGTTGAGTTCGTGGTTATGGAGAATCTAGGAGAGTTTATTGATGATAAGTTGACCCAAGTTGCGTTTGGAAAACCTTTCAAACGGTTGACCAACCTCGATGAAAAAAATCATACAAGGGTTAATTACATTTTCGAATGGGGATGAAGATTTTGTCTATCAAATGCCCCGCACACACCCTAGGTTCAAAGATTTTTCCATGGAAAAGTGTAGTAGGTATCCACCCATAGAAATGCTAAGTGAGAATGATAAAAGAAAGGGACTTAAGTATACTCATGAAAAGAATAAAAGATACTATCGCAGATGCTTAGAGTTAGGAGATGATTATAAGAAAGATGAGGCGACCATTAGATGGCTCACACTTGGTTATGTGAGCATAAACGATACTCGTTAACCCATGACCTTGAGTCTAGCTACAAGACTCGTAAATAAAGAAAAGCGCTTCTTGGGAGGCAACCCATGTTTTGTGTGATTTTATTTTTGTTTGTTTGTTATTTGCTTCCGTATGCATGCTTTATTTTTATTGTTGGTTGATCATGTTTCTAAACTAAATAGTGGAAATACTTTACTTTTGTTGGGTCTATTAGATTTAATGATACAAAAGAAGAAAGAATGAAACAATAGGGACTTAATATGACAAGAAAGAATTCTACAAAAGATGGAGAAGGACTTGCTTGCAAAAGAAGATTTATATTTTAGTCCTTCGTAGTATTTTGTAAACCCTAAATCTCTATTATATAAAGAGATCAAGGGTTAGGGTTTTATTGTACAAGTCTTCCATTATGTAGTCATTAAAGGTGTGTGTGTAACCTAGACGTAGATTATGAACGTCTAGGGTTAGAGTTGGTTAGAGTTGTTCGTATCCTTCAAGGTCTGAGGTGTCTTAGATCCATGTTACAGTTAGGTAACACGTTATTATTCTGATCAAATAATAATTGGAGGAGATTGTGGAAAAACCTTGTGTCAATAACTTTGATTTGTTCTTATTCCGCTGCGTATCATGTTTATTATCATTGTTATTGTTTAACCCTAGTGCTTAAAATGATCCATGGAGTCTAACAAACTCCACAATGTCTTGTTGATCCCAGTTGAGCTTAAACGATCTTGTATAGAAGTTAACTTAAAGTAAACACTTAAGCTTGAATGCGGAATGTAAAAGCTTAACTTAAGAAGAATTATGATTCTCTTTCAACACTTCAATATTATTAATACGAGCACTCAATAATTCCAGGGTTTTACAACCTTGAAGTGAATAATAATACGTACATAAAACTAACCCTAGGATCCTCCTTTTATAGACTAAGGAATCCTACTAGGTTTACAATACCTTTCTCTACACGATAAGAATATTCTAGATAAATATAATATATACACAATCTATTCTATATTTATCTAAACCGTATACATCCTTATCCCATCAGCAGTAGATTCTGTCAGCAGCATTTAACCTTAGCAGCACTTTGACATTAGCAGCAGAATCATTACCACTAGCAGCAGTTTCACTTATAGCAGCAGTTTCACGCAGCAGCAGTTTCAGACCCAACAATCCTCCCCTAAACTTATTATTTATTTCTAAATAAGTAAGTTTCTTCTAAGCACCATTAATCACTTGGAGGATGCTTCCAAACACTTCAACTCTTGAGAATTCAGTTGATCAAATATCTTCTTATACTTTGATAGCAAATTGAATGCTTGATCATCAGAATCATAATCTTTCTGCAGCTTAAGTGATTTATCACCATTAATCATCTGATTGACAATATTCCAGTATCTTACCACTGGATAATCTACTTCAGCTAGCATATACAAAGTAATTGGTCCAATTTCTAGCACATGAACTCCAGAATTTTGAAAGAGTCTCCATCTTCTTACTTTGTATTCTACTATTTTTGTCCATTCAGAATCATCCATTGAAGGTTCAAACATAAGTTTAAGAGCTCTCCACATAACATTATCAGAAGAAGTTATGATGTGATCAATTTTATGTATCCCATACTTTTTACCATCAAACTTCTCAGCTCCAAACTTTGCCTTATATAACTTCCACAAGTCTTCAACATCCTCTCTATCAAAGTAGTGTAGCATCTGTTGAAATCTAAGAAACCTATGAGTCTTACCATCAGATCTCTGGACATCATGAAATGCTCCAATGTTAGTATCATACCCTGTAGTTACTTTGACAATAGGATATTTAACTCCTAATGGTTTGGCATCAACCACTTCAGGATCTTCCATCTTGCCAACCATTGTATAAACCTTCAATTGTTCTTTAAGATGCTCAGAAGGAATGTGATCAATATCATGTTTAAACTCATCTCCTTCAGGCATAGAACTGCTTCCTTCCCCAATCTTTCTCTTCTTCTTTGCAATTGATTTTTGAACAACACCTTTTCTTTTATCACCTTGCACAGAAGAAATGTTCTTTGCTGCATCAATATCAAGCTGTTTAACAACATCAGCTTCTTGAATATGCTCTGCTTCAACTACCTTTTTAGGTACCAACTTCTTGTTCATCTGAGCAATTTGTTCCAAATCCTCAGCACATCCCATAGCATAAAAAGTATCTGTTCTCTTCTTTGTTTGTTGATACAAGTCAAAAACTTCTTTATCAGAATAAGGTTTCAACTGTACCAATTTCCATCCACCCATATTCTTTAGATACCTTTCATATTCTTTCCTTTGTTGTTTAACAGTTGGACCTTTAAATATCTTTATCTTTCTTCTAGCAGTTGCATTTTCTTTTCTCTTCTTTGAAGTAAAGTCTCTATACTAAGATTGCACATTAAAAGTTGGAACTTCATTCTCTTCAATCTTGATCAGCTTATTTAGTTCAATATCAGCAGCAATTCTGATCTTCTCATCAATCCATTCATCATACCTTTTTAAACCTTCAGCCTCTTTCTCAGCTAACTGTTGATCTTCCATATCAATCAACTCTTGTTCTTTAAGAGCAGCAGCTGTATCATGTTCAACTTGCAATGGCTTAGGCCAAGAATCAAAAGGTACATCAGTGAAATCAATTCCCTTATACATAATTCTTGGTTTTTCAACTTGCTTGCCCTTGTCTTTAGTAGTAGAAGATGAAGAAATAATCTTCTTTTGTTGAGCAGCAGATTCCCTAATAACAATCCCTTTTTCAGGTTTTCTAGGTGCTGATGATTTGATTGTTGTTGTTGTTTGTTGTGGTAGTGAAGGAGTTAGTAGTGGGGTATTCTTCTTGCTCAACAATACCATGGCTTTAGCAGCAGCATTGTCACCAGACCCAGCAGCAGAGTCCTGTGCATCAGCAGATCCACTAGCTGCAGAGTTAGTAATCTCCTTAGCAGTAGATTCTTGAGCAGCAGAGTGAAGAATTTTGTTTTTCTCCAAATCTCCCAACTTCATCAATGTTTCACCCATCAACCCTGTTGCCTTCACTAATTGCTCAGGCTCCAAAGTTGTAAGTTGTTCTACCACCTTCTCTTGTGAAGCAATCACCTCTTCCATAACAACCTCATTCCCTGATTTATCAGCAACTACAAAATCTCCATCATCCTGAGGACTATCAACATCCATATCACCAATTACTGGAACCTCCCCTGAAACTATTCCATCATTCAAACCCAGAGCACTATCAACCTTTTCCAAATTTGCCTCCCCTGAACCCATTGCCTCTTCATTCCTCCCCTGTTTGGAAGCATCATCATCCAAGTGAGTAGAGACATCAGGAGAACTAACAACCTGAGAAGTTCCCGCTTTCTTCAATCTTTTCAAAGAGGTTGAAGATCTTGATTTCTGAAAGTTCTTAATCTGTTTTTGCAATTTGATAATAGTCTTGTCCTGATCAGCAACAACAGATGAAAGAGTAAGAACTTTGTCCTCCAATGTGGTATATGTCAACCTCAAGTTGGTACAAGTAACCGTCAATTCCTGAATAAGTTTCATAATAGTCTCATCACTTCGACCTGTATTACCTGGTCCGAGAGGTGAATCATGGACATTGTCATTATGTACAAGGTTTTCCGTCAATTCATTAGTCACTGGTCTGTCCTCATCACTTCGACCTGTGTAACCTGGTCTGAGAGGTGAGTCTTGGGACATAAACTCAGTATCAAACCTAGTTTGATCAGCTGAGCCCCCTGTATTATCCATTTGGCTAGGGTTACCATCCTGAGAATTTGATTCAGAAGAATCATCATCTCTAGATGTTGCCTTGGTTTGGGTCTTAATTATGTTATCACTATCCTGCTCTGCTGCTACGCTAGTAGCAGTAGTGACAGCCCTTACCAACATGTCCTCTCCATCACCTAGGACAGCCTCATCTGGTACAGCCATACTAACACTATCCTAAGGAAGATCAGTGTTCTTTTTGGTGTTCCTACGGGTATAGAGTATTTTAGGTTGTGTAGCAGATGCACTAAAATTGGGTGTGTGATGGGAGTCAGTGGGATTTCCTGATCCTTCACCCTGATTGTTTTGCACAAGTTGCACCATTTTAGGTGTAAGATTAGTATGTGTGCCTGAAAAACCTTTGCCATGTTTAACCAAGAAAGTAAAAGTTTTAGAAATCAATTTTGGAGCATCGTAAGTAGCAACATGACCTCTAAACTTTGTAAGTTGTTTTTGAACAAAGAGTTGTATAAACCTTGGATAAAGCAAATATGAACCAGACTCTTTGATACTTTGAAACATCCCTTCTAAAATCATTCTTGAAAAATTGAATGGTTTACCTTTGCTTAGGCATACCATTGCAGAAGCAATAGTAGCACTAAACTCATGCCATCCAGAAGTTTTAGGACTCAAACAATGAAGAAGAAGATGTATCAAAAACATATATTGAGGACAGAGGAGAGATTTTTGAAATTTTAAATTTGTATGATTCCCCTCATATCCCAAAGCTTTTAAACCAGCAAAAATAGCAGAATTGGCCAGGAAAGTGGTCTCTGTTTCATCATCTAAGATAAGGGTTTCTCTTATTGATGATTCAGATACACGAACCTTTTGCCCATCTACTAAGGCACTAACATGTTTTTCCCCATTCATAGTTTTGATTTTAGCAATAAGCCAAAAATGTTTGATGTGGGAAACAAATATAGTAGGATTCACAGTGAGTGCATACCTAATAGAAGTAACATTCAAAAATGTTACCATGTCTGTGAATTCTTCATTAACTGATTCAACATCCAAAACGACCACACTGTTGTGTTGCTTTGCCCATGTACGAACGCAATCCATGAGTTAGGGTTTAGGGAAATTGGGAATAATTGACTTTGAGAAAATTGGAGTGTTAGGGTTTGTGATAACTTCAATTTGAAATATGAGAAAACCAATTTGGAAGATCAATTAGGTTTTAAACGGAGTTAAGAAGTTACACATCCCACCCTCACACTTTCAACCGTAGCAGCAAAATAACACTAGCAGCAGAGTTGTATAACTAGCAGCAGAGTGAAAAATCCAGCAGCAGAGTTGACAAAATAAGCTTGGTCAAAAAGTCAAAGATCCTCAGCAATTAATGTGATGATATGCCGTAATCCCTATAAAAGCGGACTAAATATTTTCCCTATATCAACACGATCAAACCTTAATCGCAATCAAAACGCCAATCAACCAAATCAAAACCTCAGTTAACCCAAATCAAATCAAATAATCATGAAATCAACACCCAAAATTATCAATATCTCTTCCGATTCATCATCTGAAGATGAAACCCCCTTTGAAACATATGTACCACCCTTCCGTCCTCCTCATAATGGTTGCAGAACCAAAGAGCAAGCTAAGAAGAGAAAGCATGATCTCCCTGTGTTCAAAGATCTCCTCAGTTTGAATCAAACCCCAAGCACTTCCAGGGGTAAAGCTGTGATGTCCCCAAAATCTCCACCGTCTTCAGAATCATCAGAAGATACAGCTTGGATCCCTGTCAGGCAACCATCCCCAAGAGAGCTTGTTTCACCATTTATCTACACTTCATCAGATGAGGATGAGCCTCCAAATGAACCACCTTCCACTCCTGAGAGGCCTCAATCATCAAGGCCACGTCCAAAGAAATCCACCAAGGCAAAGAAGACAAGAAAGACAAACTCTCCTCTTCCAAAAGAAAGAAAGATCGTTCTTGGACTTCCATGCACTAGGAAGTAGTGGTTGTAGTCATCTTAGGTTTTTGCACTCTTTTATTGTTTCAGAAGTAGTTTTTGTAATTTCTCTTGTGATGTATGAACTTCTGAATCAGATTAATGAATAAATGTGCTTCTTTTGTTGTCTTAACATTGTTATTGCAAATCATCATCTAGACTTTATTCCTGCACAATATTAGATCAAACACCACAAAGCAAACAAACATATGTACTAGCAGTAGAGTTAGACATAGCAGCATAGTACATTTCAACATAAATATATGCTTTATGATAAGCAGCAGAGTAACAAGCAGCACAATTCCTTTACACACTTATACAAAAACAAGGAGATAAGTTTTTCAAAGATTTATCATACCAATATTTGCAATTAAAAATTGAAACCTCCCCACATCAAAGTGTTTAGTGAGAAGATCAGCAACATTGTTATCAGTATGAACTTTAACAATTTGGATCAACTTCTTTTCATAGCAATCCCTAATAAAGTGATGTCTTATCTCAATATGTTTTGTTTTAGAGTGAAAAACAGGGTTTTTAGTTATGCAAAGTGTGTTGTTGTTATCAATATGAATTTTGGTATTCATGAAATTGTACCCATAATCCAATAATTGATTCTGCATCCATAGAACTTGTCCACAACAACTTGAAGCAGCCACATACTCAGCTTCAGTTGTAGAATTAGCCACCACTGTTTGCTTCTTACATTGCCATGACACCAATCTGCTTCCTAGAAATTGACAACCCCTTGTTGTAGACTTTCTATCCAATGAAGCTCTAGCATAGTCACTATCTGAATAGGAGACCAAATCAAATGGGGAATCCTTAGGATACCAAAGGCCCAATTTTGGTTGATGCCTCAGATATCTAAAAATTCTCTTCACTGCATTGAGATGTGATTCCTTGGGACACACTTGAAATCTTGCACAGGCACACACTGCAAACATGATATTAGGCCTTGATGCTGTAAGATGCATCAATGATCCAATCATAGACCTGTACAAGTGTATATCCACTTCCTTTCCATATTCATCCTTCAGCAATGGTTTATTGTTTTCCATGGTAGTCTTGGTAGGTTTAGCATCTTCAAATCCAAACTTCTTCAAAATATCATTGACATACTTATCCTGACTGATAAATATGCCATTTTCTTTCTATGTAACTTGCAGACCTAAGAAGAAGGTGAGTTCTCCCATTGAACTCATAGCAAACTTGTCCTTCATAAGCTTCTCAAAACTAACACACATAGCTTTGTTTGTAGACCCAAAGATTATGTCATCAACATAGATTTGAACCAGCAAAATATCATCCTTTTGTCTTTTGAGAAACAAAGTTTTTTCAATCTTTCCCCTGCTGAACCCAGAGTCTAGCAAGTATGTTGACAAAGTGTCATACCAAGCTCTAGGAGCTTGATGTAGACCATACATTGCTCTATTTACCTTGTAAACTTTGTTAGGATGATCAGGGTCTTCAAAGCCTGGTGGTTGAGACACATAAACCTCTTCTGTAATGGTCCCATACAGAAAAGCATTTTCACATCCATTTGATACGCTACAAAATCTTTGTATGAAGCATAAGCCAAGAATATTCTAATTGCTTCTATTCTTGCCATTGGAGCAAATACCTCATCATAATCAAGGCCTTCTTGTTGTGTGTATCCCTGTGCTACTAACCTTGCCTTATTCCTTATGACAATTCCTCTCTCATCTCTTTTGCATCTAAAAACCCATTTAGTGCCAATCACTCTTTTTCCATTTGGCAGTTCAACCAAAGTCCAAACTTCTTGCAGCTTGAATTGTAGAAGCTCATCTTGCATTGCTTCTACCCAACTTGCTTCTTGTAAGGCTTTGTAAGTGTTCTTGGGTTCTATTTGAGAAAGAAAACATGCAAACAGGCAATTTTGAAGATCTTTATGACTATTTCTTTGATGCAGAGATCTGGCAAAGAAACTTTGATGTTGAAGATCTTTCAGTGCTTTAATCATCTGCCTAGTTTGAATAGATGATTGTGGATCACTCAAAATTTGGTCTTTGAGATGATCCTTGTGTATTCTTATGGTAGTTGTGGGACTAACAGGAATATTGAGTTCCAAATTAGCAATATCAGCAGCAGCTCCAAATAACTGACCATCAAGTGCATCATCATCTGTGTCATAATAAATATTTTCAAGATCAGGCATATTTGGATCATCAGGATAGATAGTATCACCAATAGATCTACCCTGAGTGTCCAAATTAGGAAACAATGAAGTAGCAGTAGAGTTAGTAGGCTTGGAAGCAGAATGTGGTGGAGCAGTAGTTGTATCTTTTGGCCTAGCAGTAGAGTCTTCTGAGTCAGCAGCAGAGTCTTCTGGCTTTGTAGGAGAGACATCAACAACTACTTTGGGAGCTCCATTAGTTTCTTTTTCTGCTTCAATGGGTATTTCAATACCTTCTTCAGTTTCCTTTGGTTTCTCTTGAGTAACCACATCTTCTTTAGGACTTGTATCTGACTGAAAGGGTAGTAAAGTAGGACCAACCTTTAATTTCTCAACCAAAACAAATTCTTCTTGTGGTTTGTCAACACTGGCAATAACTGGTACATAGTTCATTGTTTTGGTAAGCATATCAACATTAAACAGCCATTCTGGTCCTTTTCCCTCAGGATTAGATGTGTTCTCAGAAAACTTGATATGCAGATTCTCCTCTACATGTTTGGTTCTCTTATTGTATACCCTAAAAGCTTTACTAGTCACAGAGTAACCAACCAAATTTCCTTCATCAGCTTTTTCATCAAATTTGCCTAGCTGATCCTTAGTGTTCAAAATTGTAACAGGACATCCAAATGGTTTGAGAAAATCAATCAGTGGCTTCTTTCCATGAAATAACTCATATGGAGTCTTATTATGAGGCTTGACTACCTTACTTCTGTTCTGCACAAAACATGCAGTGTTCACAGCTTCAGCCCAAAAAGGAATAGGTAGTTTTGAATCAGATAACATTGTTCTTGTAGCCTCAATAAGTGTCCTGTTTCTTCTTTCTGCAACACCATTCTGTTGTGGAGTTCTTGCTACACTATACTGTCTAAGAATTCCTTTCCCCACACAGAATTGATTCATCACACTTGTAACAATTCGCAATTTCAGGTCAATTACTATTCCCGGAAAATTCACTATTCACTTTTACTATTCATTTTTACTATTCATTTCTTTCCGAAATTTTCCCGAAAGTTGATTTTTATTTGATTTTCTCGAGTGATAAATCATTTCCATGGCAAATTAAATGTTTGACATCCGTCAGATCATTTTCGTGAAAGTTATTAAGGAATTACATGGAATTACACGTTTTAGGGTAAAACGTCAATCAGAAATTCTACGCACAACGAAATTCGATCCCGTCAGGTGACCCCACATCGGAAAAATGTTTGAGACGCTCATGATTTATTTGAGAATTAATCGTGACTGAGAAAAACATGACCAAAGACTTCCCGGCAGGTCACCCAAGCCAGTACTACTCTCGCATGAGCACACTTAACCGTATGGGCGATTAACCGTTAGACCACGAAACGCATTTCTAAGACGATTTGAGTTTTCAACTTATTAGAAAAAGTCAACATATTTTTCCCTCCTCCATTGACCAAAAATCATCCCTCGATGTTATAAGTCATTTCGTGATTTTTAGGCTTACGGTTTGATGTCTAAAAGACATTTAATACCAACCGACACTAGACTGAGCCCAGTCTAGACATTATAAGTCATTTTAAATCATTTTTATCACATTAGAAAAGTAACATTTTACTTTTCTCAATTTTACGCAATATTTGTACGTTTTACGTATTACGCGTTTTAGACCCGTGTTTCCAGCTTTTAGCAGGGTTTTAGCACCCGATAGAACCTACCACTCATTTTATATTTTATTATGGAGTATTTTGACAAGTTTAATCATTCCTCCAAGTTTCGTATTTTTACGATACCCGGTTTTACGTTTTGTGACGTAACAACTTACGGTTTGCATTTTACGGAGTCAAAACACACTAGATATCTTGGATAAGATCACCAAAAGTCCACCCTTGCTCCCCAAGGTTACCAAACCGCCCTAGGAGGGGGGAGTCACACCCATGTGGCTTCATCTCATGAATTTACCCCTAGATTATCACTAAATTACAACTTGGTCACCAAGTTTTGGTAATTTCCTACTTGTTTCCTAACCTCCTCATTTGGACTATAAATAGCCCCCTCCCCCTCCTCTTTTGCCGTCCACTTCCACACACACAAACACTCTCATCTTTGCTTGATTTCCTTCTAATTTCTAGCAAGATTCAAGTGCAAGTTCAAGGTAGAAAACCTAGTTAGGTTTCCATTCATCAAAACACTTCCATAACCTCATATACTTGGTGATTTCTCTTGAGTTTGAATCCACTCAAGTCACCTCAACTTTCATCATCTCTCTTTCAAGATTACAAGAGTAGAAAGATTGCATGAAGTGAAGTGGGTTGAAGCAAGTCTATCAATGTCCTATCCTTACATGTTAACTTCCTTTCATCTTTGAAAGCCAAAAGTTGTAAGCCAAACCCTAACATGATTCTTGTTAAATAATCATGTTCATGTTATTTACATGTTATTCTTGCTATATTATGTCTTGTAGTTATGTCCATGATGTATAAAAGTGAACAAAACAAGTTATTGTTATGGATTGTTGAAACAAGTTACTAAAACAAGCAAACTAATGAATTTCTTGGTAAGACCTGATCAAAATGGTAAAAATATGATATTTGATTATTACATATTGTGGTAGAGGACCTAACAAGGAAACCATAGCAATTTGAACCACCTAAAACGAGTATACGAGTCAAAAGTTACGCCCATTTGAAGTTACCAAAACTTTTCGGCAAACTGCCAAATACCATTCTGATCAAATTTGGGTTTTGAAAGTCCCACTTCTGGTCCGATTCATCAAAAAGTTAAAACACGAAAGTTGTCCGGAACGACGTTTTCATTCAGGAACAAAGAAGCTCGAGACCTAAAAATGCTTTCTGAGTGATAAAATTCTTCAAATTCTAAACAGCCCATTTTTTAGGCAAAAGTCACTAGATTATGGTTATACTTTGAAAGGAACAAGAGGTCTTATGACCTATAATCAAGACCACAACCATGGCTAGAGCCAAGGTTGTGTCTCATGACCTTGGAACAAGGACCAAAGGTCATGGCTAGGCCATGACGAAATGACCATACCAATTTACATAGGCGTAAACATGAAACAATGAATTAGGCGATAACATGAACAAGCAATTTGGATCTACTTCACAAAAAGGGAACCATGAGATATTACCAAGAGAAAATGGTCATACAAGACTTATGAAACTACCCCTAATAACAATCTTCATGTACTAATAAACTTTCCTAAGTTTATCCAAATATCGGACATATAACTTTTCGGATCAAAACTTATATCTATATATTTCATCAACTACTACAATAGTAGGGAGCCTCATGTGAGGAGTTCATTATGTAAGCCGTCGAGTTGAGTTGTGGATTTACGAGTTAAAGTGTCCTGGCTCCTCGAACGCTTACTAACATGACTTCTGAATTATGTCGGCCCGAACGGTAGTAAACGATATACAAAACATACATGTTCATGAATCTTTTCTTTCTAAGACTTACAATATACATCATACCACATCATGGACTAAATGCAAGATATATATATAGGCACTACTTCATATTCTTTACTCCGATCCTAAGTCGCGACATTCTATTATAGGTTGCTCGTAGAAACCTTCGCGATTAGACCATCACATTCACTACTCACTACATAACTTAAGGTGAGTTCGTAGCCCCACTTTCTATTGTTTAACTATTTTACAAATCCATGGGGGGAATACATGCTATTATTTTTCTACTCGAACACAATGCTTTCTATTGTATGCTACCCGACGATGTTTTATTATCACTAAGTAACGATTGCCATGTTCGAAGTCCCTATATCATGAACCATTAGTCACTACCTTTAGTGAGCGCGAATATTGTGAATAGATCTATTGGGATTGACGAATCCCATTTGTGTTGAACAACGATGAGTTCACACAAATGCACTATATTTGAGATTTAGCGGTATAACGGCAAAAGTACCTTGATAGGGCTTCTATAATGCCAATTTTGTTGGTTCGATGTTAACGCTTTGGTTGTATGAGCTTAGTGAAATAAATAACGATTTTGTTTTCTAACTATGAGTGTGAGTCTATAGCTCACACTACGATTATTGTGTTCAAACGATTTAACTAAACTCTATGAATTCCACTCAACCTTTGTGTTGACCTCTCAAGCATGTATTTCAGGTTCATGACGATCAAGGATGGCACGGAAGGGCACGGATACTCAAGAGGGCTATAAATTTTATTATCATTCAAAACTCATTTAATTTGTAAACATGGAACCATCTGGGACCTCATTTCGTAATCTCTGATATCTATATAATTTGAATGATAAATCTTTTAAAACGACTCAATTGGAGTTCGTTTTCTATTATTGTGACTATTGTGCCGTCCAGTAACACCCAGTTCGAATTCCGCTGCGTCCATGAATTGGGGGTGTTACAACACTGTTCTTGAACTCAGTACCATTGTTACATCTGATTATCTTCACTATGTGATTGTACAGGTTTTCAACTCTTGTAATAAATGCCTTGAGTATTTCTGGAGTTTCATCTTTAGTGGCTAGAAAGAATACCCAAGTAAACCTGCTAAAGTCATCAGTGACAACAAGACAATATGATTTCTTGTTCAAGCTTTGTACAAATACAGGCCCAAATAAATCCATGTGTAGTAAGTGTAATGGCTCAGTATTTGTGTTCACACTCTTTGACTTGAAAGAAACTCTGTGTTGTTTACCCTTTTGACATGCAACACAAGTTTCACAATTTTCAAAAGTCTTTGTAGGCATTCCTCTGACCAAATTTCCTTTTACCAATTTGTTCATGGTCTTGTAGTAAAGATGTCCCAATCTCCTATGCCATAATTTAGACTCATCAACAGTGGCCTTTGCAATTAGACAAGTCAAAGCCCTCTTAGGAACAATGTTCTTAATATGGTCACTGTATATATTCTCATTTCTAGGGACCTTCAAAAGCACAGATTTGTCATCTGGCAATTGATAGTCAGGAGAAAGGATCATACACTCAGTGTCTATAAAAAGAACAAAGTTCTTTTTGTCACACATTTGTGAGACACTAAAAAGGTTAAACTTAAGTCCTTTCACAAGAAACACTTTTTCAAAGTCCAAATTTCCGGTTTTTAGAGTTCCTCTTCCAACAATCTTTCCACCTTTTGGATCATTCCCAAATGCAACATAACCACCATCAAAAGCCTCAAAGTCTTCAAGTTGAGACTCATCACCTGTCATGTGTCCAGAACATCCACTGTCAACAATAACCATATCCTTAAGCTCATCCAGTAGATTGACCTGCACATGAAAAATAGAGACATTAGTTCCTCTTGACGACCCAAGCCATTACTGACTTGGATCTGCCCTGTGCATCAACATAATCAAATTTCTTTAAATCACTTGATGCACTACTATTCTTGGAAACAGAATTTGAACCATTAGTTTTTGGTTTCCAAGTCCAGCAAGCTGAGGCCTTAACAACATAAAAGTGATTACCAACAACTGTATTTGTTAAAACTTTTAGCCCAGAAGTAGAAAGTTTTGTGCTAGCAGCAGGTTGCGTACTAGCAGCAGAGTGCATACTAGCAGCAGAATGCTTACTAGCAGTAGAGCCAGTAGAAGAACCAGTTGTATTTTTGAATACACCATTTGATTTAGCAGCATAAATAGATCTAGTAGCACCAAATCTCAATAAAACAGCTCTTGGAACCATATATCTATTAGGATGTGGGTGAGTTTGTTTAGTTACATATTTGTGATTCACCCTAGTGTATTGATTCCAAACAGGCTTTTGGTGTTCAGGACATCTAACAATCAAGTGGTCAAAGCTACCACACTTATAACAAGCCTTCTTTTGTAATTGAAACTGATTGCCTAATCTGTGTGAAACTAGGTTGTTGAAGTTTCTCTGGTTACCCCTAGGCTTATTATTAAACCTTTCCATCTGTTCTCTAGGTACCTCATTGTACTCTACCATTTTCTTAGAGAAGTTATTTCCAAATACAGGTTTGACAACCTTAACCTGTTCAATTTTAGGTTTTTCTTCCTTTTTCACACTTGGTTCTTGTTTAACCTGTTCCTCATCACTATCACTATCAGAATACCATTCTTCTATAATGGGAGCTTCAGGAAATTTTCTAGCCTCAACCTTAGGTGTTTCAATAACACTTGTGCTACATTCACCTACAGGTTTTTCAATACTTAGCTCACTAATGAAGGATAGTTCTTTTCCTAGTGGAGCAAAAGCACTTTTGGCTGGAGGAGCCACTTCATTATACCCAATTCCACTACCTTTTCTCATCAAGGTATTCTCTATAGATTTATGAACCAAATTAGAAGCATATTGTTGTTTTTGTACTCTTACTACATGTTTATCTTTTTCAGCAAGAGCTTCCTCTTTCTTTTTCAGCTTCTTCTAACTTAATTTTAAGAACTTCTACTTCACTGTTTTTCTTAAAAATTTCTATATCTCTAAGATTAAGTTGTTCTACATATTCCTTCTCACATTCTTTAAGATATTCCAACCTTCTTTCAACATTTTGAATACCTACTTTGTAACCTAAGTTATCAAGTTTTAGGTGTTCAATTTCTCTATTTAAACTCTCATTCCTAGACTTAAGTTCTTCTATAGTGTCAGCACAAGATTTAAAAGAACACATAGATAAGTCTGAATCATTGGATACCTCAGAGTCAGAGCCTGATGATGAACCATAGGCCATAAGTGCAAAGTTCTGCACCTTGGGTTGAGCAGCAGCTATCAAAGAGAAATTAGGTTCTTCTTCAGCTATATCACTCCAATCATAATCTCCCAGTCCATCACAAGATATCAGTGTAGTCTTTGATTCTTCAGTAATCTTCTTTGTAGCATCAACATTCTTCTTTGGAGCTCTACACTCTCTGGCAAAATGTCCCTTCCTGTTGCAATTGTAGCACTCTATCTTTGATTTGTCAAAGCCTGGACTGTCCTTAGCCTTGTACTTGACTTCTTTTCTAGTCTTCTTCAAAACCTTTCTTGCCCTCAAAGTCAACATAGCCATTTGCCATTTAAGATCAATTTCTTCAAGATCATCAGGATCAATATAATCCAAGTCTTGATTAAGGACATGTGACCTTATAGTAGTTGTAAGCTCAGCCAAGAATGCACACAAAGCAATATCACTGGTAGAAATCTTATCATTTGAACTAGCAGCAGATCCATCAGCAGCAGATACTCCATAAGCAGTAGACTGAGCAGCAGAGTGAGATTCTTGAGATCCTTTTCCTTTAGAGGATACAAAGGCAAGATTTTGAGTACCAGAAGATGAAGTAGAAGAGGTAGATAGTTCTGATTCATACACTCTTAAATTGTTATAGAGACTCTCCAACTTCATAGTTTCAAAATCAGGCTTATTCCTCCACACAACTGTGTGCATACTCCATTCAGGTGCAAGACTTCTAAGAAACTTTAGATTTACATCTTCTTGTGGAACTGCATATCCAACAAGCTTTAGATGACTAACAAGTTGGTTTAGCCTGTTGTATGTGCCAATTATCTTCTCTCCACTTTCAGAAGTAAAGTTCTCAAACTGATGCTTCAGCATATTTTTCCTTGATTTCTTAGTAGCATCATTCCCTCCAAACCTGAATTCAACAGCATCCATCAATTCTTTTGCAGATTCACAATCATCAAAGTCCATTTGGAATTCATTAGGTATTCCCATTAAGAGAATACTATGTGCATTGATTTCCATCTTCCTTACTGTGTTAGCTTCTGCAGACTTAATTGGTATTTCCTTCCCATCAGCACTCTTCTCAGGTACAGAATCACCATTAACAATCACATTCCACATGTTGAAATCAATCATGCAAATGTACTGTCTGATCCTTCTCTTCCAAAGCTCATACTCAGAAGGATTCAGCATAGGTACCCTTGAAGCAGTCACCATATGAGTTTCATCTCCCATCTTAGCAGTAAATTTGGAACAACAAATTCTTAAGAAACAAAATCTTCTTGATAATAACTTCTAGATCACAAGCTCTGATACCACTTGTTGATCCCAGTTGAGCTTAAACGATCTTGTATAGAAGTTAACTTAAAGTAAACACTTAAGCTTGAATGCGGAATGTAAAAGCTTAACTTAAGAAGAATTATGATTCTCTTTCAACACTTCAATATTATTAATACGAGCACTCAATAATGCTAGGGTTTTACAACCTTGAAGTGAATAATAATACGTACATAAAACTAACCCTAGGATCCTCCTTTTATAAACTAAGGAATCCTACTATGTTTACAATACCTTTCTCTACACGATAAGAATATTCTAGATAAATATAATATATACACAATCTATTCTATATTTATCTAAACCGTATACATCCTTATCCCATCAGCAGTAGATTCCGTCAGCAGCATTTAAACTTAGCAGCACTTTGACATTAGCAGCAGAATCATTACCACTAGCAGCAGTTTCACTTATAGCAGCAGTTTCACGCAGCAGTAGTTTCAGACCCAACAACTTTGTTGTTTAGCCTAGTCTTAACTCCACCTAAAAGTATTTTTGCAAAAGATAAGTGTAAGGGGAAACCCCAAATATGTTTTTAAGAAACAAATCGATCATGATTCTCCACAATATTAAATGAACATGTATATTCGTATTTGTTAGAGTCAAATGCTTGTATTGAGTCATAATGAAGTTTTGCAGGATTTTCCAGGAAGTAGAACCAAGTTTTTCCAGAAATTTTCCGGAAACTTAACATAAGAATTTCTGCAGGTCACTTCTGACGGCGTCACGAGTGAACTCTTGACGGCGTCACGTGTAAAAATCTGGAAATTTTACCGGTTTTGTTTTTCTAATGGAGTCTTATGGTTTTTGTGAATTATTAAGTTTTATAATCTCCAGGAAATCTGCAAACTTCATTCCACAAGCATTATATCTTATCTTGTTTTCTAGGATTTAGTAACTTATATAGGATGCCGCCGATTTTACGCAAGGTTGTCTTGTCTATTTTCTCAGGATTTACAGGTTATGTATGACAAGAAGATGATTTATATTCTGGAAGGGAAGCTTTGATTGTTCATTTTCTTGGAGGAAGATTTAACCTGGCCACCTTATTATCCATACCAAGCGAATCAGGGGAGTATTTGATTTCATTCTTTTTACTTATTTAACTTTTACATTCTTTACTTGAACATTGGGGACAATGTTCATCTTAAGTGTAAGGGGAGGGTAAAATGATGATACCTTACATATGCACTTTCGCTTGAGTTTGTTTTGTTTAATGGTAGATGTGTAATAAAACTATGAGAAATACTTGTTAGTGTAATTTTAGCGCCAAATTTAAAATTTTTTTCAACATTTAGGAGTGAAACTTTAGCCATATCAAGCGTCTCATGGATAGGAGATTGTATGACTAGCACATAACCGTATATTCAGAAAAATTTTCCACCCAAATATGTGAGGTTCGCCTTTAGATTTGATAGGAAAAGCATTTACTATTAGTGCTTATGAGTGTACCGGTAGCATTTAGATTCTAGAACTTGCGTTAGTGATGCATCCCGAGACCGCTAGTGAGACTACATTCGGGTGGTAGGATTTACTACATGATAAGAGGCATTAGGATCACCCTTGTGTTAAACCCGTATCATAATTACTTGACCATTTAAGTCATATTACTTGGCTAGTTAAGTCAACTAATTTTTCCCACACCCTTAGCGTTGTACTCATTTTTAGTACACGAAACCCCTAGTACACCCCTCCGAGCCTATCTTTTCGTTTCTAACTTTAAGCATCTTACTTAAAGGAAGAATTTGTTACACCCCACTTAAATGTACAACCAAATCGCCTTAGCCTTCCGTGTATGCGCTCATTTTTAGTGCATTATTGTTATTTGTTAAACCCTAAGTTAACTATCTAATTGATTACATGGTTGCTAAGTCGAGTCATATCCTTGTACATAATGTTTTGGGACAATTGGGACTCATGGGTAAGTACTTATTTTATGGAGTAATGGGGAAGAACATCATTTATTACCCCCATATGTGCGTTAATCTTAAAAGTACTCCAAGTGTTTTGATTTTCTTAATTCGAGTCATTAGATTAGTTTATTGTAAAGTATGTAAAAATTCAAGTGTAAGGGAAATGTTCATTCCATATGATGTATTATTTTGGATGGTAGGGTAAGAGTGAATGCAAAAAAAAAAAAAAAAGAAAAAAAAAAAAAGAAAAAAAAATCGAAAAAATCAAGAAAAAGAAAAAAAAAATATAGAAAAAAGGAAAAGAGAAAAAACATACGGACTACCATCCCGTTTCATTCTATGTTCATTTTATGTTTTTGTTATTTTTCATTTATTAGCCTAAGTCGAGTCTAGTCTTGGCTTAGCAACGCCATATTGTACATGTAATTAACCAAGATTGTTAACTCGCCACCAGTAAAAACTTCCTTTATCGAACAAAACCGTGTATTTCATATCCCTACACCTAACGTTACAACCCTTTAAAAGACCTCTTTGATAGTTTATCCTAGGTGCTTACGCCATGTGGTGGAGGTTTGATCCTTTCCCAAGCCTATGGTAATCTATTTTGCTATGACAGGTAGTGAGAGATGTTTTCCATTTCCATATTGTAATTTACACTTTATTACACCTGAGAGATGTGAGTATCTAAATACTATTTGTGAGGTGCTAGTGCATGACCTCCGTGCTTGTCTATTGGTCTTTAGTGGAACGATTATTTGTTGTAATTACTTTTATATTATTGTTAAATGACCCCTAACTTGTATTTTGACTAGAATAAAAGCGCATTTTCTTGAGGACAAGCAAATCTCAAGTGTAAGGGTATATGATGAGGCGAAAAATGAACCGTTTTTAGGGGGTCATTTAAGCCCGGAATTGAATTTTTTTGATCAAAAATTGGCCTAAATCGTTCCTTTTGTGATTTTAGGTACTTTGGGAGAGAAATCTAAAAAAGGAAGCAATTCGGACGTTTTTGGAGCATAAAAGTGAAGAAAACGCCAAAGTCTTAATTTTCCATGCTGGGAACAGTAGGTGACGGCGTCAAGAAGGAATTCCTGACGGCGTCAAGAATAATTTCCATGACGATCCAATACAGATTTGAAGGCGTCACGAAGTAGGGCGTCAAGAGTAAAAGTCATGACGGCTTGGAAATGCATAACACATGACGGCGTCAAAAGTAGATCAAGGCAGTCCGAGAATTATTTTGGCGGCGAGGTGACGGCGTCACAAGATTGTTCATGACGCCGTCAGACCCTTTTTCCTATATATAGTTTTCTAATTTTCACATTTAAAAGAGAGGAGTTTTGGAGAAACCCTAAGCACGAACTTGGTGCGAATTTTACAGGTTTTTCAAGGGTTCTAAGCCCTTGATACCTTTCATGTGTAATTGAGATAAGTATTCTTTTAATTCAATCAATATGTCTATGTGTTGGTTGTCTATATCTTGTTCTTGTCTTAATTCCATCATGCTAGGCTAGATCTATCTTGTGTTTGCTTGGATCTAATGAAACCTAGATGTTAATTATGTGATGATTATTTGTTTATAGTTGTTTTGGATGAATGAATTTGATGTTAGACTTAAGAAAACCGGCAGATCTCCAAATGGTAACATGCTTGAACGTCTTAGGAAACATGAACCGCTGTACACTAGGTCTTTATTGGTTGTATTTAATGCATGAGCCACTGTTTATAATCCCTATGGTTGTGCTGGGCATGACATAGGAGGAGATAAGAGCTCATAGAATTGGGGAGTTAAGTGCGCCATCCCATGAATGGTATTAAGGAATACAATCCGTCATCCACGCAACTATAACAAGTAATTAACATGTAAAAGATGTCTAGGGAGTAGTGAAATCTAAGTAAACACATTTTCTCCACTTATTGCTCACAACCTTAGTTAATTTAGTTTATTTTCATTTTTAGTATTTTATTTTGATTGCATCTTTAGTATTGGGTTAGTTGACTAGCAACTAATTCCGCCCAAATCCTTCAAACCCGAGATTTTTAATTGCTTTCTAAAAAATATAAAAATACAAAAATAATCATCCCTCACCCTTAGAACTAGTATTTAGGTTTTCTAATCCTAGCGACACTATTCCTAGCTGAACGATCAATCCCCCGGTACTTGTCACTATACTATAATACAACGATCAGGTACACTGCCTGGTGGGGGTTGTAAGCTTCTCAAGATCCCTTGAGAGGTAAAACCTGGTGCGATTCTCACGCACATCAAGTTTTTGGCGCCGCAGCCTGGGGAATAGTTATTATCTAGGTTAGAGTCTCTTTTTATTAGGTCTACTTGCTAGATTCCTTTCTAGTAAGATTTTATTTTTTATTTTTAGGTTTTCTTTAGTCTATCTTATTTCTTTATGTCCTTTGTTCGTAAACTATATCGATGGATAACAATAACATTGATTGTTTGATTCCTGTTATTCGTGTTTTTCGTCGTAGGATTTTCCAAATGCCTGCCCCACTCCCTTTAGTGGAAAATGAGAACCCACCTAACCTCTCGCCCAACCACCACTTTGACAATAATTCTGAGTTAGAGGAGTCTGATCATGATGATGACCGTAGGGCTAGTCCCTTTTACAATTGAGACTCCGATGAGGATCTTGATGATGGTGATGTGATTAATGAGAATAGGATGAAAGAAGAAATAAATCCTCTTAGGTATGTCGACCCTAGAACCAGGATTGAGTGTGATAGTTCGTTTAACATGCAATTCCCTTGTAAGATCGGATTTAGGAGCTTTAACGCCTATCTTAACTCATCTCTCCCAATGAACATAATCTCGCGTAATGAATATAATAAAATCATGGTAGATGAGTTAGAATACAAAGGAGAAAACATTATTGCTAGGGCAATACCATTGCATGTGTTTGTAGGAAGCTTGGTTTATCTTGTTGAGTTCGTGGTTATGGAGAATCTAGGAGAGTTTATTGATGATAAGTTGACCCAAGTTGCATTTGGAAAACCTTTCAAACGGTTGACCAACCTCGATGAAAAAATCATAGAAGGGTTAATTACATTCTCGAATGGGGATGAAGATTTTGTCTATCAAATGCCCCGCACACACCCTAGGTTCAAAGATTTTTCCATGGAAAAGTGTAGTAGGTATCCACCCATAGAAATGCTAAGTGAGAATGATAAGAGAAAGGGACTTAAGTATACTCATGAAAAGAATAAAAGATACTATCGCGGATGCTTAGAGTTAGGAGATGATTATAAGAAAGATGAGGCGACCATTAGATGGCTCACACTTGGTTATGTGAGCATAAACGATACTCGTTAACCCATGACCTTGAGTCTAGCTACAAGACTCGTAAATAAAGAAAAGCGCTTCTTGGGAGGCAACCCATGTTTTGTGTGATTTTATTTTTGTTTGTTTGTTATTTGCTTCCGTATGCATGCTTTATTTTTATTGTTGGTTGATCATGTTTCTAAACTAAATAGTGGAAATACTTTACTTTGTTGTTGAGCCTAGTCTTAACTCCACCTAAAAGTATTTTTGCAAAAGATAAGTGTAAGGGGAAACCCCAAATATGTTTTTAAGAAACAAATCGATCATGATTCTCCACAATATTAAATGAACATGTATATTCGTATTTGTTAGAGTCAAATGCTTGTATTGAGTCATAATGAAGTTTTGCAGGATTTTCCAGGAAGTAGAACCAAGTTTTTCCAGAAATTTTCCGGAAACTTAACATAAGAATTTCTGCAGGTCACTTCTGACGGCGTCACGAGTTAACTCTTGACGGCGTCACGTGTAAAAATCTGGAAATTTTACCGGTTTTGTTTTTCTAACGGAGTCTTATGGTTTTTGTGAATTATTAAGTTTTATAATCTCCAGGAAATCTACAAACTTCATTCCACGAGCATTATATCTTATCTTGTTTTCTAGGATTTAGTAACTTATATAGGATGCCGCCGATTTTACACAAGGTTGTCTTGTCTATTTTCTCAGGATTTACAGGTTATGTATGACAAGAAGATGATTTATATTCTGGAAGGGAAGCTTTGATTGTTCATTTTCTTGGAGGAAGATTTAACCTGGCCACCTTATTATCCATACCGAGCGAATCAGGGGAGTATTTGATTTCATTCTTTTTACTTATTTAACTTTTACATTCTTTACTTGAACATTGGGGACAATGTTCATCTTAAGTGTAAGGGGAGGGTAAAATGATGATACCTTACATATGCACTTTCGCTTGAGTTTGTTTTGTTTAATGGTAGATGTGTAATAAAACTATGAGAAATACTTGTTAGTGTAATTTTAGCGCCAAATTTAAATTTTTTTTCAACATTTAGGAGTGAAACTTTAGCCATATCAAGCGTCTCATGGATAGGAGATTGTATGACTAGCACATAACCGTATATTCAGAAAAATTTTCCACCCAAATATGTAAGGTTCGCCTTTAGATTTGATAGGAAAAGCATTTACTATTAGTGCTTATGAGTGTACCGGTAGCATTTAGATTCTAGAACTTGCGTTAGTGATGCATCCCGAGACCGCTGGTGAGACTACATTCGTGTGGTAGGATTTACTACATGATAAGAGGCATTAGGATCACCCTTGTGTTAAACCCGTATCATAATTACTTGACCATTTAAGTCATATTACTTGGCTAGTTAAGTCAACTAATTTTTCCCACACCCTTAGCGTTGTACTCATTTTTAGTACACGAAACCCCTAGTACACCCCTCCGAGCCTATCTTTTCGTTTCTAACTTTAAGCATCTTACTTAAAGGAAGAATTTGTTACACCCCACTTAAATGTACAACCAAATCGCCTTAGCCTTCCGTGTATGCGCTCATTTTTAGTGCATTATTGTTATTTGTTAAACCCTAAGTTAACTGTCTAATTGATTACATGGTTGCTAAGTCGAGTCATATCCTTGTACATATTGTTTTGGGACAATTGGGACTCATGGGTAAGTACTTATTTTATGGAGTAATGGGGAAGAACATCATTTATTACCCCCATATGTGCGTTAATCTTAAAAGTACTCCAAGTGTTTTGATTTTCTTAATTCGAGTCATTAGATTAGTTTATTGTAAAGTATGTAAAAATTCAAGTGTAAGGGAAATGTTCATTCCCTATGATGTATTATTTTGGATGGTAGGGTAAGAGTGTATGCAAAAAAAAAAAAAAAAAAAAAAAAAAAATCAAAAAAATCAAGAAAAAGAAAAAAAAAATATAGAAAAAAGGAAAAGAGAAAAAACATACGGACTACCATCCCGTTTCATTCTATGTTCATTTTATGTTTTTGTTATTTTTCATTTATTAGCCTAAGTCGAGACTAGTCTTGGCTTAGCAACGCCATATTGTACATGTAATTAACCAAGATTGTTAACTCGCCACCAGTAAAAACTTCCTTTATCCAACAAAACCGTGTATTTCATATCCCTACACCTAACGTTACAACCCTTTAAAAGACCTCTTTGATAGTTTATCCTAGGTGCTTACGCCATGTGGTGGAGGTTTGATCCTTTCCCAAGCCTATGGTAATCTATTTTGCTATGACAGGTAGTGAGAGATGTTTTCCATTTCCATATTGTAATTTACATTTTATTACACCCGAGAGATGTGAGTATCTAAACACTATTTGTGAGGTGCTAGTGTATGACCTCCGTGCTTGTCTATTGGTCTTTAGTGGAACGATTATTTGTTGTAATTACTTTTATATTATTGTTAAATGACCCCTAACTTGTATTTTGACTAGAATAAAAGCGCATTTTCTTGAGGACAAGCAAATCTCAAGTGTAAGGGTATATGATGAGGCGAAAAATGAACCATTTTTAGGGGGTCATTTAAGCCCGGAATTGAATTTTTTTGATCAAATATTGCCCTAAATCGTTCATTTTGTGATTTTAGGTACTTTGGGAGAGAAATCTGGAAAAGGAAGCAATTCGGACGTTTTTGGAGCATACAAGTGAAGAAAACGCCAAAGTCTTAATTTTCCATGCTGTGAACAGTAGGTGACGGCGTCAAGAAGGAATTCCTGACGGCGTCAAGAATAATTTCCATGACGATCCAGAACAGATTTGAAGGCGTCATGAAGTAGGGCGTCAAGAGTAAAAGTCATGACGGCCTGGAAATGCATAACACATGACGGCGTCAAAAGTAGATCAAGGCAGTCCGAGAATTATTTTGGCGGCGAGGTGACGGCGTCACAAGATTGTTCTTGAAGCCGTCATACCCTTTTTCCTATATATAGTTTTCTAATTTTCACATTTAAAAGAGAGAAGTTTTGGAGAAACCCTAAGTACGAACTTGGTGCGAATTTTACAGGTTTTTCAAGGGTTCTAAGCCCTTGATACCCTTTTTCCTATATATAGTTTTCTAATTTTCACATTTAAAAGAGAGGTAAGTATTCTTTTAATTCAATCAATATGTCTATGTGTTGGTTGTCTATATCTTGTTCTTGTCTTAATTCCATCATGCTAGGCTAGATCTATCTTGTGTTTGGTTGGATGATTATTTGTTTATAGTTGTTTTGGATGAATGAATTTGATGTTAGGCTTATGAAAACTGGCAGATCTCCAAATGGTAACATGCTTGAACGTCTTAGGAAACATGAACCGATGTGCACTAGGTCTTTATTGGTTGTATTTAATGCATGAGCCACTGTTTATAATCCCTATGGTTGTGCTAGGCATGGCATAGGAGGAGATAAGAGCTCATAGAATTGGGGAGTTAAGTGCGCCACCCCATGAATGGTATTGAGGAATACAATCCGTCATCCACGCAACTATAACAAGTAATTAACATGTAAAAGATGTCTAGGGAGTAGTGAAATCTAAGTAAACACATTTTCTCCACTTATTGCTCACAACCTTAGTTAATTTAGTTTATTTTCATTTTTAGTATTTTATTTTGATTGCATCTTTAGTATTGGGTTAGTTGACTAGCAACTAATTCCGCCCAAATCCTTCAAACCCGAGATTTTTAATTGCTTTCTAAAAAATATAAAAATACAAAAATAATCATCCCTCACCCTTAGAACTAGTATTTAGGTTTTCTAATCCTAGTGACACTATTCCTAGCTGAACGATCAATCCCCCGGTACTTGTCACTATACTATACTACAATGATCAGGTACACTGCCTGGTGGGGGTTGTAAGCTTCTCAAGATCCCTTGAGAGGTAAAACCTGGTGCGATTCCCACGCACATCACCAACACATAGACATATTGATTGAATTAAAAGAATACTTATCTCAATTACACATGAAAGGGATCAAAGGCTGAGAACCCTTGAAAAACCTGTAAAATTCGTACCAAGTTCGTACTTAGGGTTTCTCCAAAACTTCTCTTCTTTTAATGTGAAAATTAGAAAACTATATATAGGAAATAGGGTCTGACGGCGTCAAGAACAAATTTGTGATGCCGTCATCTCGCCGCCAAAATACTTCTCGGACTGCCTTGATCTACTTTTGACGCCGTCATGTGTTATGCATTTCCAGGCTGTCATGCATTTTACTCTTGACGCCCTACTTCGTGACGCCGTCAATTCTATACTGGGTCGTCATGGAAATTACTCTTGACGCCGTCAGAAATTCCTTCTTGACGCCGTCACCTACTGTTCCCAGCAAGGAAAATTAAGACTTTGGCGTTTTCTCACTTTTATGCTCCAAAAACGTTCGAATTGCTTCCTTTTCCAGATTTCACTCATAAAGTACCTAAAATCACAAACGGAACGATTTAGGGTAATATTTGATCAAATAAATTCAATTCCGGACTTAAATGACCCCCTAAAAGTGGTTCATTTTTCGCCTCATCAGTTTAGCAAGCTTCCACGAAGAAGTATAAACGGGTTTGAAGAGTTGTGAAAAGCATTCCGTTTGAACTTTACTCAAAGAAAGAAGTGCGCCAAGAACCCTGTCGAACTAGCTAGAGTAAAACAGCACCAAGGGGAATCCACAAGCGCTTATGTGGAGCGCTATAAGGATGAATGCATACATGTCAAAGCGTGCCCCGAAGTACTTAAAAGTAATTACAACAAATAATCGTTCCACTAAAGACCAAAGACAAGCATGGAGGTCATACACAAGCACCTCACAAATAGTGTTTAGATACTCACATCTCTCGGGTGTAATAAAGTATAAATTACAATATGGAAACGGAAGATATCTATCACTACCTGTCATAGCAAAATAGATTACCATAGGCTTGGGAAAGGATCAAACCTCCACCACATGGCGTAAGCACCTAGGATAAACTATCAAAGAGGTCTTTTAAAGGGTTGTAACGTTAGGTGTAGGGATATGAAATATACGGTTTTGTTGGATAAAGGAAGTTTTTTACTGGTGGCGAGCTAACAATCTTGGTTAATTACATGTATAATATGGCGTTGCTAAGCCAAGACTAGACTCTACTTAAGCTAATAAATGAAAAAAATTAAAAAAACATAAAATGAACATAGAATGAAACGGGATGGTAGTCCGTATGTTTTTTCTCTTTTTCTTTTTTCTATTTTTTTTCTTTTTTTCTTGATTTTTTTTTTATTTTTTATTTTTTTATTTTTTTTTATTTTATTTTTTTATTTTTTTTTGCATACACTCTTACCCTACCATCCAAAATAATACATCATAGGGAATGAACATTCCCCTTACACCTGAATTTTTACATACTTTACAATAAACTAATTTAAACACTTGGAGCACTTTTAAGGTTAACGCACATATGGGGGTAATATATGATGTTCTTCCCCATTACTCCATAAAATAAGTACTTTACCCATGAGTCCCAATCGTCCCAAAACAATATGTACAAGGATATGACTCGACTTAGCAACCATGTAATCAATTAGATAGTTAACTTAGGGTTTAACAAATAACAATAATGCACTAAAAATGAGCGCATACACGGAAGGCTAAGGCGATTTGGTTGTACATTTAAGTGGGGTGTAACAAATTCTTCCTTTAAGTAAAATGCTTAAAGTTAGAAACGAAAAGATAGGCTCGGAGGGGTGTACTAGGGGTTTCATGTACTAAAAATGAGTACAACGCTAAGGGTGTGGGAAAAATTAGTTGACTTAACTAGCCATGTAATATGACTTAAATGGTCAAGTAATTATAATACGGGTTTAACACAAGGGTGATCCTAATGCCTCTTATCATGTAGTAAATCCTACTACACGAATGTAGTCTCACTAGCGGTCTCGGGATACATCACTAACGCAAGTTCTAGAATCTAAATGCTACCGGTACACTCATAAGCACTAATTGTGAATGCTTTTCCTATCAAATCTAAAGGCGAACCTCACATATTTGGGTGGAAAATTTTTCTGAATATACGGTTATGTGCTAGTCATACAATCTCCTATCCATGAGACGCTTGCTATGGTTAAAGTTTCACTCCTAAATGTTGTAAAAAATTTTAAATTTGGCGCTAAAATTGCACTAACAAGTATTTCTCATAGTTTTATTACACATCTACCATCAAACAAAACAAACTCAAGCGAAAGTGTACATGTAAGGTATCATCATTTTACCCTCCCCTTACACTTAAGATGAACATTGTCCCCAATGTTCAAGTAAAGAATGTAAAAGTGAAAAAGTAAAAAGAATGAAATCAAATACTCCCCTGATTCGCTCGGTATGGATAATAAGGTGGCCAGGTTAAATCTTCCTCCAAGAAAATGAACAATCAAAGCTTCCCTTCCAGAATATAAATCATCTTCTTGTCGTACATAACCTGTAAATCCTGAGAAAATAGACAAGACAACCTCTGATAAAATCGGCGGCATCCTATATAAGTTACTAAGTCCTAGAAAACAAAATAAGATATAATGCTTGTGGAATGAAGTTTGCACATTTCCTGGAGATTATAAAACTTAATAATTCACAAAAACCATAAGACTCCGTTGGAAAAACAAAACGGGTAAAATTTCCAGATTTTTACACGTGACGCCGTCAAGAGTTAACTCGTGACGCCGTCAGAAGTGACCTGCAGAAATTCTTATGTTAAGTTTCCGGAAAATTTCTGGAAAACTTGGTCCTACTTCCTGGAAAATCCTGCAAAACTTCATTATGACTCGATACAAGCATTTGACTCTAACAAATACGAATACACATGTTCATTTAATATTGTGGAGAATCATTATCGGTTTGTTTCTTGAAAACATATTTGGGGTTTCCCCTTACACTTATCTTTTGCAAAAATACTTTTAGGTGGAGTTAAGACTAGGCCGAAACAACAAAGTAAAGTATTTCCACTATTTAGTTTAGAAACTTGATCTACGAATCAATAAAAATAAAGAATACATACGGAAGCATATAACAAACAATCAAAATAAAATCACACAAAACATGGGTTGCCTCCCAAGAAGCGCTTTTCTTTATTTACGAGTCTTGTAGCTAGACTCAAGGTCATGGGTTACTACGTGATACGGGTGAGTTCCTCATTGAGGACATCCTTGGGATCAAACTTAGGTTTCAACTTCCTATCGGTTTCCTTAGTGTGGTATGACCTTTCAAACTTTTCTCCATCCGGATCATACAAAGTCATCCTCATATGCCATGATCCGTCACCTTCTTTAGGTGGCTTGTCCTACCTCCATTTACACTTGTCTCCCTCTCTTTTCCACTTATTCATCTCTATATTAATAGGCATTACACTCAAGAACTCAATCATCTTCCTAAAGACTAAGGGGTCCTCAAAGGGATCTAGCTCTTCATCTCTAGCTATGAGTTGTTCTACCGAATGTGTCTTTTCAACGAAATCTTTCTCTAGATAAAATGGGCATTGAGGTCCTATGAAGTTCCTTTCTATCCAAGGTCCATATCTAGATGGTCTCCTATTCATCTCTACCCAATGTGGTGTCGGTTCATCATCACAATCATAACTATGCTTCTTTACATTGTACACCGACCAAGTATCGCCTTCACCTACCGCTATCTTAGACTCCTTACAATCTATCATGGCGCTAGCGGTTGCTAAAAATCCTCTTCCTACCAATAATGGGCATGTAGTGTCACTAACCATGTCTAGGACGTGAAAATCCGCTAATATAGTTAACTTTCCTACGTGAACAACTACATCCTTAATCATTCCAACCGGGTGGGCAATACTCCCATCCGCTAGCCCTATCAATACCTCCGTTTCCTCTAACTTTCCTAGCTTAAGAGCGGTGAATAAGGATAAGGGAATCAAGTTGAGGCTTGACCCTAAATCGGCTAGTGTGTTGAAAGCTTCGGATCTTCCTATCTTACAAGGCAAAACATATATACCCGAATCATCAAGCTTTTTAGGCAACTTGTTTTGAACGAAGGCGGTCCCATTTTTACCTAGTTTAAACTTCTCATATTTTTCTAGGAGGGCACTATAGTAAGGAGCACGCGCTAAGACATCAATGACGGGGCGTTCAAGGTGAAGTTCTTTGAATTCATCGTCAAGGTCTTGCGTAGGAGGTGTTTCAACTATACTTTTGACTGGTTCTATATCGGGTGTTTTACTTGATTGGTCCTTTTGAAGAATTTGGTTTTCTTTGAAACATGTGCTCGTTGATTTAACCGAGTAGTATTGTGGACACGAAGTGGGTGACGAAACTGAAGATACGGAATTAACGTTTAGTTTCGGATTCTTGACCGTGTCGCTTGGGAGTGCTCCCATTTCTCGGTCATTGAGAACTTTCAACAAAGCGTCAATTTTAGTGGTCATCTCGCTTTGCTTTTGTTTGAAATCGGCTTCAAACTTAGATATGCGAGCTTCTTGAGATGCCATAAACTTTGACATCAATCCTTCAAGATTGTTGGTACTACCATAGTTGTTAGAAGGATTGTTGTTGAAAGTACGGTTGGAGGGTGGACCGTTTGGTTGGTAACGATTAGGCGGATTGGAAGAATTGGGTTGATTTTGTTTCCACCTAAGGTTTGGGTGATTTTCCCAAGAGGGGTTGTATGAATCACCGTAAGGGTTTGGCTCGGGCTTGAAAGTGTACCACTTATCTCCCGCTTCGTCGGTACGCGTGGATGCGTAGTCCGCAAAAGCTGTTCCGGGGAGTTCCACACAATCACGAGTGTCATGGGGACCACTACATAATTTGCATGAAGAAGTGATTTTTTTTTCACTTGGCTTGAAGGCTTAGGAGCTTCATAGGATTTCTTGAGAAACTTGACTTGGTCCTCAAGTTCCATGATCCTACGGTCGGGAGTGCTAGAATTGTTCGAAGGCAAAGATATTGCCTTGACCGTTTTGTTCAAATCACGGGGATCATTCCAACTTTCGTTGTCATAGAGAGCAAGATCTTCTATGAGTTCCCATGATTGTTCCGCACTTAGATCACGTAGCTTACCACTGGCCGATTGGTCAATGACTCGCCTCGTGGAAAGATCGATATGGTCATAAAAGATTTGGACTTGGAGCCAAAGATCTATGCCATGATGAGGGACTTTTCAGAGCAGGTCTTTATATCGAGTCCATGCTTCATAAAAGGTTTCATTTTGACGTTGTTGGAACATCAAGATGTCATTTCTAAGCTTAGTAGATCTCCCCGGTGGGAAAAATTGAGCAAGGAAACGAGTGGTGAGATCATCCCATGTGGTGATGGATCCCGCGGGTAAACGCTCAAGCCATTGACTAGCTTGATCCCGTAGAGAGAATTAGAATAGGCGTAATCGGGTTGTCTCTCTAGTTTCAACATCTAGGTCTATGGAGTCTACGATTTTGAGGAAGTCCTTAAGATGTTGGTTTGGATCTTCAGAACGAAGTCCATGGAATGCACATCCGCTTTGCACCAACCGGATGGTGTCGGATCGCAAGGGGGTCATATTGGTTCCGGTGAGCTCAATGGTATTTCGGTAGCCTTGGTGGCTGGGTCGGGAATACTCTCCTAAGGTTCGGGGTCTAAGAGGTTCTAGTGGTGGGTTTTGTTGTGGTGGGATGATGGGTTCAAGGATGTTCCCATCGTCCATGATGTCGGGTGGTGAAGAGTTACGAACAAAGACACAAAGAATTAAGATAGACTAAATAAATCCTAAAAATAAAAAATAAAATCTTACTAGAAAGGAATCTAGCAAGTAGACCTAATAAAAAGAGATTCTAACCTAGACAATAACTATTCCCCGGGCTGCGGCGCCAAAAACTTGATACGTGGGAATCACACCAGGCTTTACCTCTCAAGGGATCTTGAGAAGCTTACAACCCCCACCAGGCAGTGTACCTGATCGTTGTAGTATAGTATAGTGACAAGTACCGAGGGATTGATCGTTCAGCTAGGAATAGTGTCGCTAGGATTAGAAAACCTAAATACTATTTCTAAAGATGAGGGATGATTATTTTTGTATTTTTATATTTTTTAGAAAGCAAGTAAAAATCTCGGGTTTGAAGGATTTGGGCGGAATTGGTTGCTAGTCAACTAACCCAATACTAAAGATGCAATTAAAATAAAATACTAGAAATGAAAATAAACTAAATTATACTAAGGTTGTGAGAAATAAGTGGAGAAAATGTGTTTACTTAGATTTCATTACTCCCTAGATATCTTTTACACGTTAGTTACTTGTTATAGTTGCGTGGATGACGGATTGTATTCCTTAATACCATTCATGGGGTGGCGCACTTAATTCCCCAATCCTATGAGTGCCTACTTCACTCCTATGTCGAGCCGGCTAAGAAGCTCCTAACATGGGATCATTAGAATTTACTCATGCATTAAATACAACCAATAAAACCTAGTGCACATCAGTTCATGTTTCCTAAGACGTTCAAGCATGTTACCATTTGGAGATCTGCCAGTTTTCTTAAGCCTAACATCGAAATCATTCATCCAATACAACCATAAACAAGTAATCAAAACATAATTAACATCTAGGTTTCATTAGATCCAAGCAAACACTAGATAGATCTAGCCTAGCATGGTAGAATTAAGACAAGAACAAGATATAGACAACCAACACATAGACATATTGATTGAATTAAAAGAATACTTATCTCAATTACACAAGAAAGGGATCAAGGGCTGAGAACCCTTGAAAAACCTGTAAAATTCGTACCAAGTTCGTACTTAGGGTTTCTCCATAACTTCTCTTCTTTTAATGTGAAAATTAGAAAACTATATATAGGAAATAGGGTCTGACGGCGTCAAGAACAAATTTGTGACGCCGTCATCTCGCCGCCAAAATACTTCTCGGACTGCCTTGATCTACTTTTGACGCCGTCATGTGTTATGCATTTCCAGGCCGTCATGCATTTTACTCTTGACGCCCTACTTCGTGACGCCGTCAATTCTGTACTGGGTCGTTATGGAAATTACTCTTGACGCCGTCAGAAATTCCTTCTTGACGCCGTCACCTACTGTTCCCAGCAAGGAAAATTAAGACTTTGGCGTTTTCTTCACTTTTATGCTCCAAAAACGTTCGAATTGCTTCCTTTTCCAGATTTCACTCCCAAAGTACCTAAAATCACAAAAGGAACAATTTAGGGTAATATTTGATCAAATAAATTCAATTTCGGGTTTAAATGACCCCCTAAAAGTGGTTCATTTTTTGCCTCATCAGTTTAGCAAGCTTCCACGAAGAAGTATAAACGGGTTTGAAGAGTTGTGAAAAGCATTCCGTTTGAACTTTACTCAAAGAAAGAAGTGCGCCAAGAACCCTGTCGAACTTGCTAGAGTAAAACAGCGCCAAGGGGAATCCACAAGCGCTTATGTGGAGCGTTATAAGGATGAATGCATACATGTCAAGGCGTGCCCCGAAGTACTTAAAATCTCAGGGTTCATGAATGAGATCAATAACTAATGAGTGTGTAAATACTCATCATTTTTACCTATTTTGAGCTGCCAAAACATCTAAAAACACTCAAAATTGCATCAAAATACTGAAAATATCCCAGGATTGTGTTTTATAAGTTTCAGATGCAAAATAATCAAAAACAGATGAAAAATGAACAATGTTTGCATAATTGGTAGTTTTAGTCCCTCATCTTTCAAAAGTTGTCAAAACTAGTCCCCGACTATTCTAAAAACTTGAAAAAGTCACCAAAGGTCCTCTTAAATCACAAAATTACATATTTAATCCTTTGGTACAAAGTTTCACAAAATTGCAAGTTTAATCCCTCAACTTTGAAAATTGACAAAAATGGTCCCTGGGATATTAAAACTTTGATAAAAACAATTTTTGTCCTTGTACTTCTCATCTATGGCAGGAATGGTCCTTGGTTGCAAAGTTTGGTGAAATAACATGTTTTGGTCCCTGGAGTTTGGCAAATTGGCAGAAATGGTCCCTGGACATTCAAAAAAATGGAAACTATCAACAAAAGTCTTTGTACTATTCATCACATGGAAAAATTAACCCTTGAGAATACTTTGTAAAAGTTGCAAGATCAGTCCCTAGAAAAACAACAAATTACAACTTTGGTCCTTGTGATATTATAAAACCAAACCATCCGGACCCTTAATATTATTCCAAAACCAAATCCAATCCAAAAACCAACACACCAAGCCCACTCCCTTGTGGCCCAACAAACAAAAGCCTACCCTGGTATTAATACCAGGGTCAAATCCTGGTCAAACACCACACCCAAAACCACTGTACCCCTTCCCTCCCAAACTCTACAAAACCACAAACCAGAAACCATCCCTGGTATTCATTCCCCCCTCTCCCACTTGCCTATCACATCTCCACCACTATCACCTAACAAAAAAGCCACAATTAATGCACCCCCACCCCTTTTAAGTTATCAGAAGCAAATTGCATAAATCATTTTTTGGCGCCAAAATGATCCAAAGGCTGAGATTAAATCTCAGTAATCCAATGGCCAAGGAAAGAAGTGGGATTTGCTCAGAGGTGTCCATGGAACCCTAATCTTGTGCTATAAAAGGAAGAGAAGCAAGAATGAAGGAGTTAGTCCATTTTTAGCTTAAAATATAGTCGTATAAGTTGTAACTTGTTATTTTAGTCTAATCAAAAGCTTTTAAGCATTGTTTTAGTCAATTCAAGTGTAACCTCAACTGTTTTAAGTAATATAATTCAAGTTTCAGTATCTTGTTTAGTTTATGCAATTTTTACTTTTTCAAAAATCATTATCAAGCTCTGTTATTGTTTCTATGTAATGCTATGGACTCTTAGGATCACTTAAGCTCCCAGAAAGCTTAATTAAGCTTTTAGAAACTCTAAAATACAGTTTAGCATCAAAAAATCAAAAAAATATAAAAAGGTCAACAAAAGTCAAAGTTGCAGGTTAATGGTGATAAAAGCTGGAGCACAGTAAATATTGGATGGCTGTGGGTTAGTGAATCCGTGGGGATTCTATAGGTTGGTTCTGTGGCCCTTGGTTCATGAAAAGATTGCTTGGAAGGCTTTTTGTAAGAAATTTCTTAAATTTATGAGTTCTCTGTCTTTATTGCTTATCTATAGTTAATTACTGCTTATCTAGTTCTATTATAGCTTATCAAGAAAGTTTCTGATAATTAGATTAAGTTGTTGTATTAGTTTACTCAGTTTTCTTTGAAATCTCATTAGAATAAGTAGTGTTTGGATTGATCTGTTTCTGTATGTTTAGGCCTATGTTTGTTGTTGTTTCCTGTTCTCACTAGCATCTTAGTGTCACATTAGCTTAGAACAACATTTAAAACTTGGTCTTGTTTCATAAAAAGTCAAAATCACCTAGTAATAGGCCAAATTCACCCTCTGTGTTGGTTAAAGAGAGGCATATGCCCCATTTCCATTCACAAATGAGTGGTTTAGCTTGATTTGGTCTTAACTCAGCTTATTTAACCACTATCAATCAATAAATCAATATTTAAGTTCACAAAAGTCAACCTAGTTCAAAGTTTAAAAAAAAGTTAAAAACACTCTTGTTTCAAAAATTCAAAACTTGGGAGAATTATTGTGATTTTTGAGTTAGGATTGAGACCTTGATCTTTTCAGAAGTTAATCTTTGTCACCTAGTCTACAAGTTTCCACAATCAGCTTATTTTTAGGATTTTTATTTGAGCTTGTGCAAAGGCTTATTTAGACCTGCAGGGCAAGGTACTGCCTTGCACCAAGGTACTTTTGATTTTAGTCAAAGTTTCAAACCCCCAGCTTTTTGAAAAGCTCATCAGTAATGCTTTTAGGATTAATCATAAAATTGGATCTCAGTTCACTGTAGCATAGCTTATTTTGGTTTTCAAGTTTGCTAATTTCACAACCCTATACTGAGTCATCAGTATAAGTGACCCAACTTTAATAGACCATAGCTACTTCACTAGTGGGTCCCATCCTTAGCTTTTTAGCTTTTTAGAAACCCCATAAGCCCAGCTTTAAGGCTCTGAGCTTAAGTGCTTAATTTTGGCTTATTTGGTAGGGCTGCAAGCAGCTTAAACTTTGGCCATTACCACTGAGTACACTAAGTACTCAGTGTTTGACCACATCTTCCAAGCACCACACAGTGCTCATTAATAAGCCATAAGCCCAACTTATTAGCTTATTTTGTAGCTAACCAGTCCACATCAGAGTACAACCCTTGCCTTGGACTCCCTTTGACTTTGTATTTGGCCAGTTTTGGCCCTTTGTTGTGATAAGTGCTTATTTGTTCTCAGTAGCTTCTCCTGAGTGCTTATTTGTTCTATTTGTCTTATTTTAAGTTGATAATCATCTGTTTATGCTTAGTTGCTCAATTCTCAGCTTTTTCAAATTGTGCATAAGTCCTAATAAGCTTTAAAGTCCACTGTTAAGCACAAGGGGGTGCACATAGCTTATTTTTAAGCTATTTTAAAAGTCTTTTCACAAAAGTTTCTTATTTTTAGCTTATTATCATCTGTCAATAAGAAAAACCAACAAAAACCAAATTTAAAAATAGTGATAGCTTCCATTTAATAGATTTTATCTTTTTAATTTCTCTTTTCAGCTTATTAATAAGCATTCCATCATTTTTATATTTTTCTTAATTACCTGTCACCTTAAAGTATTTTCAGTAATTTTCTTAGATTTTTCTGTTTTGATTTAATAATTATTAGAATTAATAATAGTTTAACTAATTAATTAAGCAATATTAGAAATTAAATAGTTTTCTTAATTTTTAATTAACAACAGTAGGTTTTTATATTTTTCCTAGGTTTCATTAATCATTTAGGATTTTTAGAAAATAGTTTCTTAAATTCTACTGTTCATTTTCTAATTTTCTTAATTAATTTAGTTAAATTAAGTTTTAATTAATTAATAAGTAAATAATTAGTAAAATAGTCTAAATATAATTTTTAGAAACTTTTTATAATTTTTTAGGATTCCTGAGATGGTTAATTAGATTTGTAAATTTTTCTATAATTTTCTAGTCATTTTTAGTATAATTAGTAATTTAAAATAGTTTAAATAGTTTACTTAATCAAATTAGTTATTAATTAATAGAAAATCCACAAAAAGACAAAAACATTTCTTTTTAATTTTTTTTTTATTTTCTTTAAGATAATTTAGAAGTTTAGAAAATAATTTTGCAAATTTTTAGTTTAATTTTGTAACTTTAATCATTTTTAGTTTGTTTTAAGTTAGATTTAAATTACTTTTTAAATAAGTTTTATTAATTAATTAGTATTTAAATATTAAAATAATCAAATAAATAATTTTCTTTTCATTTTTATTTTCTTTTAATTTTAAGTTTGAAAAAGTTTCATTTGCACCCCCTATAGTTGTAAAATTGTTAAATCTCACCTTTTTCTGTCAGTAATCATATCTGATTTCCAGTTTGTGTTTGTGTGATTATATCTGTATATCTGTTATTGTTAATATTATTTCAAATTGTCCAAATAACAAACAATCAGTAATATAATCAATTCTCAATCATCTTTGGTTACTGTCCTCAGTGCCACTCATTCTCAAAAACGTTTTCAAGCACCATTGCAACTCGCTGGGACATAACGACCCGGGGACAAAACTATACTATCCACGGAGCATTGGTCTAAGCTGTTTTTGACTTGTTGACCTTGGTCAATAATATTTGACGGTTTAGCCTCAATCAATAACCCAGAACTTATCAGAAGATTAAATGATAAGGTTCCCCAAACCTTTGATGAACAAATGAAGCGCACCAGATCCTTTATCCAAGGGGAAGCAGTTGGTGCGGATAGCAAAAAAGGTTACTCAACCTATAGGTCACAAGAACAGCCTAGGAGACAATCCATTAACCAAAGTAGCAGCCGCAGCAAGAACTACCGCAATCAAGGAAGTGGACGGGATAACGACAAGTACACTCCACTAACGAAAACCCCAAGGGAGATATTTGCGACAGAAGGAGCAAACTTCCCGAAACCTCTACCAATGCGCACCCCAGAAGATCGGCGCGTAGGAAGCGGATACTGTGAATACCATGGACAAAAGGGCCACACTACCAACGAATGTGTCCAATTGCGCCAACTAATTGATAAATTAGTGAAAGAAGGTAAAATGGACCACCTCGTTAAAAAACATCAAAGAGGGGAAGGACAAACAGAAGAATGGGGGCAAGAAAGAGACACACAAAGACAAGGCTGAGACAATCTACATGATACAATCATGGCAGCGAAAGATGAGACAAAAAGTCAGCCAAAAGTTTTCCTATGGGAGCGAAATCTCTTTCCCCACTCGGACTGCGGACAACGCAGTAGTGGAACCGCTCACCATTGAGATACACACGGGGGGTCACGATATCCACCGTATGTATGTTGATGGGGGAGCGTCAGCAGATATCATGTATGAACATTGCTTCAAAAGGTTGCGACCTGATATACGAAGTCAGCTAATTCCGGCCACTACGTCACTGACTGTTTTCACAAGAGAGAAGATATGACCCATGGGGCAATTACGATTACTTGTGGTCATTGGTAATGAGCAACATTCTATGGCAGCCTGGATGAACTTTATGGTAATCAGGTCTCCTTCGCCATACAATGGCATTATTAGAAGATCAGGAATATCAGCCATGCACGCGGTACCGTCCACAGCACACATGATGCTCAAATTCCCAGTAGAAAGAGGCATTGTCACCCTCTTCAATGCCACTGTGTTGCCTAAAGAATGCAACGCAGTGACAAATGAGACCCCGCGCGCTCCAGATCAGGACACAACTAAAGTGGCAAACCTGAAGGTCGCAATTCACCCTGACTACCCAGATCAAGAGGTATCAATCGGAGGGTTGCTATCTGACAAAAGCAGAGCGGTTGTGTGCGCACTCTTGCAAAGAAACCTAGATATCTTTGCGTGGGAACCAAAGCACATGACTGGAGTGCCACGATCTATCACAGAGCACAAGCTAAAAATCCGACAAGGATATCCTCCAATATGACAGAAAAAGCGCGGCCAGGCTCCAGATCGCGCAAAAGCCATCCTAGAAGAGGTACACAAGCTTGTAGACGCAGGCATCATGCGGGAGGTCTATTACCATGACTGGCTTTCCAATCCAGTGATGGTAAAAAAGAGCGATGGCAGCTGGAGAATGTGCGTAAACTTCACTGATCTTAACAAAGCATGTCCACAAGATTGTTACCCGCTACCAGAGATAGACTAGAAGATAGACTAGAATGTAGAATCTTTGTGTGGATACCCCTTTACAGCCTTCCATACAAGCCAAGGGGTCTAATGTTACACAAAAATGCCCTTTGGCCTAAAGAATGCGGGAGCAACATACCAGCGGTTGGTGGACAACGCGTTTGAAAAACAAGTAGGTCGCAACCTGGAGGTTTATGCTGATGACCTTGTCATAAAGAGTAATACTGAAGAAGAATTGGTGCGTGACATCGAGGAAACATTCAACACACTAGGGAGGATCAACATGAAGTTAAACCCCAAGAAGTGCACTTTTGGCGCTATAGAAGGCATGTTTCTCGGATATTTGATAGAGCCTGATGGCATCAAGCCCTGCCCAAAAAAGACAAAAGGTGTCATCCAACTCCCTTCACCACGCACACTGAAAGAAGTCCAGTCATTAAATGGAAAATTAGCTGGGCTAAATCGATTCTTGTCCAAATCAGCAGATAAGTCACTCCCTCTCTTTAAGACACTCACGAAGTGTACAAAATAGGGAGATTTTCGTTGGACTGTGGAAGCGGAAGAAGCTTTTCAACAACTTAAGCAACATATAGCAGCACTTCTCAAACTTGTCGTACTCCGACCAGGGGAAGAATTGATCATGTACTTGTCCGCAACTTATGGAGCAGTCATCACAGTGCTATTGACAGATAGGGACTCCATTCAAACACCAGTATACTTTGTAAGCAAAGCACTCAAGAAGACAGAGACTAACTACACCGCTATGGAAAAGCTGGTCCTAGCTTTAGTATTCGCAGCTAAAAGACTGCGCAGATACTTTCAAGCACACCCAATAGCAGTGATTACGGACCAGCCTATCAAACAAGTTATCTCTAAACCCGACGCATCTGGGCGGCTACAAAAATGGAGTGTGATACTCCACCTTCAAAGAGCGAGGTAACGCTACAAGAACCATGGGTTCTATTCACGGACGGATCTTCGTGCATGGATGGGTCAGGCACAGGCCTTATCCTCACCAGCCCAGAAGGAATAGAATTCACTTGCTTCATATCCGAACACAAAAAGATGAGAGATTTAACAAGTTTGTTATTCCCTTTTCTTGGTTCGTTCAAAACTTAACAAAAAGGTATCAATTAAACCTTACCGGAGACCACACATGGATCTTGAAGTCAATTTATAACTTCTTGATTCAGTTTACTGTGCTAATTATGATTTAGGAAAGGGACAGTAGTGATTCATGGTATGTTTTATGACTGATGAAGACCTAAGATGAGATAAGTGTTTGTGATTAACGATTAAAAGGATTCTTTGATTCAGATGGATGATGATGATTATTGTGATGAGATGAGTTTCAAATCTGTTTGGTGAGAAGAAAGAAGTGGTAGGCGGATTTATCATGTATGTGACTAGGTTTTGGTCAAGTGTGAGTATAAACGGTTATATGATATCACAGATCGGGTTTAATCATTTTGTTGGATTAATGGATAGGGTATTTTCATGGGCTGCATTGGACCGCATCTGAGATAAGTTGTCACTAGGATTGAAAGGTTATTACTCTATTACAAATAAGAGTGGACTGGACCTAATTTTTTTTGGAACAGAATAATTTCAATATTTTGGGCTGAAATGAGATATTAAACATGGATTGGATGGGCAACAATAACTATTAACATGGGATATAAGGGCTGAAATGATAATATGTTGTCAATGTAATTTTATTGCATTGTGATAATTGTGAGTGGTACTTGTTTTGGTTGTCACAAATTTTCATGACGGATACATTTTTGACAAGATCAGGAAACCATTATCAGATTCATTTAAACCGTCAAAAGGCAAGTTTTTGGGCATGTAACCGCAAGATGTGACTATGGCGATAATTCTTTATTATTTATTTGAGGTTGAAGTGGAATTTCACGGGTGCGTGTACTTAGTATCTTGAAGATATCGGGGTTGGTTGGATGCATGATTCTTCGAGATCCTTGTTCGAGCTTTTTTCCGTACAAATGACCAAGACTTGAGTTGTCTAGTTATACCTGATGTAAGGAGTTACGTTGTTGTGCTCACAGTGTATATCTATCACATTAAAGGAGTTACGTTGTAGTGCTCAAGTGTCACCAAAAGATATGGATAATTCGAGAGAAGTTCATATACAATTAAGGATGGTTGGATGGGTATATGATTCTACCTTTATTGAAATTCTCAGTACTGGTTCTTAGTCAGACAATAGTGCAAGCTTAAGTCACAAGTTCGGGTCATTTTACTTCAGTCTCAAGTTCGTCATATTGGGTTTTTATCCATCAGTAGTCACTACAAAGAGCCGATAGAATGATAATGGGGTCGGTAATGAGTTAGTTGAGAGGAGTATAAAAGAGTAGAGATGTTATCAGCAGTTGATTCTCACGGGCTATTTATGATACTTCACACATAATCGGTTAATTAGACACATGGGGTTACGCTTCCTCCATTTCCATCGTAAACATAGTGTGTATGCTTCCGATTCCACGAAGACATCGTGGGGGAAGAGAGAGTGGGTGTTCTTTTGCTTCTTTGACTTTTCTTGATTTCTTTGCGAAAACACTCATTTTCTACGAGGATATGCAACTAGGGGGAAGAAATGTGCACATCAAGGATGCATAATAGACTCACGTGATCGAGCTTACAATTTTATTACTGCCGGAGAGACGTCTGCAGAGATGATCAGTGGTTAAGTTTTGTGATTTTGGTGTAATCGTTTCAACTCTCGTGGGTTGTGAAGTGTGAAGTAGCCTGAATATGTGAGAAGATCTTGCTAATTTCTTGCATGTTACCCCCGAACGGAGCTTCCGCGTTGAGCATAACTGTGATTAAGTGACTAGTCAGAGTTGCTTGGTGTGGTTTATGATGTCATCTACAAATTCCGCTGCGTACTCAAAACTTCAAAAGTTAGAAGATATGTGGACTACATCAAAGTTTCGAATCTGCTGAAGACAGTTGTTAGTTTGGGGGGAAGCTGATTCAGAAACTTCGCCAAAAAGAAGTGTACAAAGAAGCCGCTAAAGACATGCAGCATGAATTGGGGGGAAGTTAATCCATTTCATGCATATTACATCATTTGCCTACAAGTGAAGATAAAGTTTTTCAAGCCGAGGTACAAGATGAAGACAAAGAGTGTCAACTGTAGTCATCCTCAGCATTTGAAGAGCTGATGAAGACCTTTCTTTATTTGTATTTGTACTTGTAGGAAATGTTGTAAGTAATCCCTTATGTCGCCCCATTGGGGGAAGATTGTTGGGATCAAAGTTTATAATCCCAACACGTAAATGGAATGACATTTACGGGATTACATTAGCTATCTTGTTAAGCCAAAACACATGGACTAGTTATGTAATATTGCAATAGTTTAACTTGTGTTAGGCTTTATATACCCCTCCATACTTCCATGGAGGGGTGAGACTCTTTGTGTAATTCACTCTTTCATTATCAATAAACACATAGTTTTTCCCTTTACTCTTTACTCTCTCTCTCTAACCACGGAGTTCTTATTCTTTCATTATACACGACCTCCCGAATCACAATATTCATTCAAAACTACGATCCTACAAGAAGAGAGAGTGGGTGTTCTTTTGCTTCTTTGACTTTTCTTGATTTCTTTGCGAAAACACTCATTTTCCACGAGGATCTGCAATTAGGGGGAAGAAATGTGCACATCAAGGACGCATAATAGACTCACATGATCGAGCTTACAATTTTTTTACTGCTGGAGAGACGTCCGCAGAGATGATCAGTGGTTAAGTTTTGTGTGTTTGGTGTAATCGTTTCAACTCTCGCGGGTTGTGAAGTGTGAAGTAGCCTGAATATGTGAGAAGATCTTGCTGATTTCTTGCATGTTACCCCCGAACGGAGCTTCCGCGTTGAGCATAACTGTGATTAAGTGACTAGTCAGAGTTGGTTCTTGTTCAGCAGACATTGGTTCCTTCATCTTTTCTTTTCTTAACCTTTCTTCTTCCAATATAGTGTCTGCTTCAGTTAAAGGTCTTTGATTGAGATTCGTTGGGTATTCAGCATTATCAGCAAATTCATCAATGTCTTTGTCCCAATCTTCGAAAGTCATGTCTCTATCATCAATATCTTCAAGATTAACCTTCTCGTTGATATTAGCATAGGCTTCCCTGTAAACTGGACCTTCGTCGGATTCGGTTTCTGAGTTAGACGGTTTTGGAGAAGGTGGTTGTGTGGGTTCAGGAATGGATTCAGGTTTCTTGACAGGAATTCTTAACTTGAGTGTACCCCTCTTTTGTTTAGACTTGGTAGAACTACCAGAGTTCTCAGACTTGCTACCTTTCTTCCCCTTCTTCTGCATGCAAGATGGTAGAATGACTTCGTCTAAGAACCCAACTTTGTCTTTCTTGAGTGCTTGAACGTAGTACTTGTAATTCTTACACAGCTTCACTTTATCATTCAAGAGACAAGCGGGAAAAGGTTTTCCTTGTTTACGAGAGCTGGTGTCAAGTCTCTTGATTTGTCTGAGAGTGTCCTCATTCCTGAAAGTGT
Organism: Artemisia argyi; assembly: GCA_030686995.1. Taxonomy (NCBI): domain Eukaryota; kingdom Viridiplantae; phylum Streptophyta; class Magnoliopsida; order Asterales; family Asteraceae; genus Artemisia; species Artemisia argyi. The sequence continues at coordinate 170,915,459 of CM060694.1, read as the reverse complement.
GCTTGGCTTCATCATCGAGTCTTTATGGAATATCGTCATACTCACGAAGGAAGCTTTCGATGAGTAATTTGGTGAAACGAACAAATGGAATGTTGGTGGTCTTGTGTTGTATATGCCACACAAGGTCTTCCAAAATAATGCTGGCATAATCCACTTTCTTGACGTTTGCCACAGCCCAGAAGAGTTTGAGGTGTTGGAGCTTGGGGTGTCCATGACCAGTGTCTCTGCCAGATAAAGACTTAGCAATTAGGATGTACAGTGTTCTCCATGGTTGTGGAAGAAATCTGATGTTGACCCTAGAGTGTCTTGTTACTACTTCTTCTCATTCATCGTAACCAATATCCCGTAACCATTCTATCAGCTCTTCCTCATTAGGTACTAGATCATATTCTTCATCTGGGCCGAGTTCGGGTAAACCAAGAACATTCCGAAGAGTATCTATATCCACAGTGACTTGTCTATTGTGAAGCATGCAAGTGAAGGACTCTTCCCCAAGGTCTAACTGAAGTGTGTGCCAGAATTGGTATATGTAGAAGTAGGCCACTGATGCTGACTTGGTGAACATAATTTTGTTTGGGTGATAGAGGAGAGCATCCACATCTACAATGCATGAAGATTCATTGCACGTGATTTTGTTGAAGTTGATTCTTAAGTTGTTCTTGCCTATCTTTCTGGTGTAATATTCAGGAAAGGTTTCTTCCCAGGAGAGTTTTGGTTCAGGTTCTGGTCCATATGGAATGTCATTGTGTTGTGCCATCTGAATTGATCATAAACAAACACAAACATAGCAATGATATACTTTGTTAGCTCAGACATTCAATTATATGATTGTGCAGATTATTTTGGATTGATCAGTGGGTGTTTTGTGTAAAAAATTGTTGTTATATGATAAACTTGTGTTTTAGAAGTTAACACTTGGTAGAAACTCATAATAATTTAGTTACAACATGAGTTAATCATTACAAGAATTTACACTTTTGAAATTTTACAACACTTAGACAAATTTCTTGAATTTTGACAATGTTACGCGTAAGATTGGAAAAATCCTACGCATAACATTTCTTATGCGTAAGAAGTCATATTACGCGTAAGAGAACAAAAAGCTACGCATAACATCTATTTTACGCGTAAGTGCAATCTTTTGCGTAGGATTCATCTTATGCGTAAGAATTAATCTTATGCGTAAGAATGAAGCTTAGGCAAAGGAACGAACCATATGCGTAAGATAAGACTTATGCGTAAAATTTGACTTATGCGTAAGATAAAATCTTATGCGTAAGAAAAACTTATGCGTAAGAAAAATCTTTTGCGTAAACATTGTATTATCCAAGACAATGTTTTTCAAACGTGTAGAATCTTACGCGTAAGATTCAATCTTACGCGTAAGATGAGTGTCTTATGCGTAGAAACATCTTTGTCGTAAAATCACCTTTGAAAAATCAAGTCTTTTGATTCCTGAAAGTGTAAAACACAACCACTGATCAATATTATGTTCAAACACATCCCTAACATACTTAAACACACAACTTTATGCGTAAACGTGTCAAAGTTCAAAGTTATGCGTAGGATCGTATGAACACATAATCACATTCAGATTCATACATGATTCTGGGTTAAAATTGGCATAGGGCAAGTGATACATACAACCTAAGGATCAAGTGGACCAAGTTATAACAACAAATATCCATAGAATCAAAAGATCATAGCTGCTAGTGTCAACGAGCCCTAAATCAAAGATTCATGATCCAAGAGTTGTTTCTGAAGCAATTAAACCACATAATCAAGTTCCTAGGCATATATAAACACAATCACCGTCAACAATTTCAATCATAACACTCAAAATCAGAAACCCCTAAAAAACTCGTATGAACCCTAAATTCAAATCAATCAATTTTGTGTTTCTGGATTTGATTGGAGTTAATAATCATGCAATATAACATCATAGGAACAAAACCCACCAACCAAAACACATCCTAACACCCTAAATCACTAGGTCCAATTTTACTCAAAACCTTATATCGAAAATGATAGATTTGGAAAAATTTAACCGTTGGATTTAAATGAAATTTAGAATCTTTGATTAGAAACAAGATCAAAACATATTGGAACTTACAGATTAAAAGAACAACGATTAGATATGCAGTTTGATTGTGAGTCGTTGATTGGTTTGGTGTGAGTAGTAAATGTGTTTGTCATTGAATTGAATGATCGGTCAAAATGAGTTTTGACTATTGGTTAAAACACGTTTCACATATTGACACCTTTGGCCCTTTAACCTTATGTTACATTCAATCCTAATGCCCAAATTAACTCTCATATTTAACTTATGTTAACTACACCAAGTCTACGACAAGAACAACTTGTGTAATTTTACTCCCCCTCGACCTTAGACCGAAGTCTTTAAAAAACTTAAAATTTATTATAATGGTCAAGGAAATTATCCCGAAAAAACCCTTTTGAAGCATCACTTATGATAAAAACGTAATATTTTTGGTAAAATGCAAGTATAAAGTAAATATTTTGAGAAATTAAAAAAAATACTTTTCCTCCCCCTTAACACTTGTTTTTAATAATTGAAGACATTTTAAAAAATAGTGTTGAAAAGAGTGGTATATACTTGCATTTTTTTTTTAAATTGAAAGAACAACAAATCTTTTTGTGTTTTTTGATGGTTTTATATTTTTATTTTTTGAAAAAAATATTTACAAAGATAGTTTTGATGTTTGACGATCAATTGTGTTTTAAAAACTTTTCCAGATCATCTGGAGTCAAACATCGCATACCATTTTGGTGAACTAGACTAGCAAACCTTGATGGTGCTAGGGATTTGGTAAGTAAGTCCGCCAATTGGTACTCAGTCCTAAGAAAATACTGTTCAACTGTACCCTTTTCAACATGCTCTTTGCTGAAGTGATATCGGAGATCAATGTGTTTGGATTTGCAGTGATGAACTGTGTTGCAAGAGATAGCAATGGCACTCTTGGAATCACAGTAGATTGGAATCTTGTTGAACAGGTAGCCATAATCCTTAAGTTGTGATCTCATCCAGATGACTTGAGCACAACAAGCAGACATAGCTACATATTCAGATTCTGTTGACGACAGTGATGTGCAGTCCTGCTTCTTAGATTGCCATGACACAAGTTTATCTCCGAGAAACTGTAATCCACTAGATGTACTTTTGCGTGTGTCTAAACATCCTGCATGATCAGCATCTGAAAAAGCAATTAGTTCAAAACCAGAATCCTTCGGATACCAGATTCCCAAGTTAATGGTTCCCTTTATGTATCGAAGGATTCTTTTAACCTCACTGAGGTGTTTTTCAGTTGGTTTGGACTGATAGCGAGAGCACATGTAGACAACAAATACTATATCAGGTCTACTAGCTGTGAGATACATGAGTGACCCAATCATACTGAGGTATTTGGTAGGGTCAACAGGTGTCCCATGTAAGTCAGCATCTAGTTTTGTGGTATAGCCCATTGGTGTATTATAAGTATCACAACTCATCATTCCATGTTTCTTTAAAATTTCTAGAGCATATTTGGAATGATTTATAAAAATTCCATGGGGTGATTGATGAACTTGTAGTCCTAGAAAGAACGAAAGTTCACCCATCATGGACATTTCAAAATTATCTTTCATTAATTTTGCAAAATCATTAGAGTAACTTCTTTTTGTTGAGGCAAAAATAATGTCATCGACATATATTTGAACAACAAGTAAGTCCTCCCCGTAGGTTTTTGTAAATAGTGTTGGATCCACCAAACGTTTAGAAAATTTATTGGCCAGCAAGAAAGTGGACAGTTTGTCATACCACGCCCGTGGGGCTTGCTTAAGTCCGTAGAGTGCCTTTTTGAGTCGGTAAACGTGATTAGGACGCTCAGGATCAACGAAGCCGTCAGGTTGGCTTACATAAACTTCTTCACGGAGTTCTCCATTAAGAAATGTTGTTTTCACATCCATTTGGTAAACAACCATGTTCCTGTGTGCAACATAGGCCAGAAAGATCCGAACAGCTTCATGTCTAGCCACTGGAGCAAAGGATTCTGCAAAATCAAGTCCTTATAGTTGGGAGTATCCTTTCGATACCAGGCGTGATTTGTTACGTATGACAGTGCCTTCTGCATCTAGCTTATTTTTCCAAATCCATTTTAACCCTATGACAAAGACTCCGTCAGGTCTTTCAACTAATTCCCAGACTTCTAATCGTATGAACTGCTGAAATTCCTCTTGCATAGATTCAATCCAGTTGTCATAAGTCATTGCTTCTTTAATGTTCTTTGGTTCCTCTTGACAAACTGTGAGTGCATAGATACAAGTTTCTCCATCAGTGTGAAGTCGTTGTCTTGTCATTACACGTGCATCTGGATGGCCAATAATATGAACTAGTGGATGGTCACGAGTCCATTTATGTGTCGAAGGGTGTAGTTGATAAGTATCTCGCATGTTAGCAGGATCCAAATTGCGTGTACACGACTCAGCTACTTCAGGAAATGTTGGAGCCGGTGCAAATGGGTTAAAGAACGCATTAAGATCATGCTCTGCTATTTGTGGAGCTGATTGTGGTGTAGGATCTTCAGCTGATTGTCGGGAGTTAGAAACAGTTTGTTCTGCTGTAAATGGTGATGCAATTGGAGGACCGTCTTTCTCAACAGTTGTTGTAGTTTGTTGAGGTAAGTCAGGTACTGGAATATTATCAGGTTGAGCAGCGGAATTGAGACCTCAGTAGAACGGTATTCAATTGTATCATCAAACAGTGGAGCAAACAAGGTTTCCAATTCTTTGCGGTTGAGTGGCAAGGGTTCAGCCGAAGAGTCCGGAGAGTTAAGACGGTTGAATTCGGGTCCTAAGCTGTGTTGCTCAGAAGCCATTTGTGTGAGTTCATCAAAATTCGCGTGAATAGTTTCTTGAATTTCTCTTGTTCGACGATTCCATATCCGAAAACCTTTAGAATTTTCACAGTATCCAACGAACACTCCGATGTCAGCCTTTGCTTTAAGTTTACCTAAATCATCACGATCATTGTTCGGTTTTCTTTTGTGAACAATTTGATAAGGTGTTTTGCGATGGCGTTTTGTGATCATGCAACGATTTTGGGTATAACATGCGGTTGAAACAGCTTCCGCCCATAAGTAATCTGGTAATTGAGCATTAATCAACATTGTTTTAGCAGCTTCCACTAACGTCCTGTTGCGTCTTTCAACAACTCCATTCTGTTCTGGGCTTCTAGGAATAGATGTTTGATGTTCAATTCCCACTTTCTCAAAATATGACCGAAGTGTCTGATTCTTAAATTCAGTTCCATTGTCAGTTCTGACTATTCGTACCGTGTTGCCTAACTGAACTTGAATTTTAGTGAGAAAGGTGATGATCATTGAAGGAGCCTGATCTTTACTTCGTAAAAAAATAAACCCAAGTCCATCTGGAGTAATCATCCACAATTACCAGTATGTAGCGTTTACCGTTGATACTTTGAACACGCATCGGTCCAAAAAATCCATATGAAGCAATTGTAAAACATGATTCGTGCTGTGCTCAGGTTTTGAAGGAAAATGAGCCCGAGTACTTTTTCCTTGTTCACAAGCTGAACATAAATGATCTTTGGTAAAACAGAATCTTGGAAATCCATCGACAAGTTTGTGACGAGCAAGTTTAGTCATAGTTTTGAAATTCAAGTACGAAAGACGTTTGTGCCATAACCAAGATTTAGTCGATTCTGCTTCGGAGAGAAGACATATCGGAGATGTAGCAATCATATCTGACATTGATATTGTATAAAGATTAGAACCACGTGAGCCAGACATTAGATCGTTTCCTTGTAAGTCACGAACGAAACAAGTTTTCTCACGAAATGCAACTTCTAGGTCCCCATCTCAAAATTGACCAACAGAGAAAAGGTTGTGTCCAAGGCCTTCCACATAATAAACACGACTGATTTCAATGTTCCCACTGACATAGTCACCATGTCCCATTATTAAAGCGTAATGATCATTCCCGAATCTGACAGTACCAATGAACTTTGAAACAAAGTTGTGTAATAGTTTGAGATTGCCTGTCATATGTCGGGTGCATCCGCTATCAACAATCTAGAGAACAATCTGTACCACCTGCATCACAAGAAGACGACAAGGATGGAACAGAAGTAAGGGTGGAACCCAAAGAAAGTGCGGGTTCCTGTTGGTTAGAAGCACATATATTCAACAATTTAGGAATCCATTTAAAGTCTGGTTTATATTGTAACCAACGTTGCTAATTCCAACTAGTTCTTGCTTTCTTTTTGGTGAATTCACTAGTCATGGGCTTGTTCCTAGATTTGTTCTCTGCACTTATGGGGGTAACTTCAACTTCATTAGAAACCGTAGACGGCCGCTTTCCTAATATAGACTTAGAGGCAGTAGTGGGCCTAGAAGGAATGCTTGTCCTACGTTTCTTATGATGATTAAGAAGAGAATTAGCTATAAATTTTGTATGATCACCAGATGATACGCTTTTAAGACAAAACACACAAGATGCATTAATATTCAAAACATTCAAAGGTTCATCATTCGTTACATGTAGATTTTGATTACAATTTGCCAGATTAGAATCTAAATCTGATGCAACATGAGTTTTATTCAAATTCCTAAGTTGATCTTCTACTTCTTGAGCTTCTAGTTGTCCTCTTTTACGTTGCCAGAACCTATTCTTCTTGTTACTTTTTCGCTTGGGTCTGCTAACGCTACTAGTGGAGACTAGTCCTGTGGAAGTGGAGTTATCAACATTAGTGTTTTGAACAAAATTTTCTTTAGCAGTTTTGTCTAATTGATACAATCCTGGTGCTATCACCGTGGTGTCAACAAACTTTCCTTTTTGAAGTAGCTTAATTTTCTCTTTTAAATCAATGATGATGTGATTTTTATCCTGAATATCAGACTCAAGTAAACCATTGCAATATTTGATGTCATCGCGGTTTTGTTGCCATTCGGCGTTTTCAATTTTTAAATCCAAAATTTCTTTCTCGTATTTGAGACACAGACTTTTTAAAGACTCATTGTTATTACAAAGCTGACAAGAGTTTGAATTATTTTGACTTTGAAATTTCAATTCCATATCAATACTCTGAGCTTGACACCATTCAAGCCTTTGTTTGAGAAGACAAATTTCTTTTGAAAATTGTTTTGTCACATCATCATTTTGTATTCTCAGCTTGTCATTTTCATGTTTAAGTGTCTCTATTTCCACATTCAACAAGTTATTATCCACACAAAGATCATCCATAAGCATAGAAGTACCAGATTTATAGAGATCATTCATGATAACAGACAAAATATCAGCATTGAGAACTTGTTCCAAGAGTCGATCAGCATCATTCTTTAAAATTCTATTTCTTTGCTTTTGTACCAAAATCGCATTTTTAGTTGAGTTGAAAACGTTTATCATTGATTTGACCTCGTTTTGAAGTTCCTGTTCCCACCGTGTAGCACAGAGACGGAGGTGTTTGACAATTGGCAACATTTGTTTTTGAAAAATATCTCTCTTTTCTCGCTCGTAAGCGGATTGAAAAGTTTCAATTTTTATTTCAGAATTATGTTCAATTGTTTCCTCCAAAATTTCGATGTCTTCCATAAAAGTTTTGTAATAATTTAAGACACGACAATTTTTTGGTAAAGGTGTAACTTCACTGGATGATGGTAAAGGACCATTTATTTGTGCTACAGGTTGGACAGGGGCCGTATTAGAGGATGAAACATATGACTCAGTGACATACCATGATTTCTCAGGTAATTCCTTTTGAGGAACAAAAGATTTAGAAATATGAGGAGCTTGTGAATAATCATATGGTGTCCAATATTGAACGTAACTCATTTTTGATCGACTCTCGTCTTCAAGTTCTTCCTCTTCCTCAGTATCAAAAACAACAGCACGCACAATCGTATTATCAAGCATGTGGTCCATACTGTAAATCTTAGGATTTTCTTTGAATGCTGTGTGAAGAAACATTGATTTGAAATCGCCAAGTGCAAATCCTTTATCGGGTCTCGGTTTTAAAGTAAATTTCTGAATTGTTGTGACAGAGTCCCCGGTTTTGTAAACAATATTACGAAATTCTTTGAGTTGTTTTTCAAGATCAACTATCTCACCAAGTAAGTTATCTATATACTTCCTTTTTCGTATTTTATGTTCAAAAAAATCCTTTTTGCAACTGGATAATTCTGTGTCTGTTTTTGAAAGTACTTTTTGAAGACGTTCAACTTGCATTTTTAGTTCACACTTTTCACTTTCGAGTTTAGAAATCAACTTTCCGTTTGACTCAATTAAATCTTACATTTTGTGTTGAAGATCTTGCTCTTTGTTGTAAGAATCTTGAAAAGCTTTTTCAAAACTTTTTGCATGTTTAATTTTGTCTTCCTGATTTGAAAGTTGAATTTTATAACACTCAATATCTCTTGCAAGTGACGCATTTGTTTCTTTTAAAGCTTTGTTTTTCTCGTTGCATTTTATGATTTGCAATTGTTGAGCATTCAGTTGTTTAGATAACAATATGAGGCCAGGGTCTGGATGAAATGATGGTTCATATTGTTCTATATGATCATGTTTATCATTCTCAATAGGATCATCAAATGAAACAACTGTGTCATCATCAAATATAACAACTGTGCTTATTTGTTCATCTGTTTGAGAAGATGAAGATGAGTCAGATGGAACAACTTGCGCCATATCTGATTCAGAATCAGAAGGTGAGGCTATTTCATGTATTAGGCATGCATTGAGGTCATGTACCTGAGACAAGCCGTCAGTGTCATACACTTGACCTGAATCATTAAACGGAAGTTCCTGCATGTTGGCCATAAGCATCACAGCTGCATTGGCTTCTAGATCTTCCATGTCATCGTCATTATTCACATTTGCCATGAAGTTGTTATCCTGTTCAGGAAAATGTCCATCTTTTTCATCTTCAAGAGCCATGAGTAATGCCTGCTTGTGAAACTTACTACCCCGAGTTCTCGGTTTAGGACATGTTGTCGCTATATGACCTTGTTCATTACAGTTATAGCACCACACTACATTTCCTGAGTTGGAGTTCCTAGTTGCAACTGGTTCAGACCTTTGCTGAGAAGATCCTGAGTTGTTCCTGAACCCTCCATTGTTATTAAACCTCTGATCATTCCCAAAATTTCCTGAAGAACTTCCTGAACCAGATCGACCATAGTTACGATTCTGAATTTCCACTCTTCCATCATTGACAACAGCTTGATTCCTTGTGTTAGAAGATGAACGTTGACGGTTGTTTGTTTTGTTGGAGAATTTTCTAAAAGAACGAGCAATAAGAGCAAGTCCCTGATTCAATGTATTAAAGTCATCATCGTCATCTTCATTGGAGTTGGAGTACTACACTGCATCATTGTTGTTTAATGGAACAAGTTGAGTAGAAGTATTCTATGGAGATGAATCTTAAGGGACCATTTGGTTCGAGGTAGAAGATTGTGGATAACTGAAGTAGTTTTGCTCTTGAACATATGCATGATTTGACATTGGTGGTGGAGCATAGGGAGATTGAGCTACGAGTGCCAAAGAATTTGGTGTTGGTGATGGTGAGTATCTTCCTCGAAGAGCTCGATCTTTTTCCACTTCAGGTTCATGGTGTTTCAGAAAATCATACAACAATCCATATGGTGCATCATGAAGATTTTTGGTTTGTCGAACAAATGTCACATATTTATGCCAATCCGGGCCAAGACTACCAACGAATTTGGAGTTCACTGCAATCCTTGGTACTGTGATTTTGTGACGTTCCAGATCATTGACCACATTTGTGAAACGATGATAGTAGGATTCAAGTGACTCTCCTGGTTCAATTGTGATGTCAGTGTATTCCATGTAGAGTTTGGATTCCATATCATCTTTGTTCAATTGAGTGCCTTCCATAAGGAGATGAACATGTTCCCACATAGCTTTGGCTGTTTTCTGAGCATCGACACTTCGATAAATTGGATTAGGTATACCTTGAAGTATATAAGCCATTGCATACTCATCAGCTTCACAATGTAATTTCTGTTCTTCTTTGAGTTGAGATTCTGGAAGAGGTCTATCTCCAGGAGGACGTGGAGGATCAGCAGTTGGATAACCAATTTCAAATCTTGTTGGCCACTCAAATGGTCCTTCAAGTATCACTTCTTTCAAGAATTTCCCATGAGGTTTCTTTAGTTCAAGAAATCGTAAGAATCGACTTGACCATTGAACATAGTTCCCAGGTGTTAGCATTGGAGGTGTTTCAAGTGATCCCGCCTCATGTCTGGATTGTTGAGTTGTAATAACTTCACACATTCTATCAAACTAGTGAGGTTGTTTGGAGGAAAACTGAGTGTTTTGTTGTGACATTTGATATGGTTGTTGTTGAGGAATGATTTGATGTTGTTGCATCATGAGATATTGTGGTTGTGGATTAAACGGTTGTTGATGAAGGTGTGATTGTGAAGGTTGTTGATATGATTGTTGCTGATGGTATTGTTGTTGCTGATACTGCTGATGTTGTTGCTGAGGATTAGAGAAGTAGTAATGTGGTGGTTGAGACATCTTAGAACACTTGTGTAGTAATGGATCTTTGTAGAAGATTGAAATGCACGTTCCTTTGGTTAAGTTCAAAATCCCAGGGGTAAGTTGAAATCTTACGCGTAAAAGTGAAACTTATGCGTAGACTTCAAAGTTATGCATAAAGGTTGATCTTATGCGTAAACTATAAAGTTATGCGTAAGATTGTACCTTATGCGTAAGTTTTAAGCTTATGCGTAAGATTCTTATGCGTAAGGTTCAAAGACCAAACAAATCTTTCAAACTTATCCAAGCTTGAAAGATATCCGAAGTCGAAGTATTCCACTAACTTATCCAATCTAGGGAAGTACTGAGTCACCGTAGCACGAAGAGAAAACCTTTGATGAAACTTATGCGTAGATTCCAGCAACTTACGCGTAAGATAAATCTTATGCGTAAGATTGAACTTATGCGTAGAAAGGCAACTTCTGCGTAGGATGAATCTTCAGCGTAGGACTTAGGCGTAGGAATTGAGCTTACGCGTAGGATTTAAGCGTAGAATACCAAGTTAAGCGTAGAAAGAGGGTTTTGACTAATGTTACGCGTAGGAAAAGGGTTTTGACCAAAACTTATGCGTAGAAGGGACAAAAAAGTACTGTGGACAGCTTTTAAAACGTACCACTCACTAAACTTACATGTTAGATGGTCAGAAACTTGAAAAATCACAAATTTTTTAAGAAAAATGCTTAGAAATAAGGTACTTTTAATCAAATAACTTCACCAATACTTAGAAAACACTAACTATTGAAGATTTTGAGTAGAAAAAACCTTAAAAATCAAAACTTTATGCAAAATCTAAGCTTCTAAACACTATATTAACCTTAAAACTTATCCAAGCTTCAAGATTTGAGTGTAAGAAACAAAGAAAGAAGCAAAAAAAATGATGAAACAACACCCTAAACCCCACGTTAACACCAAGAAAAGCACTTCAATCTCTATTAGGCGAATGATACCACTTGTAGGATCGTAGTTTTGAATGAATAATGTGATTCGGGAGGTCGTGTATGATGAAAGAATAAGAACTCCATGGTTAGAGAGAGAGAGAGTAAAGAGTAAAGGGAAAAACTATGTGTTTATTGATAATGAAAGAGTGAATTACACAAAGAGTCTCACCCCTCCATGGAAGTATGGAGGGGTATATAAAGCCTAACACAAGTTAAACTATTGCAATACTACATAACTAGTCCATGTGTTTTGGCTTAACAAGATAGCTAATGTAATCCCGTAAATGTCGTTCCACGTTAACATGATCCAAGAGTTGTTCTCAAATGGCTAGACGAAGACGAAACTGCCGATTACTCCTTGTTTGACAAGATGATTAATTCGCAACCACCACTTGCAGACGATCAAGAACCTCTCGATGGTCGAATAGTGGAATACGCTCAATTGATTCAACATAAGTTTCATATGAAAAAGATGAACAAGTAAGAGCTACGAAGAATCAAGAATGATGCGTTCAATCTTCTGAAAGATCGGTCTGCTAACTCCATCGAACTTGAGTATCATCTAGAAAATATTGCTCGAGCTATGTCAAGCAATATTGACTGGATCAATCTTGAATCTCACGTCGATCCGGTCACAAGGAAAACTGCACCATACATAACTGACTGGTCGAAACCACTGCCTATGATTGGAAAGCCTAAGGAACCCAAGATCCCTTACAAGTTCTTCTTCAACAACGACTTGGAATTTCTACAACACGGCAGCAAGATTGAGAAGAAGTACGCCACATCACTTACCTTCCTCCCTGCAGCTAGATATCTCAACAATGCCATCGAAGAAGAAGCCTCTGCCTTATTAATCGATAAAGTTGTTGACTATGACCGGAATGCACTCTATGGTATACATCATTGGCCAGATAACCGGGCACAGTATTATCGGAGCAGCAGACTCAATCAAACAATGGGTAATGTGACAAGTGAGTTGAAGATAGTCTCAATTCAGTTCATTTCGACTGTCACTCACTTTGGGTACCCCTTCCTCAGCAAAATAGTACTCAAAAGACTTGATGAAAAAGAGTACGAGATTTCCGAGTCAGACTTTCCACGATTACTCCTCAACGACATAGAAGATATGTATCTGCTCAAAGTTCAAGGAAAGCTTTGCAACTTGCCCAAACCTATGCAGCTTGCCTTTATCACAGCTCTCCTAATCTTCATCAGACAGATAGTCATCAGAGAAAGTGTAGAAGATCTTCAACTGGGAGTGGAAAGTTATCAGAAGAAGCTGAATCTCACCAAACCTAATATGTTCAACATTCCCAACCTTCAACATCTATCTCAATACTCCTTGATCAGGCATCCGGCATTTGGGTTTACATACCGCAGTGTAAATGGTCGTAACTGCTTCATGGCCTATGAAGAAATCCATAAGTTCTGTGATGAAACCCTAAAGTTCATCAGAGATGGAATCAAAAGCAGATTAGATGACATAGCACTGGGTAAATCCAAAAGGTGGAATACCAATGAGGCCAGGGACGCTCGCAGATTTATTACAAGGATTGAGAACCGGTTGAAGCGCAGGGATCAGTTTCGGAGATTGGAAAGCTATGTTGGAGGCAGACCTGGATTTCCGGTGTTGACATTTCAGAGACCTGAATGGTAGCAAAGTTGTAAGAACATGATTTGATTTGTCATATACTATTCTTCATAATGGCTTGTGCACACATTACAGTGCACAACCCGAACTTGTAAAGAAAGGACCCTGAGGTACGCATCAGTACCTCAATCCTAATATAAGGAGCAAAGGCTTCTTACTTTTGAGTAGAATTAATCAAATGTTTTATGATTCATATTCTGCTAAAAAAGACAAGTATTTCACCTCAATAAGACCTAATCACTTGTTGAGGGGGAGCACTTGTCAAAAACAAAATACTTTGTTCTAAAATCAAAGGTTCTTAGTGAATCTCCCCATAAGACTCAAAAAGGCATATTTTAATCTAAAAGGATTGTCAAAAAATATCATTTTATATGCTATTTTTGAGGGGGAGAAAATGAAAAGGTGATTAAAATATAAGTAGTCAAAAACGATATAAGCTGTATCATGTGCGAGCTAGACTCAGAATTGACCCAGGAATTGACGAGACAATAAAAGTTAGTAATATCGAAAAGACTTATCCTCAACGGGTAATAACATCAAGTTAGTTACTAGAGCTAGTTGTCACCTAAAAGCTGACAATGGATCTCTTTAACTAACCACGTAAGCGTGTCTCGAAAAGGATTTGTCTTAGTAGAAATGTACCGTCTCGAGAAACTTTCTGTGGACTTGACCAGGCCGGGTAATAACTTCAAGCTAGTTTAACTAGTGATGTAAGCGTGTCTCGAATCGGTCTTGTTCACTGAAAGTGGATCAATTCAAAATGCTTGCTCCTCCCGCATGTGCAAATTTATTAAATACTCATGAGCACATGTGAAGGGGGAGCCCTTCAAAAAGTGTACACAAAACTCTCAAAGTGTTAACCAAAATATTTGATTATCACAAACACTTTGAGAGATTTTCAATCAAAGGTTTCTTGGCTACTGTCGGTTAATCAAGGAGTTATAAGGTGATTAAGATAGGAAAAACCGTCCTATGATCCGCCAGAGCCGGAGGGATCTACCCTAGGACATCTCCCATAGTTAGAATTAGAAGTCCTTAGGTATGATACGAAAAAAAAGGAGAAAAGAATGAAAGGGAAAGAAGGAGTTGAAGAATTAAAAAGAAAAGTAAAAGAAAATGGTGAAAAGAAATAGCCCTCCATATGTTCAACCTTAGGGCAGACACTGGGTTCAACTCATATGCTACTGGTTGTTGCTAAGGCAACACCGGTATTGAAGATAAAGTCGTCATGGACCCAGTGACGCAATGCACTAAACCTTCTTAACCACTCAAGTTCTCTTAAAAGAACTTGTTTCATTCTCACGGGGAACCAGTGTAATCTATCAACTTATCTCTTAGAGATGGTTGATATTGAAGCAGGAGACCCCTCCCTAGTCTCCGCATAGGAAACCTAAGTGTGCACTTATAGAGTCTAGAGCCTTGAGATACATCAAAGATCTCTTAGGAACACTTAGTATTTATACAACTGGTGTTCTACATCAATGGACACCAGCTGTAAATTATCGAGTCCTTCGCAGATCTTAGCAATCTGCCGAGAACGTTTATGAGAGGATTACACATGTATTTCTCAATGATTGAACGGAAACTCCTGCCAGGGTCAACATCAAACAGCCCTGACAGCAGGTCACTTTGGTAACCCCACAAGGGTTACGTTTAGTGTTTGCGGTGGTTCCATAGCGGTCTACAGTCGTGGAGTGATCCCCAGCGACTCACCCAGTCATTGAGCTACTTAGTAGGTCTCGTAAGCTCCTTCGGGAGTATCTGATATGGGAACGGCCTTGATAAGGATTAGAAGGAGTCTTCACACTATGCTGTTGACGAATTCTAATTCCTTATCTGTAAGTACCGGTTATTTATTGCTAACTGTTTACTTGCAGGTACCTCACTTCCATGATGGTAGATTCCAACATGCTCATACATACATCTTGATGCAAATGACAGCTCCCCCAAAGATCTTAAGCACCACAAAGTTCAAAGAAAGAGTCTACGCCAATAAGAAGAATCTACAAAGTATAAAGACTAAAGATCTTAGAGTATGTAAAGGAACTTCGTGCACCTGAAAGTCTAAGTCCAAAGATGTATGAGTATGTTGGAATGGCGGACAACCACCACAGACGCAGGAGTGACGAACGGCAGACTACTTCATAACACAATCACTACAGCATCACCAAAGAACAAAGACATAGAGAAAAGTGCATTCATTACACTACAATTTTGAAGACATCTAAAGTTTTGCATGTCACATGTCAACGACAAAGATGAAGACGTCAAGCAACCGTGATGACCGACCATTAGGGGGAGATTGTTGGGATCATACTTTTGTATTTTAGTCAAGTTTCGGTCGTTGCCTTTTGTAATAGGTTGCTTAGTTATTTTATTTCACTATGTGTATGTTACTAGGCTTAAGTAATCATGTCCATGAGCCTTGAAAGCCCACGTCTAAGAAGAATGAGGGAGGAAGGGAGTGTTGCCCTACTCCTCCCTTATAAATACTAAGCTTATGTAAACATAATTTTTGTTGGTTATTTGAATATCTTAATGAAAATCTTGTTCTTTCGATCTTCATAATCTTATAATCAACATCTCTTATTCTCATCTCATTTCTTATACTTGTGTTTACTAAATGGTGACCTAACAAGTTTTTCTTTTTTTTTTTTTTTTTTTTTTTTTTTTTTTTTTTTTTTAAACTTTGGAGCGAATTGGGGAGTAAAGATTTGAAAAATCTTGAGCAAAATTTTGAAAAGTTTTGTAAAACCTTTTGAAAATTTTTTGAATAAATTTTGCTCAAGATTAAGAAGTTTTAGATAAGCTTTGCATGAGAACTTCTTCTTGTTCTTAAGGAAAAGTACACGTTTGGTTTTAAAGAATGGTTTAGCAAGGCACTTTCCTTTCTTTGAAACACGAGTTGTACACTGAAATGTGTGCACAAGTCGTAATGTTTAAGCCCGGGTTGTAAGCTGAAATACATACAAGCCGTCAAAAAATTTAAGATTAGACAACAACCTTGGGAACCCATTTAAGCACGGCGCGAACGGGTTTACTGAATTTTGAAATCCATTTGTAGGTTGTGTCAATCAGATTTAATGATGTTGAATTCCAACGAGGACTGAAAAACGGTGTTTCATTTTGAAATAACACTCGTGGAATCAATGGAGATTTAAAACTCATTTTCCATTGAAAATAGTTTGAGAAACCCGGCGTTTCTCTTGGAGTTTTATAATATGAAGAAGAAGATTTCCATCTAGAGTTGAACCTCATGGGTTCTTTTTGAAGATTTGTTTCTGTGATAAATGGAAACCTTCCGGTATTTGGAATGTTCAAAGCAGAGTCGTTCTTATGTTGCAGCGAAAGCAATTCTGATATGGAATATTTGAAAGGTTTTGAACGACTTTGCTTTGGTCTCCACACTTGCTTTACCGATGTAAAACGAGAGTGAGGAGTTTGAAAAACATGATTCTTTTCTTTTGAAGCATTTGGGGGTTTTGAAAAACCTTGTTTTGGTCTCCACACTTGCTTTACCGGTGTAAAATGAGAGTGTGGAGTTTGAAGAACTTGTTTCATTTTACTTGAAGCATTTGGATTTGAAAACCTTTTGGAAGTAAATGTTTCGGAAAAACTTGGTATCACACCCCAGAATTTCAGGTCATTTTTCCAAACTTCGACATACTACTATTCACAAATTACTATTCATCGATCACTATTCATCATTTTACTATTCATCATTTTTGAGGTCAATTTGACATTCCGAGAAACATTCAGAAATTTTACTATTCACTTGACACTATTCATTCCCGAGAGAAAACCACTATTCACGTGCATTACTCATGTCATCGTAAATTTAGTTTATGAGTGTTCAAATTCGCGTAACCGTATTGGTTCAGGAGCGAATTCATGCATTATCATCAGGGACATTTCATACGGACTAGAAATGGTCTGCATATCATCATTAGGGCACTTGCATACTATTCCACTCGTAGGGTAATCAAATTATATTTTTAATATAATTAACGAATTTCGTATGTTTATTTTAAATAAACACTAATACGCGAACTATAAATGTGACTAACACATCCGACACTCCCGACTATGATCCCAATATATTTTTATATTCATTTGAATAATATAAAAATTATAATATTAATTTGCCCGGTATTTTGGAAATTTATTTATTACGTATCGTACGTCTAATTTAATTTCGACGGTTTTCACCAAAAATTAAACAATAATCACCCAAACTCTCCGTACTTGTACCTGACATATTTTTACAATTTTTACGACTTTATATTGTGTCCTGAATAACTTCAATAAAATTTATTTCTAACAAACCCGGTACCCGATAAAACCTAAAACTAACACTACATAATACTACCACTAACTTTTTAAATAAAACCCAAGACAACCCCCCCCCTTTCCCTCCTTTTTGTGCCGGCCAACCCCCCCCCCCTTGGTCCTAATAAGCTAAAACTTCACTAACCAAATTTAATGCTAACCTAACTATTGTCTCTAACTATATATTAACCCTTTTCATCCCATTTTTCTCACAAATAATTATACAAGTGCAAGTAAACTTTTTCTCTCATTTTCTCTCTTGTGTAATCGGCCTAGGGTGATCCAAGAAGCAAGAACAACAATTTTTCCAAGATCTAGATATAAACTTGTTCACTTAGTCATCCTTGTTGGAGTTTGGAAATAGAAACTCAAGGATTAGTAGGTTTTTCATCATCTAAACTCCCTAAACCTTCAAGTAAGTTAACAAACTCATTTTTATAATTTTTACAAGTTATTACTATGGTTATATACTTTTCTTACAAGAACTCATGCATATAATGGTTTATACCACTCTATTTTGTACATATTTAACTTTGAGCCCTAGAAATGAAAACATGAGAAACCCTTGTTAGACCTAGTGGATTGATGATGTTTAAGGACCCATGACACCCTAAGAAGGTGTATGGTAGGATTAGACTAGTTTTGAGATGATTGAAAGTGGTTTGATTGAAGATGGAACTAGATTAGAACCCTAGAAATGATTTTTTAAACAATAGAAATACCTACTGTCCCAATTTTTAATTCGTGGGTAAATCAGTAGATGGTGGTTAAGTTTTGACCAAAGATTTAGAAAATACTTTCAAAAACGACACTTTAGGCGAAAGAATGGATTAAAACGAGCTTATAACGAAGGAGATATGATTTTTGCAAATTTAACGACGAAAACTACTTTTATAAAAACTGCATGCTGTTTGGCAGTTTTCGACGGACAAAAAGAGGTGTTAAACGTAACCTAGAGGAGCCGAGTTATCAAAAATATATTAGTATATACAAAAACGAATCCGTGGATACAAAGAACAAGGAAAATGAGCTTAAAACGACCAAGTTATACCCGTTTTAACATCGTCAAAACTATATATATATATATATATATATATATATGGTCACAAATAAAAATAATTACTTACGCACTAAATGGTATATTTTCTAGAAATGTTACTAAGGACTATATTCTTAACAAATGAATACGTATGACCCAAGAGAATGTTTATACGACTTAACGACGTTATTTTAAGGTTTTCGATACAAGGAATTTAACCCTAACATTTTCATACAAGATAATACGACAAGTTATATACTTCTATATATGGACTTATTTTTCCTAAGTATGGAAACTATTTTACTATGACGATAACTAGTATTTCCAAATTACGAGTGGTATAGGTATCATGTGCATGTGCATTCATTACATTACGACATGATCTAAATTAGATCGCGATTATTCATTTAGGTTGCGGCTAGTGTTCGCGCCTCATTGTCCCGACTACTTTTACATCTTTGTACCATCTTTTCGAGGTGAGTTTTCATAGCCCCGTTTTCAATTACTTATTTGATTTCAAATCCTACGGGGGAGAATACATTGCACCAATTATTTTTGTATATGCCCAAGTATTACAAATTCCATACATTGCTTAAGTTGCCTTACTACCAAGTTAAGTCCCCTTATATATCATGGACCGTTAATTATATTGCTAACCGAGAGTGAGTGGATAGATCTATCGAGGGTGATGCCTCCATTCGTGTTTGGGTTGCTCCAACGGGACGAATGCATTTCATGTCTTAACAAATTGAGTGTCTGGTAAACACTCTGGTGGGGCCATTACAAAGTCTAGCTTTGGGGTCATGAGCTTAAGAGCCAATGTAGCATTTTTGACATTTTTGTCGGTTTACTTTATACTTGTGGCTTATGTACATACGATTTAAATTACAAACCTATGATTATTCACCAACTTTATGTTGACCGTTTTCGCAATGTATTTCTCAGGTAACTAAGGCATATACTCATGGCATGCATGGAGTCATTTTGTGTATAAAGGATGACGCGTCTCTTTTTGGATTTCATGCACTTATGAACTATCGTTTGATTGTACTAATTTATTTCCTTAAACCTTTTCCAACGTTTGGGACCTATGTTTATAACTTTGAATATTTTGAATGAATCAAACGATGTATTTTCCAAACGACACTTTAGGTCGTTCAATGTAACCTTGTTTGTGTGCTATGACCGTTACACCCTCAGGCATTCCATTCCGCTGCCATTCAGGTATTTTGGGGGTGTGACAGATTGGTACCAGAGACAAGGTTATAGAGAACTAGGATGCATCATGGACCCTAGACTATAACCACACTATCATAGCATATCATCATTTCATCATAAGTGCATATTTACTTATTTTTAGGTGATTCCATTACACGAGTTACTTATTTTTATTTCACCTTGATTATCACAGAGACATGTCTTCGAATCTAAACACTGTCATACTTTACTCTATATCAGACTCTGATGATGAGGGCTCTATGTCCTCCACTGCTGTTTCACCACTTGTTTCTCCTGTTCCTGAGTTGCCACTTTTGGCATCAGATGATGATACCGAACCCTTTGAGGAGGAGGAGACGGCTTCTACTCCTCATGTCCATCCTACTGTACCACTTGATGTTACCTGCGTACACACTGACCTACCATCTCCTACTACTACTATCCCTTCAGAACCGAGACTTATGTTTCCTAGTAGTAAGACCATTCAGGTTGCTAGGAAGAGTGTTCGCCCAGCTACATCTACTTATAGGACTCTCCCTAGTCCTACTGTGCCTACACCACCACCACCAGCCATACCCACTACTACTCCTATATCTACCTCACTCTTGCCGCTCAGGAAGCGTGCAAGGTTTACCACCCCAGATTCACCTACTACCGAGACTGCTGACCTCCTACCACCACCAGTATATCACATAGGTGAGAGTTCGAGAGCGGCTGCGGCTAGGAGCCCTACAGCCGTTACATTAGAGGACCAGCTAGGGGCTCAGCAGGAGCAAGTCAATAGTTTGGGGTATAGAGTTGATGAGATCATCACTACTCGACTTGAGGCTATCAAGGAGCAGGTTGAGGATTTGATTCAGGGCAGAGTTAGTATTGATGTGTCTTACCATGGACTCGAGGCACGACAGTTGAGGCACCAGGAGCAGATTGATCTACTTAGGGATGAGCTACCTGAGATTCGAGATAGAGCTCAGGCAACACAGGAGACTCAGTGGGAGCAGGTAGACCAGTTGGCATTGATTCGAGAGAGGTTAGTCATTTTGGAGCGCAGAGATGCTTCTTTTCAGTTACGAGTTCAGCATCTAGAGGAGATCGTGGTTGCGATGGATCGTGAGATTCGCCGCCTGAGGGGAGAGCCTGGACCATCTAGAGCACCTGGAGGAGCCTAGACATAGACTGGTATTATATTAGCTTTTATTATTTTCCTAGTCCCGAGGTGTGGGACATAGTTCAAGAACTTGTAGTCTTTTGGTTGTTGTACAAACAAATATATCAAGTGCGACTCTACTATGTTGGAAATGTGGTGCTATATATTATATCGGTTCATGTAGGCCGAAATTTTCATGTATTATATTCATGTGTTGTGATTATATTTATGATG
Organism: Artemisia argyi; assembly: GCA_030686995.1. Taxonomy (NCBI): domain Eukaryota; kingdom Viridiplantae; phylum Streptophyta; class Magnoliopsida; order Asterales; family Asteraceae; genus Artemisia; species Artemisia argyi. Next base: position 170,894,322 of record CM060694.1, on the reverse strand, counting down.
TTTCGTGGTTGCTCTTTATTATTATCGTATTTATACAGGTTGTGGTTGTATCTATACATGTCATGGTACAGGTTGTGGTTGTATATATACATGTCGTGGTTGTATTTATACAGGTTGTGGTTGTATATATACATGTCGTGGTTGTATTTATACAGGTTGTGGTTGTACTCGTACATGTCGTGGTTGTATCTAGACAGGTTGTGGTTGTATATATACATGTCGTGGTTGTATTTATACAGGTTGTGGTTGTACTCGTACATGTCGTGGTTGTATCTAGACAGATTGTGGCTGTACTCATACATGTCGTGGTTGTATTTATACAGGTTGTGGTTGTACTCGTACATGTCGTGGTTGTATCTAGACAGATTGTGGTTGTACTCGTACATGTCGTGGTTGTATTTATACTTGTTGTGGTTGTATATATATACATATTGTAGGTGTATACCTTTGGTACGATGACTATTTCTATTATGATTTTTCTCATGGTTATTTCCATTGTGATTTATCAGAAGTATGGCACCAAGGAAGGGTAAGACTGCACCAGAAACACCCGCCATGACTCAAGCCGCTATCCGCAAGTTGGTCAGGGATAGTATTGTAGAAGCACTGGAGATTGAGAGAGCTGAGGTTGCTGCTAGGGCTGCTGAGACTGCTTCTAATACAGGGACGGTTGAACCACCCACTAATAAACGGGAATGTACATGGAAAGATTTCAAGATTAGTGATCCTATCAAGTTTAAGGGCACTGAAGGAGCGGTTGCTTTGATCCGCTGGTTTGAAAAGACTGAGAATGTATTTCTCATGTGTGAGTGTCCGGACGTCAGCAAGGTAAAATTTGCTACAGGTATGCTTCTTGATGAAGCTATGTCTTGGTGGAATTCTTATGCTCAGCCCATTGGTATGGAAAATGCTCACAAGCTCACTTGGGATCAATTCAAGAAATTGATGACAAAGAAGTTTTGCCCTCGTACTGAGGTGCAAAAGTTGGAAACAGAATTTTATGAGCTGGTAACTAAAGGCGATGACATCGAGACCTACATCAGGAAGTTTCAAGAGTTGGCTGTACTGTGTCCAACTATGGTTCCCGATGATGAGAAAAAGATGGAAAACTTCATTGGTGGGCTGCCTGAAAGTATTCGAGGAGATGTGATTTCTTTTGATCCTCAAACAATGGAAGAGGCTATCCGAATAACTCAGAAACTCATGGTCCAAGTGATAAAAGGAAAATCTGCTGTCAACAACAATAACCGTTCAAACAACACCAACTACAACAACACTCGAAACAACAACAACTATAACAACAATCGAAACCGCAACTATCCCAATAACCGAAACAACAACCCAAACAATAACAACAACAACAAAAGAAGGTTTGACTACAACCAAGGTGGGAACGCTATTCAGCCGCCACCTAAGAGGCAAGAAGTGGCAAGGGCCTATGCTGCAGGACCGACTGAAAGGAAAGGATATGAGGGTAATCTACCCAAGTGTGGAAAGTGTCAGAAGCATCATAACCCAGGACGTTGCCCAGATCTATGTGGCAACTGCAAGAAGGCTGGTCACTACACCAAAGAATGCAAGAGTCCAAACTTTGGTGGCAATCAGAAACCACCGATAACATGTTTTGGCTGTGGAGAACTTGGACACTTTAGGAATGAGTGCCCAAAGAAGAAGAATCAAGGAACTGGAAACCAAAATGGAATGGCTCGAGGAAGAGCTTATGTTATGGGAGGAGAGGATGTCAAAGAAGACCCGAATGTTGTTGCGGGTACGTTCCTCGTTAATAATCGTTATGCACCCATTTTATTTGATTCAGGAGCGGATAGAAGTTTTGTTTCTATTGCATTTGCACCTTTACTTAACATAGAACCAACCCCATTAGACATTTCCTATATCGTTGAATTAGCCGATGGGTCTTTAGTTAACACCAACACCATTGTTCGTGGTTGCACTATAAATTTCCTAAACCATCCATTCAATATAGACCTTATGCCCGTAGAACTTGGAAGTTTCGACATTGTTATCGGTATGGATTGGTTATCTCGGCATCGAGCGAGAATTATTTGTGATGAGAAAGTTGTCCACCTTCCTTATAACGGTGAAACTTTGGTCGTTCGTGGAGAGCGAAGTGGAACTAGACTCAGTATTATATCATGCATTAAAACCGAGAAGTACATAAAGAAGGGTTGTTATGCATTCTTGGCTCACATCACGGAGAAGAAGTCGGATGAGAAACGACTTGAAGATGTGCCAATTGTTAAGGAATTTCCAGAAGTTTTTCCGGAAGAATTACCAGGACTTCCGCCTACACGCCAAGTTGAGTTTCAAATCGAATTAGTGCCAGGAGCTGCACCAATTGCGCGAGCACCGTATAGACTTGCACCTTCGGAGATGCAAGAATTGTCGAATCAACTACAAGAACTTTTGGACAAAGGATTCATTAGACCGAGTTCCTCGCCTTGGGGAGCGCCGGTTTTGTTTGTGAAGAAGAAGGATGGAACTTTCAGAATGTGCATCGACTATCGTGAGCTGAACAAGTTAACGGTGAAGAACCGTTATCCACTCCCCAGAATTGACGACTTGTTCGACCAGTTACAAGGTTCTAGTTTTTATTCCAAGATTGATTTAAGATCCGGTTACCATCAACTTAAAGTTCGGGAAGAGGATATCCCGAAGACGGCATTTAGAACACGCTATGGTCATTATGAGTTTCAAGTGATGCCTTTCGGATTAACCAACGCACCTGCGGTATTTATGGATCTCATGAATAGGGTGTGCAAACCGTATCTTGATAAGTTTGTGATCGTATTCATTGACGATATCTTGATTTATTTCAAGAGTAAGGAAGATCACAAAGAACATCTCAGAACAATCCTGGAAGTACTCAAGAAGGAGCAATTGTAAGCCAAATTTTCAAAGTGTGATTTTTGGATACGAAGAGTTCAATTTCTTAGCCATGTTATTGATAGCCAAGGATTACAAGTCGACCCGGCAAAGATCGAGGCAGTTAAAGATTGGGCTACGCCCAAGTCTCCTACGGAAATTCGTCAATTCCTAGGACTTGCCGGATATTACAGAAGGTTTATAGAAGGGTTTTCTAAGATAGCGAAGTCGTTGACAAAGCTGATACAAAAGAATGAGAAGTACGAGTGGGGAGAGAAACAAGAGTCCGCATTTCAGTTATTGAAACAGAAGCTTTGTAGCGCACTGATTTTGTCACTACCAGAAGGTATTGAGAACTTTGTGGTATATTGCGATGCTTCGCATCAAGGACTTGGAGCTGTGCTAATGCAAAATGAGAAAGTGATAGCTTATGCATCTAGACAGCTTAAGACTCACGAGATGAATTACACTACGCACGACCTGGAATTGGGTGCAGTAGTTTTTGCACTCAAGATTTGGAGACACTTCCTTTATGGTACCAAGTGCGTAATTTTTACCGACCACAAGAGCTTACAGCATATACTCGATCAAAAGGAACTTAATATGAGACAACGTCGTTGGCTAGAATTGTTGAGTGATTACGATTGTGAAATCCGATATCACCCAGAAAAGCGAATGTTGTAGCAGATGCACTTAGCCGAAAAGAACGACTCAAACCTTTGAGAGTTAGGTCATTGGGAATGACAATCATTTCACCAGTACCATCAAAAATTTTAGAAGCTCAGATTGAGGCTCTCAAAGAAGAAAATCGACCACATGAGAAACTTTATGGTATGCCAGAAAGCGAAAATGGCTTTGTAAAGAGATCAGATGGAGTGTTATGCTTCAAGGACCGAAGTTGGATACGACTCTATGGTGGAGTGCGAGAATTGATTATGCATGAATCAGATAAGTCGAAGTACTCTATTCATCCAGGTTCTGATAAGATGTATCAGGATCTCAAAAAGCTTTATTGGTGGCCGAACATGAAAGCAGAAATAGCTACGTACGTCAGCAAATGCCTTACTTGTGCTAAAGTGAAAGCCGAGTACCAGAAACCGTCAGGGTTTCTTCAACAACCAGAGATTCCACAATGGAAGTGGGAACGTATTACTATGGACTTTGTCACTAAACTTCCCAAGACGTCAGGAGGTTACGATGCTATTTGGGTAATTGTTGATCGACTTACCAAATCAGCTCATTTCATACCCACTAGAGAGACTTATTCAATGGAACAACTTGCTAGACTTTATGTCAAGGAAATAGTCTCAAGACACGGTGCACCAGTTTCCATCATTTCCGACAGAGATAGTCGTTTTACTTCAAACTTTTGGTGGTCATTACAAGATTCTTTTAGATCCAATTTAGACATGAGCACTGCTTACCATCCTCAGACCGATGGTCAGAGCGAGAGAACTATTCAGACACTTGAGGACATGCTTAGAGCATGTGTGATTGACTTTGGAAATGGTTGGGCTAACCATTTGCCGTTGATCGAGTTTTCCTATAACAACAGTTACCATTCGAGCATTAAGGCTGCACCATTCGAGGCACTTTATGGTCGTAAGTGTCGATCGCCAGTTTGTTGGGCCGAAGTCGGTGATGTACAATGCACTGGCCCGGAGATGGTTCAAGAAACAACAAAAAAGATAATTCAGATTCGAGAGAGACTCGAAACTGCTAGAAGTCGACAGAAAAGCTACGCAGATGTTCGACGCAAACCATTGGAATTTCAGGTCGGAGACAAAGTCATGCTGAAAGTCTCGCCTTGGAAAGGCGTGATACGATTTGGAAAACGCGGGAAATTGAACCCGAGATACATTGGTCCGTTTAAGATACTGGAAAGGATTGGTCCAGTAGCTTACAAACTTGAACTTCCGTCAGAACTTAGCAACGTACACAACACGTTTCATGTCTCGAACCTCAAGAAATGTCTTTCGGACGAGTCTGCCATTATACCATTAGAAGAAATACAACTCAATGACAAGCTTACCTTTGTGGAGGAACCAGTTGAAATAATGGACCGCGAGATCAAACGGTTGAAACAAAGTCGAATTCCGATCGTGAAGGTTCGCTGGAATTCTCGAAGAGGACCCGAGTTTACTTGGGAACGAGAAGACCAAATGCGACGCAAGTATCCACAACTTTTCACCAAGCCAATTTCCGAGACCAACATTAGCTGAATTCAGGGACTGAATTCCTTTTTGGATGGGCGACTATCACACCCCACAATTTCAGGTCATTTTTCCAAACTTCGACATACTACTATTCACAAATTACTATTCATCGATCACTATTCATCATTTTACTATTCATCATTTTTGAGGTCAATTTGACATTCCGAGAAACATTCAGAAATTTTACTATTCACTTGACACTATTCATTTCCGAGAGAAAACCACTATTCACGTGCATTACTCATGTCATCGTAAATTTAGTTTACGAGTATTCAAATTCGCGTAACCGTATTGGTTCAGGAGCGAATTCATGCATTATCATCAGGGACATTTCATACGGACTAGAAATGGTCTGCATATCATCATTAGGGCACTTGCATACTATTCCACTCGTAGGGTAATCAAATTATATTTTTAATATAATTAACGAATTTCGTATGTTTATTTTAAATAAACACTAATACGCGAACTATAAATGTGACTAACACATCCGACACTCTCCGTACTTGTGCCCGACATATTTTTACAATTTTTACGACTTTATATTGTGTCCCGAATAACTTCAATAAAATTTATTTATAACAAACCCGGTACCCGATAAAACCTAAAACTAACACTACATAATACTACCACTAACTTTTTAAATAAAACCCAAGACAACCCCCCCCCCCTTTCCCTCCTTTTTGCGCTGGCCAACCCCCCCCCCCCCCCCCCCCCTTGGTCCTAATAAGCTAAAACTTCACCAACCAAATTTAATGCTAACCTAACTATTGTCTCTAACTATATATTAACCCTTTTCATCCCATTTTTCTCACAAATAATTATACAAGTGCAAGTAAAATTTTTCTCTCATTTTCTCTCTTTTGTAATCGGCCTAGGGTGATCCAAGAAGCAAGAACAACAATTTTTCCAAGATCTAGATATAAACTTGTTCACTTAGTCATCCTTGTTGGAGTTTTGAAATAGAAACTCAAGGATTAGTAGGTTTTTCATCATCTAAACTCCCTAAACCTTCAAGTAAGTTAACAAACTCATTTTTATAATTTTTAAAAGTTATTACTATGGTTATATACTTTTCTTACAAGAACTCATGCATATAATGGTTTATACCACTCTATTTTGTACATATTTAACTTTGAGCCCTAGAAATGAAAACTTGAGAAACCCTTGTTAGACCTAGTGGATTGATGATGTTTAAGGACCCATGACACCCTAAGAAGGTGTATGGTAGGATTAGACTAGTTTTGAGATGATTGAAAGTGGTTTGATTGAAGATGGAACTAGATTCGAACCCTAGAAATGATTTTTGAAACAATAGAAATACCTACTGTCCCTATTTTTATTTCGTGGGAAAATCAGTAGATGGTGGTTAAGTTTTGACCAAAGATTTAGAAAATACTTTCAAAAACTAAACTTTAGGCGAAAGAATGGATTAAAACGAGCTTATAACGAAGGAGATATGATTTTTGCAAATTTAACGACGAAAACTACTTTTATATAAACTGCATGCTGTTTGGCAGTTTTCGACGGACAAAAAGAGGTGTTAAACGTAACCTAGAGGAGCAGAGTTATCAAAAATATATTAGTATATACAAAAACGAATCCGTGGATATAAAGAACAAGGAAAATGAGCTTAAAACGACCAAGTTATACCCGTTTTAACATCGTCAAAACTATATATATATATATATATATATATATATATATATATATATATATATATATATATATATATATATATATATATATGGTCACAAATAAAAATAATAACTTACGCACTAAATGGTATATTTTCTAGAAATGTTACTAAGGACTATATTCTTAACAAATGAATACGTATGACCCAAGAGAATGTTTATACGACTTAACGACGTTATTTTAAGGTTTTCGATACAAGGAATTTAACCCTAACATTTTCATACAAGATAATACGACAAGTTATATACTTCTATATATGGACTTATTTTTCCTAAGTATGGAAACTATTTTACTATGACGATAACTAGTATTTCCAAATTACGAGTGGTATAGGTATCATTTGCATGTGCATTCATTACATTACGACATGATCTAAATTAGATCGCGATTATTCATTTAGGTTGCGGCTAGTGTTCGCGCCTCATTGTCCCGACTACTTTTACATCTTTGTACCATCTTTGTACCATCTTTTCGAGGTGAGTTTTCATAGCCCCGTTTTCAATTACTTATTTGATTTCAAATCCCACGGGGGAGAATACATTGCACCAATTATTTTTGTATATGCCCAAGTATTACAAATTCCATACATTGCTTAAGTTGCCTTACTACCAAGTTAAGTCCCCTTATATATCATGGACCGTTAATTATATTGCTAAGCGAGAGTGAGTGGATAGATCTATCGAGGGTGACGCCTCCATTCGTGTTTGGGTTGCTCCAACGGGACGAATGCATTTCATGTCTTAACAAATTGAGTGTCTGGTAAACACTCTGGTGGGGCCATTACAAAGTCTAGCTTCGGGGTCATGAGCTTAAGAGCCAATGTAGCATTTTTGACATTTTTGTCGGTTTACTTTATACTTGTGGCTTATGTACATACGATTTAAATTACAAACCTATGATTATTCACCAACTTTATGTTGACCGTTTTCGCAATGTATTTCTCAGGTAACTAAGGCATATACTCATGGCATGCATGGAGTCATTTTGTGTATAAAGGATGACGCGTCTCTTTTTGGATTTCATGCACTGATGAACTATCGTTTGATTGTACTAATTTATTTCCTTAAACCATTTCCAACGTTTGGGACCTATGTTTTATAACTTTGAATATTTTGAATGAATCAAACGATGTATTTTCCAAACGACACTTTAGGTCGTTCAATGTAACCTTGTTTGTGTGCTATGACCGTTACACCCTCAGGCATTCCATTCCGCTGCCATTCAGGTATTTTGGGGGTGTGACACTTGGTCTCTTTGTAAACTTCCTTCCTTTTTGCAAAGAATAGGTTGTAAACTGAGAAACCCTTTTCGAAAATGGTTTTGAATATTCACCCGTGTAAACCTTCTTTGAAACACTCACTTCTGGTGTTGAAACATTTGAAATTAGAGTTTTTCCCTTTGATCGGTTAAGAGTATCAAACTTCACTTTTAAAGCATTGTATGAAGTTCTCAAATCACTGTACTCTTTTTGAAGAGAAAGATGATCTTGGGATGCCAACTTTGATTCTAAAGAAGCAATTTGTTTCAAAAGTTGATCCTTTTCGGCTTTAGAATCATCTGTTTTACGAGCCAATTTCCATTCGAACTCAACATTTTCTTTTTCAAGTCTTTCAAAATAATTTTCAAATTTGGTTACTTTGTTGAAAAAGTCGGTTTTGGCATCCTCAAAATCGTTTGTTTGTTGAGCTAAAACCGTTTCAAGCTCAACCACTTTCGTTTGAAGCGCATGATTTTCATTTTCAAAAGGATACATTTTCTCCCCCGTTTCCTTTTCAAAATCTGGAGTATTAGAATCGAATAGGGGTTTTGGGAAGGAAACTTTTGCGATTTGAAAATCAACATTTTTCTTTTTCATTGATTCAATCTTTTGCAAAACATTTTCAAACTTTTTATCTGCAAATTCATTCAATTGAGACTTCAAATCTTCAGTCTCTTTTTGTTTCAAGTTTGAGTTTTGTTTCTGAACTCGTGAACTTTTGATTGAATCAAACAGGTTTTTGTAAATCTGTTTCAAACACTCAATCTCTTTTTCGTATTTTGAAATTTGACATTCCATTGACACATTTTCATCTTCAACTTGTTCAAGCTTTGACATCCAGGGGTTTTCAAAAGACTGCTTTTCAAGATTGTGTTGTAAAGCAAGCTCAAAGTTAATGCTTTGTGCTTGACATCTTTGAAAATTTTGTTCAAGAGAAAATATTTGACGTTTAAGTTTCTCTTGGATGTTACTTGACTCTTTTAAAATTTTCTCATTTTCATGTCTCAACATCTCATTTTCCACTTTTAAGTTTTGAGACTCAAAAATCAAAGATATATCATATGGAGTTTTTTCAAATATTTTCAATTTAGCTTCTAAATCAACATTTGAAGCACATTCTTGATTATGATTCACATTTTCATGTTCAACCATACCTCCATTAAGATCCATATGTGGAGTCTCGGGGGTGATATCACTATCAACCTGATTCACAACACATGTGTCGTTAATGTACTCAGGCTGTTCATGACTTTGCGTCTCATAAGCAAACACATTATCGAATATATCAACATCATTTATAACACCTTTTGAATGATCTACCTTGATGAATGTGTCCAAACTTTCTGAAGGTCTGACACCATCAACTGTATTCTTTAAATCATCCTTACAGTTGAGTTTCCCATCAGCATCCGAATCATTCCCTGGAGTGCTACTTTCATTCTGTTGTTCTGATAATGCACTATTACCCGTGAAAATCAAATTATCATCCGATGTCCCTTCATTGTTGACTGTTCCCGCTTGTATCAGCATCCCCATTTCAATTCTTTCTCGTTCTTTTCCTTTTAACTCTCGTTCTTGCAATTCTTTTTCATTTGACTCTCTCTTCTTTTCCAGCATATCTCTTAGATTAAAAAGAAAACTAAAACAGATATCTCTTTCTCTTTTAGTGGATATCTCCATCTCTTTTAAACTTGATTCCATTGAATTTCGTGTGAAATGACAAAATGGATCTTGTAGATGATAAAGAAGTAAGGTTGTGTTTTTGTATGAATCTCTATCAATCGTTCACGATGTTACAATAACTAGCACGGTAGTTATGTCCACACGAACCCGAATAATCTCAACCCAAAATAATACTCAATCTCGGATTCTTAAAGCTTAATAAAAAATCTTGATCTAAATCATAATACTACAAATTAGCTCAATCATCAACCAAATTTATAACTTCTTCTTAACAACAATTCGTCCCTTTTGTTTAACAGCCAAGAACAAAACTTTGCGAATAACAACTTTGGCCCAAATTTTCGGTAGATACAAATTTCAGTCCATAAGCTATATTGCCCAATCGAATGTGTGTAGAATCCAAATCCAGTCCAGACACAAATGATATTGCCAAATCCAACTCCACACCTGTGATTAATAAGACAAACCCTAATATTATTTATTTCCCATTTAACCTAAAAGCACACATACAACTTTGTTATAACCGCCTCCCACACACACAAACATGCTCCTGTTTACTCCCACCTACACGTGCAGATCCAGATTTAATATCATATCAACTTTACAATCTCAATCTCAGATAAAAAATACGCCCCACTTTTTCTTGGTTATCAATCTCAAATTAAATCACAACCCAAACAAACCCTATGACTTTCCTCACAAACAAACAATAATACCCCTTTTCATGTTTCGACAGTGAATACAAAGAGGATGATACGGCTTCAAGATCATTTCACAACAATGGTCACGGGTAGGTTTGTTAGATAGTGAGTTGTTTTTCGTTTTGTGTTTTGTTATAACCGAACAAAATGGAAGGATGAAAACACACATGTTTTTTGTCCTTTCATTAATAGATTCGGATATTAATTTAATGAAGCTAGGCTTCAAAAAATTCGATCGGTGATGAAATATCTTTTGTGTGGTTCGATCTTTGAGGTCTACAAATCTTTTGTAACACACGACAATATTTCTGAGATCATTTTGTTGTTTTAACTCTTATGTACGAGTCTCGTTTTGATTGAGATAATGATTGTGAGTTGGGAGTGAACGGTGAGGGATTTGGTTGTGTTACTGATTAGGAATAGATATGGGTTGTTTTGGGATTTTGTCGAGACTGGGGATGACTTGTTCATCTGTTTACATTTGATAGATTAACGTTTGGTTTGGTCAAGGATTCTTGGTCAACGCATCTTCATCTTCTCGTTTCTGTCTCTTTGGTAACTTTACGCATAAGTTTATGCGTAAGCAAATCTTTAGCGTAAACAACTAACACTTATGCGTAACCAACATTTGCGTAAATGTTTTGCGTAAACTTTAAGCGTAGAGATCTTTTGCGTAAACCTTTAGCGTAAACTTTTTGCGTAAAGTTTGGTCTTACGCGTAAGACTTTTGCGTAAATAAACTTACTAACTTTCCAAGCTAGAAGTTATGCGTAGGATGACGAGTTTCGCGTAGGTTTTGCTGTTTTGCGTAACTTGAGGGTTTATTGCATAAGTTAAAGTTAAGCGTAGGAATGGGATTTTGACCTTATGACCACAATTCCGATGTACTTTTCTGATGATATTTCCGACTGCTTTCTGACCACGTTTTTTGATGACTTTTCCGATAAAATAAGATAAAAAAGTAGTTTTGGTCTGTTGTAAATATTGGACTAATAAACCTTTGATCTGCTACTGTTTGGACTAAAAAAGCTAAAAGCAATCTATTTGGGACAAAAAAGGACTGTTTGGACTTTGGACCTTAATAAAGCTCAAGCAAAAGTATTAAACTTTAAGAAATAAGCTTAAAAATAAGGTAAGAAAAACAGTTTGATAAGCTTTAGATAAGACTCAATGAGCACGAAATAAGCAGAAAATAAGCTACGAATAAGCACAAAATAAGCTAAAAACGAGACTTTAAAAGACAAAAAACTTCTAAATCATCTTCTAGCTCTGATACCACTTGTTAGGTCACCATTTAGTAAACACAAGTATAAGAAATGAGATGAGAATAAGAGATGGTTGATTATAAGATTATGAAGATTGAAAGAACAAGAGTTTCATTAAGATATTCAAATAACCAACAAAAATTATGTTTACATAAGCTTAGTATTTATAAGGGAGGAGTAGGGCAACACTCCCTTCCTCCCTCATTCTTCTTAGACGTGGGCTTTCAAGGCCCATGGACATGATTACTTAAGCCTAGTAACATACACATAGTGAAATAAAATAACTAAGCAACCTATTACAAAAGGCAATGACCGAGACTTGACTAAAATACAAAAGTATGATCCCAACAGTTTTGAATTCACAGCCACAAACAATGAGGCAGAATATGAAGCCCTACTTACCGGATTACGCATTGCAACTCAAATGGGTGTACGCAACCTAGAAGCAAATGTCGATTCCTGATTAGTCGCCAATCATGTGTTGAGCGACTATGTGGCTAAAGAGGATAACATGGTCCAATACCTCGACAAGACCAAGTCCCTAATCCAGGGCTTTGATAGGTTCACCATTAAGTAAGTTCCTAGAGGAGAAAACAGGAAAGCAGATGCACTAAGCAAAATCGCATCTACAAGCTTTGCGCACCTGTCAAAACAGGTATTGGTGGAGACCTTGAAGAACAAATCCATCTCAGAGATGGAGATATCCACGGTGATAGAAGAGCAGAATCCTACTTGGATGACACCTATCATTGAATTCATAAGCAAGGGGATATTACCCCAGGAACAGAAGGACGCTCGACGGATACAGCGCATAGCGCAGAGGTTCGAACTTCGAGATGGTATCCTATACCGATGTTCATTCCTACAACCATGGCTTCGGTGCGTTGGACCTCTTCAAGCAGATTACGTACTCTGAGAAATCCACGCTGGTTCATGCAGTATGCACTCAGGACCACGGTCCGTTGTGGCACGAGCCTTGTGGTCAGGATACTATTGGCCTACTATGCATCGCGATGCGCGGGATATGATAAAAAAATGTAGCGACTGCCAGGTCCACAGACCCATTCCGCGCCGACCACAACAAGAGCTGACACCTATCACCTCACCATGGCCATTCTATAAATGGGGTATTGATATTGCAGGCCCTTTCCTAGTCGCAGCAGGGGGACTAAAGTTTCTCATCGTGGCTATAAACTACTTCAACAAGTGGATTGAGGTAAAGGCAGTAGCAACCATCACAGGCAATCAGGTCAAACGCTTTGTTTGGGACAACATCGTATGTCGCTTTGGACTACCTGTAGAAATTATTTCAGACAACAGAAAACAATTCTGTGATAACCCGTTCAAAGACTGGTGCGCGCAGCTAAATATTACACAACACTTTGCGTCAGTTAAACACCCACAAACCAATGGTATGGTTGAGCGTGCGAACCATAGTCTGGGAGAAGGAATAAAAGCGCGTCTTGACAAATACAAAGGAAGATGGGTGGATGAATTGTCGCATGTTTTTTGGGCGCACCGCACGACAATCAAAGTCAGCACTGGAGATACACCATTCTCTCTTGTCTATGGGACAGAAGCTGTCATACCAGCTGAGATTGGGATGCCAACTATTCGTACGGCCGAAGTCAATGTTAGAACCAATGATGACGAGCGACATATAGATTTGGATCTATTGGAAGAAAGGCGCGAGCGCGCAGCTATATGTGAGGCAAGAGCTTAGTCGAAGATGAAGGGGTACTATGATGCAAAAGTCAGAAACACCTCATTCAGGCCAGGAGACTTTGTGTACCGTGCCAATGATGCAAGCCATGCAGAAGATACAGGAAAGCTTAGACCAAAGTGGGAAGGACCCTATGAGGTCATAGAAGCACTAGGCAAAGGCGTATATAAGCTGTGTGATATGGATGGCCATGAGCTACAACGCACATGGAACATTTGCAATCTCAAGAGATGCTATCTTTAGGAAAGGCTACGGCCCACGCACAGACACCTCTGCACTTTAGTAAGTGCCTAATAAATGTCCGTGTATTTACATTTTTCTTTTGTTTAGGGAATTGTCTTTTATTGTCAAAAACTTGCAAGAATTAATCAAACATCACGGTTTCTAGCTAACTCCGTGACACATTTAACTTTATTGCTTACGTCTTACTTATGTTTCAATATTGTTGATTTATCTTTTTGCCTACATGGCGTGCATGCATATATTAAGACCCACGATGGCATAAAGGATGAGTAAACCTAATAAATAACTCGTTGAGTAAGAGGGTTGCAAACCCATCAACATTGGATCACGTATCCTCGTTAAACAACTTATTCTCAAGACGTTGGAGTAAGTTCAATGAGCATCCCACGACGGATAGGCAACAATGCACACCGTACGCGTTTAACGAATTAAGAGCCAAGACTCTAGGTTCCTTAATATGGTATTTGCAGTACGCTGCAAATTAATCCATACACTTATGAATTTTTATTTACATATATTTATTGAGTTATGGACTTAATACAATTTTTTCTAAGTATGTTTTGGTCATGATTTGACTCTTGGAAAGTCTTTCATAAAAAAGACAAAAAATCCAAGTACAAACAAGATGATACAAACATGCGTATAGAAACTAATCTTATTATTCATGAACTACGAGTTTATACAAGCTATAGATTCAACATACAAAAAAAGGTGAATCTATAAAAACCTAAATACTACGAGTACGTTTATGCCCTGAACTACTAGCAGTAGACGATACGCGCCCAGCTTCCTCAGGCATTTTGAGTAGGCTGCTATCCTTCTGCGACACCGTTGGCACGCTGACAGGGATTCCATCCGATCTCGGAAGATGCGCTGCACCAACACCACACAAAATAGCTTTCCCTTTCACCCCCTTTTTCCTAGCAAGCCTTGTGATATTGGCTTCCAAAGCTGCCTTCGAAGGTACCTTTTTCTCCAAGGTGAATGGGTTCAACACATCACGTGGGCGCGCAAAAACAGGCACCTGTAGCTGTGACTCGTCTGGCTTCAAGAAGGAGTCAGGCTGCGCCTCCGTGTCCTCCGCTATATGTCTTGCCAGGTGTTAATACAAATATCGCCTAAAAATGTTATTTATATTTTACGATCTTTGCTAAGTTTTGTTAATGACAAAGTATGAAGTTTAGCTATAAGTAAATCAGCACTTTAAGTGTTTAAGTCTTGTTTAACTAAGTTTTACATTTCCTTTGAAACAAAACAATGTTTTTATTTCTTAAATTAGAAAGTGTCTTGTCACATCACATTTATTTCTTAAAATAGTAATGTCACATCACATTTAGGGCAAGCTTTGTCCATATACATTTATGGTAAGAAAGAGTGTTTGACTAACCTTATGCTTGCTTACAAGTCTTGTGTTTGACTAGGTTTAATGTGATGTGACCTTGTTTGGTTTGGGAGATTTATTGCAAAAACCAACTGTAGCCCTGACGGTACCCTGGGGGTACACAGGCGGAACCCTCAGATCCGCCAGACATGCAGAATAGTTTTCTATAAATACCAAACCATTTGTTTGTTTTGTGTAACCCTTTAGGACTTATTCTCACATATTCTCTCAACTAACTCAGTAACCCTTGACTTGTGTGATTCTCTTATGTAGCAAGGAACTCCACAAGATCATTCAAGAAGTTGCAAGCTTCAACTCTAAAGTTGCAAGTCTTGGTAGCTTGGTCATGTATAAGTTTTGGTAGTTTATACTTCATGTGTGTCATGTATGTAGAAGTTATTAGTTAGTATTTTAGGCCTCAAAATACGTAGTGTGTTGGGAGTTGTTGTACCCTAGTAAAAGAACTAACGGGAGTGGTTGTACCCTTGGTAAAGAACTCGACTGTTGATATAAATAAATGACTAAAAACGTTATTCATATCTTTCGATATCTCTATGTTTTGATAATCACAAAACGTAAACTCATCAAACCAAAGGTTATGACGTAAACAAGTATTTAGTAGTAAATACTCACTTTCACCATTTAATCACTTAAGGTATGAATAAACAAAGTGATTAGTGCATTATAAGATCAAAGGAAATCTTGTCTTAAGACATAACATTTTATAAAATGACTTTAACATTTTATATATATTTTTAAATCATTTTTGGTAAAGCTTTATTAAACTACAAAAATATGATTTCAAATTTCCAACCAAAAAGGGCAAATTTTATCCAGAGAATCTTTTCAAACGTTCAGGAGGGCGGCCCCCTTAATTTTACTAGGCGGCCCCCTTAATCATTAAGGGGACCGGCCTACAATTAAGGGGACCGGCACGCTCCCGAACAGTATTTTCTGGCCCTATAAATATTGGATCATTCCACATATTTTTCTCACCTTTTTGCACCAGAAACTTTCAGATCTAAACATCCATTTCCTTTCTCTAATAATCCTTTGATCTTATATACTTTGATCTTTGTTTCAAAGTGATTCAAGCCTCAACATTCAAAGTGCAAAGAGAAGAATACTTCTATTAGAAGTATTACAACTTAGTATCATCTTGCTATCTAAGTTGCTTGTCTATATTTTCTTGTAAATCTTTTATTCATTGGTGAATAAGGTGTATGTATTAGTTAGCTAGATTTAGTTGAAGAATCTTGAATTGGTGTAAGTGTAAAGTGGAACTTGAATTGGAGAAGAAGGGTTAGATAGTATTGGTGATAGGAGATTGTAGCAATAGGAACTTGGTGTGAAGATATTGAGGGTTCCAAGTGAAGAAGACTTGAAGACATTAGTAGATTGAAGTTGTGAAGACTTTAGTAGCTTGAAGGTGTGAAGACATTAGTGGCTTGAAGGTGTCAAAACATTAGTGGCTTAAAGGTGTGAAGACATTAGTGACTTGAAGGTGTCAAGACATTAGTGGCTTAAAGGGGTGAAGACATTAGTGACTTGAAGGTGTCAAGACATTAGTGGCTTAAAGGTGTGAAGACATTGGTGGCTTGAAGGTGTCAAGACATTAGTGCCTTGAAGGTGTGAAGATACTTGTGGTGTGAAGTAGTATTGAAGTAGTGCAAAGGTGTGAAGAAGAAGTGGTGTGATATTTGGTGTGAGATTGGTTCTAGCTACGATTAGAACTCGAAATCTTGCTTTGTGTCGTTAAGTGGTGTAAGCTTTTGGTGTGTACGGTTTTCTCCGCCATAAGGGAGGTTATTGACTTAGTGAAGAAAACTCTCGAGTTCGGTGCTCGGGGAGTGGAGTAGGGCAAGGAAGGTGTCCTTGTAGCCGAACCACTATAAATCCTTTGCCTCTCGGTTTGATCTTTCCATCTCTCACTCTTTACTTGCTTACTTACTAGCTTTTCATATATTGCTAATATTGTGTGTTGTGCATATATTGATTTCACATAAAGATCAAACTAGGTTCCATTTAAAACATTAATTATACTTTGGTAAAATATAAGTATAAACAATTACTAAGACACACACACACACACATATATATATATATATATATATATATATATATATATATATATATATATATATATATATATATATATATATATATATATATTAGTACAAACTTGTAATTAAGTGAGATATATGAAACTATAATTTCTATTCAACACTTTAAACAAGTAGTGTATATATATATGATATATGTGAATTAGGTTTGTATCTATACTTTAGCTTCAAAGGTTTTTACAATTAATATCAATCATTTGAAAAGCAAATTCTTATTAAACGAAAAAGACGCAAAACTATTCAACCCCCCCTTCTAGTTTTCCACAATTGGTATCAGAGCCACGTCTAGCAAGATTTTTAAAATAGACTTTATTTTATAACTTGTAACGATCTATGGAATTTGAAAAATATTTAGAAAGGGAATTTATGCAACAACCACCATTATTTGAAAATGATCATTTTCTTGAATGGAAAAACAAATTTGAAAATTATGTGAAATCAATAGATCTTGATCTTTGGCATATCATTTCAATTGGTGATCTTAAATCAACCAAAATAGATTTTGAAAATCAAA
Source organism: Artemisia argyi (assembly GCA_030686995.1). Taxonomy (NCBI): domain Eukaryota; kingdom Viridiplantae; phylum Streptophyta; class Magnoliopsida; order Asterales; family Asteraceae; genus Artemisia; species Artemisia argyi. Next base: position 170,876,634 of record CM060694.1, on the reverse strand, counting down.
ATAATAATTTTCAAACTAAAATTGATAAAAACACTAAAGCCAAATTACTTATTTTCGAAACTCTACCAAAAGTTAAATATGAAAGATTATTTCATTGTAAAACGGCAAATGATATTTGGAAATGTCTTTTAAAGATTCACCAAGAAGAATGTAAAACCAAAGATGATAAAGTTGATATTGCACAAGAAATAGTTAATCTAGAAAATTTAGTAAATAAATATTTTGTTGAAATAAACACATGTACTACTAGTTCAAATGTGATCATTGAAGGTATTTACAACGAAGAATACATAAGCCAAATCCGAAGAAAGAGCGTGAATAAATCATGGTGCAACAAGTGCAAAGAAGACGATGATAATACGGCTTATGAGAATATTCAAACAAATGAGAACACAAGTATTGATGGCAAGAACTACATGTTTCTAGATCCAAGTGATACTACAAACAAAACATGGAGCGACATGGAAGATGGAATTGATCACCATATAGCATGTGGGGAATGTACAACTACAAAGAAGGTACAATCCAAAACTAAACATTTTTGCTATGATCAATTTACATTAGAATTTTTAAAAATGGAAAACAACTTCAAACATTTTTGCAACATTGACTCAAAAATCATTTTTAAGAACGAATTTTCAACATCCGCTGAAAACAACTTTGAAAAAGAAATCATTTTAGAAGATAAAATGTCTAGACTTAAAAGTAATATCGAAATCGATCTTGAATGTAAAAAATGTCGAGACTACGAACATGAAATCAAAATTGAAAATGAAAAAGCAAAAACATTGGCAAAATTCGAAAATAGCTCTAAATCTTTAAAATATCTTCTCGACATTCAAAAGCCATTTTATGATAAAACCGGGTTAGGATTTATCACAAATGATCCTTCAACAAATGCATTAAAACAAATAAAATTTGTTAAATCTAGTGAGTAAATTTAGAACTAATACTATTAACATTCATTACTTATTATTCTAGTCAAGAAAGTCATTGTTTGTTATTTAAAACAAACTATGGATGAATTCTTGTACTTATCGACGACATCCCCATCATGTGCATTCAAATGCATTGGATGTTCTCATCTAACCAACTAGGACCCATGAGAATCTAGGTACCAAGCTGTTTATCATGTTTAGGTAACTTACGAATGAAGAGTCTATTGCGTGTTGATTCTCTCATCTCGCTCTATTACCTTTGACGAATATTGGCTTCTATCACGTTGTTTCACATTCTGCAATTGTTTCACCTATGACGTTCTTGCGGGAATATTCTCGTCTCGGCATTGTGCTATTCACTCTTGGAGCATTGGTATCATGGTGTACCCGTTACTATTTCAAGTTGAAAACTCCTACGTGCTACTTCTATTAACCTTCACGACTTGTGATGATTGTTATGATCGATTGAGCATCTCGGATCTAGTTCCCTTGATTTCTATGCATGAGAATACTACTTGGCTACTTCGACATGTTTTGGACCAACTCTTAAGATTTCTACTATCACCGTCATGCCCACTCTCTCTGAAAAGCTGGACCTGAGATAAGTTTTCTTTTCAAAAACTTGTCAACGTTACATTATATTTTAGAATGTTTTAATTAGTGTGACAATACGATTTAACTGATAAGTTGCCATGCTTTTAGATTATTAACACTAATATATGCATACTTGATTTTAGCATTATTAACCTTTTTGTTGTTTAGTATATTATCATTTTTCTTAATCTTCTATGATCTATAGTAGAACTCTTCCACTTATGCTATATGATCTTACTAGTTGCATTAATAGATATATTATAATTGATATTTGCTTGCAACTTGATATTATGATGTTCTTTGAATACATATATATATATACATATATATATATATATATAAATATATATATATATATATATATATATATATATATATATATATATATATATACACATGTCTGTCGTGTATTCATGAACTATTTACCTTGCTCTTTTCTGTCTCATTGCATTTAGATCATAAATATCTATCATTTCACGTTAATATCTTTAGGTATCATTAAAGATGATTATGTGTGACGATGGGCTTAATTGATTCTCCTGAGCATGATAAGTTTCCATATCAAACCCCCCTTCTAGTTTTTATAACCAACAAAATATTTTGGAAATAAATTTAAAAGGACATAAAACAAAATATTTTTATAACCCCTCACTTGAAACTTTTTGATTATCATGATCAAAACATCATGTTCAAAACTTTTCTCTTTTAGAATGAAATATTTTCTCTAACAATTTATTTGACTAAAATTTCTTTCATAACCATTATTTTACTCAAGAACAAGATTGAAATATTTTTTTTACACGTTAAGAAACAAAATTCAATTTATGTTAGTGTAATGCATACTTGAATTCACTTCAAAAACATTGTTGAATAAAACTAAAAACGTCTTGCTTAAAACACATTCAACTCTCTCAAGTGTCATACACTTATATTGGAAATGACATTTACAATTTAATCAAATCATTTCATGAGAATCACGACATGCCCATATGGATCTTGTTTGTAACAAGTCTTGAAGTCCATATAATCATATCTACCTATTTGTTACTTGTCAACAATCATCAACATGTTTGCTCTAGGCTAAATGTTATCATCTTCATATAGTTGCTCATTTAGCATATTTGCCTTGTTGTCTCCTTTGGTGCATATCTTAATTGATAAATTAATAGATAGCATGATTATTAGAAATTAATTGCCTACTTTAATTAATTCTATATCACTCTCTACATTCATGAATAGTATGCCCTATATTGCCTCAAAGAATTGAACTTACTTGAATCCAAAAACAAAAACACAACCTTTTTTTTTGAAAATTTTCTACCAAAAACCCATTTCTGGCATTCTGGGAATCACCAGATGGGCGGCCCCCTTAATTATATAAGGCGGCCCCCTTAATGATTAAGGGGACCGGCCCCTAATTAAGGGGACCGGCCATCTGATGGTCGGGGATACTGTTTTCTTTATTACTTTTGACCCACTTCAGCCTATACTTCCCAAAATTCACAAACATATTTTGTCCCATGCTATCCCTCAAAATTTACCTTCCTAAACCACATTCCTCATACACTATAAATACCCTATTCCCATCATAAATGCCATCACACCCAAACATGTCATCTACCAACAACAAAAACCTAAAATTTCAAGAACCGCAAGGATCTCCGTCAAACCCGTTTGGAGGAGGAAACTTGATTCTTGTCAAAACTCAAGTGATGTTGTTCCAAGTCAACCAACTACTAAATCTCAAACCCACAATAATGATCCATCACACAACCTATCACCCACTCATTCCCTCATTCATGCTTCTTCTTATGATGAGCATGCTCAATCCCAAAACAACAATCCCAATCTCTCAATCAATACTTGACATGTTGCTCATTCAACAAAAACACCACTCACTCTTGGAGAACCTCTTCCACCCATTTCATGTTTTCATGACTACCCAAGCTCAACCATGTCTCCACCACCAAGAGTACCACCACCACATCCTACAACCTCACATGCCACTCCTATGTTGCATGTTCAAACCTTCACCCAAGACAACAACCATGTTCCACCATCATCACCTTCCTCTGAACACTTGAAGTTCGTTGAGGAGCTAAAAGAAGCTCATGAGCTTAGTGCTCTTTTAGCATTACATCTTGCGCAACGCAATTTGGATCCACCCCAATCAAGCTCACCATCATCACCACATAACATCAACCAAATTGAGAAGCATGTTAACAATTGCCCTTGTTGCATCTTCCTTCAACAACAAACCATTGCTTTGAATGAGCACTTCACTTGGATTGAGTATCTTCTTACTAGATCTAAACAAACACCATTACTTGAACAACATCAAAACCCTCAACCAACAAACCCAACTTCAAATTCACCACCTACAAGTTCCACATCTCCAAACTCACCAACATCCATGCAACCAAAAGTTTATCTCCACTAAACCACTAAGCATTTTACATGCTTATGTTTCTCATTTTCAAATAAAACCTTTCAACCATTTTGGGATTCAAGAAAGTTTGGGGACACTCCTTGTTGGCACAATAGGATATTCTACTTAGTATTAGAATTCCTTTATTATGGCTTTTGTAACAATGATTATGTGGTTGATATAATCATCTTGAATTAATGAATGCTTTTATATGTGTTTAAAATTCTTCTTTGCCATGCTTACTATTAGTTATTATTATGTTACATGTATTTGCTTGTGCCTCTAATATTTTTCTTGCAAGAATTCCATATCTTGAACCCTTGGTGCCCTCAAACGAGGGGGAGCATACATCAAGGGGGAGCCTTTACCTTAGGTTTTGTAATCATCAAAAAGGGGGAGATTGTTGATATAAATAAATGACTAAAAACGTTATTCATATATTTCGATATCTCTATGTTTTGATAATCACAAAACGTAAACTCATCAAACCAAAGGTTATGACGTAAACAAGTATTTAGTAGTAAATACTCACTTTCACCATTTAATCACTTAAGGTATGAATAAACAAAGTGATTAGTGCATTATAAGATCAAAGGAAATCTTGTCTTAAGACATAACATTTTATAAAATGACTTTAACATTTTATATATATTTGTAAATCATTTTTGGTAAAGCTTTATTAAACTACAAAAATAAGATTTCAAATTTCCAACCAAAAAGGGCAAATTTTATCCAGAGAATCTTTTCAAACGTTCAGGAGGGCGGCCCCCTTAATTTTACTAGGCGGCCCCCTTAATCATTAAGGGGACCGGCCTACAATTAAGGGGACTGGCACGCTCCCGAACAGTATTTTCTGGCCCTATAAATATTGGATCATTCAACATATTTTTTTCACCTTTTTGCACCAGAAACTTTCAGATGTAAACATCCATTTCCTTTCTCTAATAATCCTTTGATCTTATATACTTTGATCTTTGTTTCAAAGTGATTCAAGCCTCAACATTCAAAGTGCAAAGAGAAGAATACTTCTATTAGAAGTATTACAACTTAGTATCATCTTGCTATCTAAGTTGCTTGTCTATATTTTCTTGTAAATCTTTTATTCATTGGTGAATAAGGTGTATGTATTAGTTAGCTAGATTTAGTTGAAGAATCTAGAATTGGTGTAAGTGTAAAGTGGAACTTGAAGTGGAGAAGAAGGGTTAGATAGTATTGGTGATAGGAGATTGTAGCAATAGGAACTTGGTGAGAAGATATTGAGGGTTCCAAGTGAAGAAGACTTGAAGACATTAGTAGATTGAAGTTGTGAAGACTTTAGTAGCTTGAAGGTGTGAAGACATTAGTGGCTTGAAGGTGTCAAGACATTAGTGGCTTAAAGGTGTGAAGACATTAGTGACTTGAAGGTGTCAAGACATTAGTGGCTTAAAGGGGTGAAGACATTAGTGACTTGAAGGTGTCAAGACATTAGTGGCTTAAAGGTGTGAAGACATTGGTGGCTTGAAGGTGTCAAGACATTAGTGCCTTGAAGGTGTGAAGATACTTGTGGTGTGAAGTAGTATTGAAGTAGTGCAAAGGTGTGAAGAAGAAGTGGTGTGATATTTGGTGTGAGATTGGTTCTAGCTACGATTAGAACTCGACATCTTGCTTTGTGTCGTTAATTGGTGTAAGCTTTTGGTGTGTACGGTTTTCTCCACCATAAGGGAGGTTATTGACTTAGTGAAGAAAACTCTCGAGTTCGGTGCTCGGGGAGTGGAGTAGGGCAAGGAAGGTGTCCTTGTAGCCGAACCACTATAAATCCTTTGTCTCTCGGTTTGATCTTTCCATCTCTCACTCTTTACTTGCTTACTTACTAGCTTTTCATATATTGCTAATATTGTGTGTTGTGCATATATTGATTTCACATAAAGATCAAACTAGGTTCCATTTAAAACATTAATTATACTTTGGTAAAATATAAGTATAAACAATTACTAAGACATATATATATATATATATATATATATATATATATATATATATATATATATATATATATATATATATATATATATTAGTACAAACTTGTAATTAAGTGAGATATATGAAACTATAATTTCTATTCAACACTTTAAACAAGTAGTGTATATATATATGATATATGTGAATTAGGTTTGTATCTATACTTTAGCTTCAAAGGTTTTTACAATTAATATCAATCCTTTGAAAAGCAAATTCTTATTAAACGAAAAAGACGCAAAACTATTCAACCCCCCCTTCTTGTTTTCCACATCGACATCTAGCTTTGTGTCGGTAAAAGTGTAAGCGACGAATGGGAGTGGTTGTACCCTTGTAAAAGAACTCGACATCTAGCTTTGTGTCGGTCAAAGTATATCGTGTTGTAGTTTGATTGTTTCTTTCTCTATCTTTGCTTATTATATGTTGTTGTTTAGTTAGAATTGTTGATCACATATAAAGCTTTTCAAAGAACCAAAACAAGTAAAGTTGTTCTTATATCTTTAAACATAAGTAAAGCTTTTCAAAGAACTAAACAAGCAAAGTTAGGATCATTACAAGTAAAGCTTTTCAAAGTATGAAACAAGTTAAGTTAGAATTGTTATTCACATGAAAAGTTTTTTCAAAGAATCAAACATATTAAGTTGTGTTTATATCTTTAACCAAACATCAAGTTCTCAAAGGTTATTTAAGCTAAATAAGAATCGAAAAAGCGGTAAACTATTCAACCCCCCTTCTAGTTTTCCACAATGGGCATCAGGAGCTACGTTACTCAAGATCTTTAAAATAAAATGTATTTTAAAACTTGGATCGATCCATGGATTTTGAAAATCTCAAAGAAGGGAAACCTATTCAAAACCAACCGCTATTTGAAAAAGAAAACTTACTTGAATGGAAAAGTAATTTTGAAAACTATGTGAAATCAATTGATCAAGATCTTTGGCATATTATTTGTTTTGGTAATTTCAAACCAAAGAAAACAAGTTTTTGAAAACCAAGATAACTAGCTTAAATTTGATAAAAATACTAAAGCTAAAACAATGCTTTACAAGGCTTTAGTACCAAATATGAAAGAATGTATTTTTGTGAAAAGGCTAATGATGTTTGGAAAAATATGGTAAACTTTCATCAAGGAATATGTCAAGTCAAAGATGATCAATTTATCTTACATATTAATTAGAAGTTTCAGAAAAATTAATTGATAGACACTTAGTAGAAGTTAATACATGTGCTACTAGTTTAACTGTTTTAAATGAAGGTACAAGTGAAGATGAGTACGTGTGTTTTGATGAACCTGCTTGCGCATCTTGGAATGTAATGGATGTTGACGAAGACAATGATCCGGTAGTTAATTGTCAAATTATTGAAACAACAAGCAAGGTGTAAGTAAAGGTTATTACTCGTGTCAAGCTCGTAGTAGTCTTGCTTGCGATTCATGGAATAACTCGGATGAAGATGAAGTCAATCATTCGGTTTGTGATTCTAAACTAGATAAAACATCAAGCAAGGTACACTTTAAAACCAAACACTTTTGCTTTGATTAATTTATCCTAGAGTTTTCTAAACTAGAAAATGAGTCTAAACGTTTATGCAACATGGACCTAAAAACTATCTTCAAGAATGAGTCTTCAAAATCTTTTAAGAATATCTTTGAAAAGGAAAATCTTATTAGAAGATAAAATGTCTAGAATTGAGAGTAATGTTGAAATTGATCTAGAATGTAAATTATGTCTAGATTACAAACATGAGATTAAAAAATAAAATAAGAAAGGAAAATTATTAGTTAAATTTGATGAAAGCTCAAAATCTATTGAAAGATTGTTGAGGAGTCAACGGTTGTTTAAAGATAAAATCGGATTAGGATTTAACCAAGTAAAATGAATCAAACCTAAAAGAGTGATTTAGAGATAATTCAATCTCTAATAGAAATTCATGATAAAAGGATTAGGATTATCATTCTCTATGCTTTTATATGATTGTCTGACCTTCTTGGATACATGAGTTATTGAGTTTCAAAGCGTGTCGTCAAACCAAGTTTTTACGCGTAATGCTTATCCGCTTGATAGCATCTCCAAGCAATTTGAAAGGTACGCATTACTTCAACTTGACTTTGATTGTATCTTGTTTCTAGCATTATGTGTTCAAATATGTGTTATTTGTAATACTCTATGCAACAAGGAATTTAGTCTTTAGTACTAGTAGGAGATATAAGGTGTTTTGGTTCTTTAACCATCAAGAGATAAACACGAAAAACTCTTGAGTATGTCTCACTCAACTCTTGCTTACAAGTGAGCTAACTAAGAATTTCCTAAGTGTTAAAATGTCTAACACTTTTGTGACGCTTGCTAAACAAACCTTTGTTAAACAATTTTCTCAAACACCATACTTTGAGTCTTTAATTATGTTTTTCTTCAATCACTCCTTTATGATAATCTCACATAAAACACACAAGGTGAAATAAATCACATTAGCATATATTAGGATGTGTGAAAGAAAATGAGTTTTCAACATCTAGGATTTACACATCAAAGGTGACACTTAGTCTCATGATGTTGTACCTCTTGGACTTTTTCAAAATGAATAGAGTTCATAGTGTCTTAAGTAAGAAAACTCAAAGAGTCGAGGAATCGTTGAATATAACATTTAACGAGTAATCTCCTCCTTCTAAGATATTATCTTTGGTAGATGATGACTTAGTCGAAAGTCCAAATAATGGCAAGACAAGCATGGAGTAAAAGTATAAAATAACATCTTCTCACCTTGAGACAAACATTGAATCAAGCAAAATTGACATAAGTTATAAAACTTGATTTATAGGTCATAGTTGTGTCTAAACAAATTCAACAAAAACAATTTTTGGAATTTAGAATAAAACAACTAGTGAAACAAAATTGATATTTCAAAGTAATCAAGTGAGTATAGTGTCAATATTTGAAAGACTTTTTGATAATAAAAGCAAGCCACAAAAGCAAGGGATTTTAACTTAAAGACATTCCTAGTTGTTCTCTTGTTCTCAATGGTTAAGTTATTGATGACTTATCAAGAATGAGATTAGTAAATCCGTAGGTAAAACTAAATGTAGAGAAATGTTTGGAAGACTACTTGTTCTCATAACAATTAGATTCAACATTATGTTTAGCTTTTGTCTATGTGCTCGTGTTAAAGAAGATCCTAAAACAACTCTTTAGTTGAGCCTATTTGGATACATCATAAGGTACTACACAACTAGGATTATGGTCTCCCAAAAGAACGGGAATAGAAACCATAGTGTTTGACAAATGGAATTATGTCGGTAATAAGTTGATAAGAAAAGCACAAGTGGTACTTGCACTTTTATACTTACTTACCCAATGATTCTCCAAAACGCGTATGATTCTCAAATTAGTATCGAATGGAGAAGCACATCAACAAGCTCCGCTTGAACAAGCAAACTCGCATCAACAAGGGAATTCATCTTATCAACATTGTTATACCTTCAACAAAGGAAGCATCGACTTCAGCGACAATTCAATCCATTATGTTCTTAATTGACATATTGTGATCCATCATCATCGTCTTGGTAAAAATGTTCATTGAGGAACATCTTAACTAAGAAAGTCTTATACGTTAACCATTCTATCAACGTTTACACAAAACCTCTTGAATGAGAAGCATTCATCATCCCTAGGCTTAGTCAAGGACTCATAAGACCTAAAACCTTAGTTTTGAACATTAGGATAAAACCACAAAAATCAAGACAATTCCTTTTGAGTTTTCCCTGCAGATCCCACGGCACCCTCAGACTATACGGGCGGAACCCACTTTTTGGTTCTGCCTGGTTCGCCAAATCTACAGGATATTTTATTTTTAATTTCAAAACCAAACACCTCTTTACTCACAACTCCAACTTACCATCAGCCCATAAGATTCACAAAATGAGCAAAACTTCAAGCATATTCCTCATAACCTTTCATCACTCGAACCTCAAACAACCAATGTGAAATGAGAAACCAAGTTATCCTTTGTCATATCAGTATCGAGTCATCCACCATTTCCATGCCCTCAAAGAAACCAAGAGTCAATATCATCTTCACCAATAACTCCACCTAGGCATCTTCACAAGAAGATTGCACAATGTAACCAAACAAGTGTGTCATCCCCACTATAACCTAACCTATTAAGATTAAACCACCTTTTGTGATACATAAACCTATGTTCACCTTTGTGTCGCTCTTTGAAACAAAGGGCAATTGTCATATCCATACTCTCATTAACATATTTGTCTATGTCGTCAAAAGTCAAGTGAATTTCATTATGAAATGCGTCTCTTCCACTTTCTAGCAAGTGAAGAACACAAAGAAGATATCCAAGCTTTAAGTGCTGTCAAACAATCACCACCTCATTTCACATATCCACTCTCGGTCGTCACCCATACTTTACCACCGTTCACCACATTGTTAAAACAAATGAAAAACGTCATTGAAACATCACTTGCATTACAAAACATTTTTAAGCATCAAAATGAGTCAAGTCAACCGCACCTCCACATTGTTTTCATATAGGCACACACTAGAACATACACATTACAATAGTCATTTACTTAAATGTGAAATTTTTATTTTCTAGGAATCATCATGCCTCCTCTAACTCACTAAGACCACAAGGACACCATCAAGTACCTACCCAAACACCACAAAACCAAAGGTCTCACTCAAACTCAAATCGTTGTCTTCAAAGCCTTAGAAAAACAATATGTCCCTAAGGGTAGAACCATTGATCCATCCTTCTTAGAAGGTACAAACCTATACACGGAATTTGCCACAATCAACTTTGAGTATCTCTCAGAAATCGACGAGCCTATTTGTTCTAGGTTCATTTTAGAATTATATGCATCCGTCACCCTCTCCAAGGATAAGTACGGTCGCATGTCTATTAACTTTAGGGCTAGTAGTCATTAATACTCCTTCACTCTCAAGGAGTCTGCTCAAATCCTAGGTGTCTCAAACCATGGTACTTGCATCTACTCCTACTTGCACTCCTTCTCAACTCCCTCTCAACTCTTGACACACTCTTTGACCGCATCTACCCCTATGATACCCCTCTTGTGTCCAAAAATGAACTACGCGACCACCTCTTCATTAGGACCACCAACACTAGGAGAACTAGAACCGGAAATGAGGTCATCTAGGACCCATATGGTATGGAATTCAATGAACTCAAACCCCAATTAAAGGAATGGGAAGAACTCCTTAGAACCAATGAAATTAGCACCATAGGAAACCGGGATCACATCAATGTTTGTCTTAGCTACATGCTCTATAGCATTTCCACCGGTCAACCTTTTAACTTAGCCTATTACCTCGCCAAAAGAATGGCCGACATACCTTTGGTAGGAAGAACCGCTCTTCCTTATGGAATGCTTCTCACCCGCCTCTTTAGGACAATCTCACCCATTCCTCCTAACAATAATGGAATGTGCCTTGACTATTCTCTCATTCCTCACATCTTCGTTCCTCTAAGTAATAAACAAGTTTTCAAAGGTAAGGGCAAACGTACTCGCTCACCTACACCATCATAATCATCATCTGACATGAGAAAGGATGATAAAATTCCTAACTCTAAGTTACCTCCTTTAGACTACCTTCTAGAACTCCCCGTCATTGAAAATGTATCCGAAGAGTTCAAGTAAACCAAAGGAATTTTCAAGTGCTTTGGAAGGTACCTAAGCAAGTTCAATAAGAGGATAGACCGGTTATGAGTCGATTAAGGAGTGTTTGGCTTAAGAATGCTTTAGAATCGTCTTTGTGTTAAAACTACGTGAATTATGTGTTTTTCACTTTCATGGTTTATTATGTTTGTTGGATTATGTTTGTATGAACTTTTATGCATAATGACAATGTTTAAGGTGTTTGTCATTTTTGCTATGCTTATGGCAATTCTTACTAAGTATAGTAAAATCCTCGACCTCAAGGTCAAAGTCCCATGATATGTATGTTTACATGTCTAATTTTTGCATTGCCTAACCAGAAATACCTTATCTCTTTGATTTTAAGAGTTTTCGAAAAATTTGAAAATCGTCTCGCGGGTCAAAATCGCGGACTGCCAATTTTTTCAGCCCTGGCGGATCTGGCGGTACCCAAAATTGGGGTCCGCCAGTGTAATTTCTGGGAAACCCAGAAATGGCCCAACGGACCAGACGGAACCCAAAACAGGGTTCCGCCTGTGTATTGTGAGGGTTCCGCCAGTCACCTGCAGAAAATTTTTGTCATTTTTCCTAAGTCCAAAACTTGTAAAGTGTCAAACCATTATCCTAAGTGAGAAACATCTTCCATTAACTCCAATAACCATGTTAGAACAACTCTCACTCACTAAAACAATTAGGAAGCCACTTCCCTCCAAAAATTCAAATTCAAACATAACTAACCAAAGGAACCCTTTTAAAGGATCCTTCAAACCATTGAAACATTTTCAACCAAATCACATCCCATGATCACAAAGCATTGAGTGCATATGTTGGTCTTTCACTCCACCCTATTCCATTGGATTGACATCAAATGATGTGACAAGTTCATGAAAATCATTTGATACCTCAATCTTTGAATGGTAGAACATCAAAACTAAACACTCCTTCCCACAATTCTTTTTAAGTTTGATCACTTTAGAATACCCCAAAACTCACACCCACACCATTACTTCTCTCAATCTCAAAACTCTTACAAACCAAAGAATTGAGATAACTTAATCAAACACCTATCCAAGACTTCCTTAACCTTACTACCTCAACACCATATTCAATACCTTGCAACATCAACATGACCACTATTCAAGATTTCCTAAATCTTGCTACTTCAACATCCTTTCCCCAACATGGCAATACAAACAAACACACTTTTCAACCATCAATCACCAACACTTACACCAATGAAACTTTTCCATACACCACCAACATCACCACATCCACTATTGGAAACTTTTGAAAACCTATCACCTAAACCATCAAGCCCTCCATCATTTGTCATTTTTTGACACCATTGCCGAAACGGAAACCAAACAACAACCAATATTTCAACCAAATGAGTCATTGGATGATGCACCTCATCCACCGTCATTGATTGAGAGTTTGGCTTACCATTATGCTAGACCCTAAATTTTTCCAAATAATGATCAAGGTCATACACACCTAGAATCATTTGTGTTTCACCCCATTTACAAAAACCTTCATGATAATCCATCCGGAAAACCAAGCCTTTGTCACTTTGTTCAACTACCACCACCACATGGACCTTCCCAACACTTTGAATCTCTATTTTCTTCGTATAAGAAAATAGAAGCATCTCAATGATCTTCCATCAAGACCAACAAAACCACCAACTTTCACAAATGAAAAACCACGGTCATTGCTTGACCAAAATGAGTCTTTTGACCAAAACCAAACACCACAACAAGAATATCACCACCCAAAACCATTGTTATCTCACCTTATCTACAAAGACATCCATGATCCTCTAAACAAGGAAATGAGGTTTATCCTAAACCAAATTGTGAAACATCTCAAGTTTAGAGTCTCTAAAATGAAACAAAACCGTTTCTTTTGGAAAATGTTGCTCATTAAAACCAACAAACCATGTTTAGAGCACCAACACCACCTCAAGTTTAGAGTCTCCAAAATGAAACAAAACCGTTTCTTTTGGAAAATGTTTCACCATTTAAACAAACAAACCAAAACCTTGTCACCCCCACAACATTCAAAATGAAACCCGCTACATCCTCCACCACCTACTTTTATTCTCAAACAACCTTACCCTTGTTTTGGAAGAATGTTTCTCATTGAGGAAAGTGATGGTTTCCTTTTTATAGATGTAGGGTTTTTATATTCTTAGTTTCTTTTTATTTGGTCTTTTATTTTTAGAAGTAGGATGTTATTCACAACATTTCTCGTCTTCGACTTCCTAAAAGTCAAATTTTACATGAAATTAATTTTATCCTACTATGAGATATGCTATGTTTGTTGACCATTTAAAGTATTGTGATTGCACTATACCTTGTTATGGTAACTTGTATATCTTGTGTTTTAGAAACTAGCTTTCTTTTTGTAGGATCATTTTCCATGTTTTCTTTCCTTGATACTCCATTTAGGGGAGTAATATTCAAGGGGGAGCATGAGAATTGCATTATTCCGCTTCACAACTGTTAGTTGTGTTTTAGACATGAAATGCTTTCATGACTTGTCTTGTGCGGCAACTAACCTTTTTCTTGTAGGTTCAAAATCCATGTCTCCTCTCTTGGCACTCCATTTAGGGGGAGTATCGTCCAAGGGGGAGCAAGTGCATACTTCCGCTTCGCTACTCTTCTTTTTGTTTCGACAAAAAGGGGGAGAATTTATATAAACTTGTGCTTATCAACTCATCTTTGCAAAAACAAGTTTTTAGTGCTTATCACCTCATCTTTGCAAAAACAAGTTTTTATACTAACTTTATAAGACTTAACACTAAAACTAGTGACTTACTTATAAATAAAGTTTATGTTTTGTCATCAACAAAAAGGGGGAGATTGTTAATACAAATATCGCCTAAAAACGTTATTTATATTTTACGATCTTTGCTAAGTTTTGTTAATGACAAAGTATGAAGTTTAGCTATAAGTCAATCATCACTTTAAGTGTTCAAGTCTTGTTTAACTAAGTTTTACATTTCCTTTTAAACAAAACATTGTTTTTATTTCTTAAATTAGAAAGTGTCTTGTCACATCATATTTATTTCTTAAAATAGTAATGTCACATCACATTTAGGGCAAGCTTTGCCCATATACATTTATGGTAAGAAAGAGAGTTTGTAACACCTAAAATCTGAGAACATGTGAAAAGACCAAATTGCCCTTACCAATTTGAAATTTAATTAAAAGCTTATTAAAGTCTCCAAATAAGTCCCAAACTTCAAACAATGCACAAGTTATGTATCCAAATAATTTTAACAATTACATTTAACATTTATACAAGTGGTAAAATTACCAAAATACCCCTACAAGGGCCGAATGAAATAAAATGAATTTTAAAGAGATTTTTATGACTTAAACTTGGTAAATATGGAAGATAATCACCAAGGATATTCTCCCAACCTATAATTCCGAAATTTTGGTCCTCCCTCCCCCTCATCACACGGCATTCTTTTTTTGAAAGCAAATCCATATCATTTTCTCCCAAAACCCTAATACCGATTTAATAAAACACACAAAGAAATTCCCTTGGCCTCCATTCGACAACCCCATAATTCTCAAGCAATTTTCTGTGATCAAACACTATCCAAGAGGTCCTAGAAAAATCCCTTTTCGAATTATTGAAGCTTGGTTTGTTCGTGGTGAAGGTTTCTTTTTGTCGAGCTTAATAAACAAGGTAATTCGTTTTTGATTCATTTGACCTCCACAAAAATTATTTCCTATTTTTCTGGTGATTCTTACATCATATACAACCCACGAAAATTGATTTCAAGGTTGGAAGATTGTTGGTGAAGTCGTGGTCATTTTTGGTTCGATTTGGGTTATACGCGTGGTAAAGAAATTCGTACAGCCTATCCACACGTCTAAGTATTGGTTTGGTATTTTTCTCAGGTCCCTTACACCCTATGAACATCATCTAAAATGCTCTAATCGACCCATGAATGCTCGACATCATTTTGGCTAATTAAACCCTAAAAATGTATACAAAACCTAAATAAATGAATCCGAAATTTTAAGGCTTGAAATATATTTTATTTGGACTCTATATAATCCTAATAACCTGGGAAAAATGTTGTTTCGAATTGTTAAGGCCTTAAGATGATTGTTTCGAATTATGTTTATAATCGACTAAACAAAAAGGAAAAAGAAAAAAAATGAAACGTGTAAACTAGGGTTTGAAATATAGGGTTTGTTTTGTGATAATTAATGACATTTAATGATTAGGTAATGATTAAAGATGGATTTGATTTGGTTAGGGTTTCTAATTCATGTGTTTATAAAGTATACGATTTGGTATAAATGTTTTGGGTGAGTTTTGTAAACTTTAAAACTTAAGGGTTAATTCTGGAACTTTATTTGAGCTGTATAATATTCGAATAAAATATATAATGAGGGTGCTAAGTGTAAGTTTTGCATTTAAATGGATTAAAATGTATTTTAAACCAAATTAGGGTTTGTTTTGAAAATAATTAAAAGAGAGGGACTAAACATGTAATTTTCAGAAACTTGGAGCTGTTTTGAGTAATTTAATATATTCAGGGATTTATGTGTCACTTTGATAATTTAATGGCCTAATATGTAATTAGTGATAATTAAAGATTGAAATTGTAAATTAAAGGGTTAAATATGTAACTTTGATAACTTGAAGGACTTAAAGTGTAAATTGTGAATACTTGAAGGTATATTCGTATAACATGATAAAATAAGGGATCATTATGTAAAATGGATAAGCTAAGGGTTTAATGTGTAACTTTGAATACTAAAAGGTTTAAAGTGTAAATTTTGGAAAGTAAAGGGTTAAAATGTAAAGTTATGAAACCCTAAGGACCAAATGTGTAAATATGTTAAAAGATACTTTGATTCCATTAATAATGATTCAACTTTCTAATTATGGAAACTTTCTAAAAGTGGAAACTTACTATTTATGGAAACCTGCTAAAAGTGGAAAGTCACTTTAAATGGAAAGTTACTAAAACTGGAAAGCCGACTAAAATGAGAAATCTGAATTGAATAAGTTATTAATAACAAGCCGACCATTAATTCGTGTAGATTCGCTGAAGAAGGAGTTTTGCTTCCGACCTTTATGTTTTCTGTCATGTTTGCACTTGCGGTTTAAGGTACAGATATTCTGACCTTTCTCAAAAGGTTTCTCATGATCTCTTTCGCATTCTGATCCGTTAGCTCCCGAATTGATGCCATTGCTATGATCCC